>OX638130.1:94169206-94633089 GCA_951804985.1 Dryomyza anilis | reverse complement strand
AGAATCTATCTTCACGATCACGTTCGCGATCCTTTTCCCTGTAATCTTTTTCTCGGTGTTGGTCACGCGCCAGGGTTCTGAAAATGGTATTCAAATTGTATTATTTAATTTAAATTTGTTTAATATAAGATAAATTTGAAATATTTAACAGATTAAAACAAAAAAAACTTAAAACGACTAAAACTCTGTTTATCCTACACAACACGATTTTTGCCATGATTTATCAATTTTATATAATACATCAATTTTATATAATTCCTGGTGTTGTTTGTGACAATGTCCTGTCAGGACACCGATAAGGATACGGGTATCATTTTTATTATTATCTATCAAGCTTTTTGTTCGTTTCTCATTAGTGTGTGACCAGTAACGTCGTCGGTTGACGCAGTCGTTCCTGGATGACCATTTTTTTTTCGATTTTAGATGTTACTTCTTAACTCCTAATGGAATGTTTATCGAAGAACATGCTTCCTGTACGTGTCGTGCAGAACCTTGTCGCGATAGCTCATTGGTCTTTTCGTTCCCTTCTATATTGCTATGCCCAGTAGGTTGTCATCGGCGACAGTTGAGTACTATGCTTCATTGTCAGGTGCTACGATGACTGCTTGACTATCCACAAAGACTGTAATCTCTGATGGATCAATGTTCTTAGATTGCATAGTCTGGACAGCTTTGTCTATGACGAATATTTCTGCTTGAAAGACTACTGTCATCGGGAAGTCTATGCGACTGGTGGATATACAGTGCTTCGCAGAATATTCCTGATTCTGTACCTATTTCCATCTTAGAGCCGTCAGTAAAGACTTGAATGTGGCTTTCGCTTATTGGTGCGTTAGCAATGCATTGTTCTCCACTTGGTATTTTGATGGAGTAGTTTGGGTTTATTTCCACGTACGGTGTTATATCGTCGTTGTAGAACGAAAAGTCACCAAATACATGTTCATGAAAAACTTAAATTTCGAATTTGTTGATTATTAATATGAAAAGTAATTGATGCATTTTAAAAGTTGAAATATCAATTGATAGATTTACATTTTCTTATCAAATTGAGATCATCGATTAAAAATTGACATACATAAAGGGTTTTTCAACAGCGACGCTACAGAAGTAGAGCGACAGGGACAGCAAACAACGCCATATTTCTTGCCGCTCTTTAGAGATTTCTCTTCAGTAAAGTTTGCCATTTCATGATGGAAAGTTATACGAATTCGAATTTCGGTAGTAAATTTTAATAATTTCGACTCGTTGTTAGTTTTTTGTAGCTCGTATATCTTTCCATCATGAAATGGCAAACCTTACTGAAGAGAAATGTCAAAAGAGCGGCAAGAAATATGGCGTCGTTTGCTGTCTCTGTCGCTCTACTTTTGTAGCGTCCCTGTTGAAAAACCCTTGAAAAAAACTTTTGTAGCGCTCTTATTGAAAACCCTTTATAAACATTTTTGTAAATGAATATTTGGCATTTCGAAAATGTAGTAGTTGACTTTTAGTTCTACAACGACGATATAGTCTGTTCTTGGGAGTTCATTTATGTTAAAAATTTCGAGGATATACAAGGATGTCCATATGAAAGTTCCGATTCTCGAAGTCGAATAGCATTCTTTGACGCTGTACTTCGTATGAACTCGTCTACTGGTGAAAGATTTAGAATCATTTCCATCACAATCTGCGAAGTGGACTTCGTTGCGCCTGTAATGGTAGTGCATGCCAGTCTTTGTACCTGATTCATTTCCTTGAGAAATGTACTTTTCTTTACCGCTTCCCAGTATACAATAGAACCGCCTTTATGGATTCCGTTTTCACGTTGTTAAACGCTCCTTCGATATTCAAAAAGGCTGTCCTTGTAGTCTTTGTAGTGGAGATTCTTTTCGATTGTCGTGACTACCTCGTGCAGTTAGGTGTGTTGGTTATCTTGTACCCATAAAAAGTTATGGACAAAACAATAAAATATTAGCCTTTTGATCAGGATATAGACATGCAAAATCTGTATTTATAATTCTGTAACTTGTTCAAATCAAAGGATATTTTATATGCGTTATGATAATTGATTAATAAAACAAAATAATAACAAAAAAAAAATTAACTTTTACTAATTTTTACAGCACTTCAAAGTTTTAAATTGGATTTCCCAATGTTTTTAAAAAGGCACATTCGCCCCTTTGGCATGGCAGTGACGATATTACATTGATCATATTAATTCAAGGTATTTTTTTTTAATTCGTAAAAAAGTTACTTTAAAAATGATGTACTTGATTAATAATTCATTTAGTCACCTTTCTCTCTCCATCCATTCCTTTGGTTTCTCCCACTGTGATACCTCCGTTTTGCAGTTATAGTAATACATTTTACCTGCCAATTAAAAATGATCTAATGTTATTAATAATGATATAAATGTTATAAAAAATATTAAAAGCTACTAAAAATTTGAAGTTTACATGAATTTCGATTTCGTTTATTTAATAACGTTACAAAAAATGTTCTCAGCCAAAGACTATAATTAATTTTTAATAAAATACTATAATTAAACTATATAAATAAACAAAAACTAACCGGATGAACTGACATGTTCACTCCAATCGCCACACCTCGCCACACGTTCGCCGCGATCATTGCGATCTCCACCACCGCCGCCGCCTCCACCAGCACCGCCGCTACCAGCACCACGATCGCGATCACGTTCGCCACCGCCACCACCACCACGATCACTACGATCGCGATCACGTTCACGCTCACTGCGATCACTACGATCGCGTTCTCTGTCACGATCAGAGCCACGCTCACGTTTGCTATCTCTCAAATCACGATCTCTGTCACGTTCACGATCACGATCGTCCGAGCCAGAACGTTTATCGCCGCTGGAAGAACAGAGCTTTGCTCCACCACCACCACCGCCGCCGCCACGTCTATCAAGCCTGTCATGATTGGTACGATGCGATTCAGAATCACGATCGTTGCCACCACCACCACCACTGCCACCGCCACGTCGATCACGTTTGTCTTTAAAATATAACAAATATATTAAATTTAAAACAAAATAAAATTTAAACAATATAAACAAACAAACGCACCTGAATATTTATCCTTTTTATAGACATCACGATCGCGATCCCTCATTTTTTGTATGTAACTGAAGCGATCGCCACCGCGATGATCACCACGATCGCGTATATCGTGTCCACCGCCGCCGCCGTGCCCTCTCGATGATGGCGAATCTATATCGGGTGATTGCGAGCGATACGAACTGTTACCATTATTCAATGAGCTACCACCGCCCGGTGAGATGTCGCGATCGCGATAATTGGATGAACGATCGCGATCATACTCGCGTTTTGAACTGTATTTGGAACTCTGCAAGGAGAAAAATCAAAATTAAATTGTAAAAAAAAAGAATTTGCAAATTAAATCAATAGACTTTCGAAAAGTGCAAACACAAAAAATAGCAGAAAGTGTAGAATTTTCAGTATGACGAGTCATTTTCACAATCAACCGTTAATTTAATTGATTTATATATTTAATTTGGCATTTAATATAATGAAGATTGTGAAAATGTGCCGCTCCAAGTGCTAGTCCATTACTTACATCTATGCGACACAGCCCGACAGCAGCATTTTTATTACAGCCGGGTGCCAGTGGTAAATCTAATGCGATACTATTTGTGGTAGTCATAAACCGTGTTGACAAAACGCTTTTGTCAGCTTACAACGTTTGGGCTATGACTTGCTGTGTGTGTGTGTGGCGCTTTACGCGTTGCCGTAAATTTAAAACGACCAATATATTTATTAGATTTTCTTTTGGTTCTTTTTGTTGGCAATACAAAGATTGTTTTGTGTTTTATGAATTGCTTATAATTGCAGAGTGCTTTTGGAGATTGGCGCTTGAATGAACGACAAGAACGAGAACGATAACGAGATCAACGACAACAACAACAACGATAGTATGAGAACAACACAATTCGTGTGCGCAGACGCATCCAGTTTATCCTTTATCAGTTCAATTAGTAGAAGTAGTAGTTGCTGCTTGGCGTACGTGAGTTGAATTTTCTTTTGTTAGTTACTATAACAAAGGAAAATGCATTCATTATCAACAAACAGACAAGCAAACAAAATATACAAACAAAAAAATGTTTTTAATTAAGAAAGTACTTGATGAACAAATTATCAAAAAAATAGAGATATATTAACTAAAAGTTGTAGAAAACAAAAGGATAAATTGGATTTTGAACGTAGGCAAACTAAAAAAACGAAAACTTAAACTAAATAGTTTACAAAATAGTTGAATTTCAATGCGCCAAAACTAAAATAACTGAATTTTAATATATCAGAAAACTATTTGGAAAAATCATTCAAAGAGTTGTAAAAATATTAGGGATACTTGTTTTCAATATAATCTTAAATTTAATGCATTTCGGCCCGTTAAACTGTGAGACAAAATATCCTTGATTCAAATCCCGCGACTATCAACATCTATAAATAGAAAATGTTTTTCGACGTTACCGTTCGTCAGTCAATGACATAGCCCCGAGCGTAAACTTTGGCCTGAACAAGTCTCTCGTCCCCACCTTTCGGATTCGTTCACACCTTTCGGTTTCGGTACAAATATAACAGCTCAAATGCATGACGTACCCCAGATAAAATATTTGACCCGGTCGAGGCAGTTTAGAAACATTTTTCGACATATTGTAAAATGTTTGGCAGGGTCGAGGCAGTTCAGAAACATTTCCTCGACATATTTCAAACAGACAAAGGCGGAGTTTGTATCAAAAGCTGTCTGTTTACTACCCGTTCCTCAAATATGTGGTGAATCTGCCATTAAAAAGCCACCACACTGCCCAACATATTCTACTTATCTGTGCGTTTTCCGGAAATATGCCCAAAATATTCCACAAAAATGCCAAACATTTTGTGTCGGGAAACTGTACCCCAGACAATATTTTTGGCAGTTTCGAAGCATTTCTTCGACATATTTTACACAGACAAAGGCGTAGTTTGTATCCCAAGCTGTCTGCCCGTTCTCAAAATATGCCGTGAATCTGCTAATAAAATTCCACAAAATTTGACAACCGGAGACAAAATTTTTGAAATTTTTCTGGAATATTTCGGGCATATTTTCGGCACACGCAAGGATATATAGAATATTTTGGAAAGTGTATAGCAGGTTGTTAATTTTAGTGGAATTTTTTATGGCAGATTCACGCCATATTTGGGGAACGGGCAGAAAACAGCAGCTTTTGATATAAATTCCGCCTTTGTCTGTTTGAAATATGTCGAGGAAATGTTTCTAAACTGCCTTGACCCTGCCAAAAATGTTGTCTGGGGAACCTCCAATTATCTGGGTAAACATTTGCCATATGCCAGAAATAATTCTGAAAAATGCCAGACATTTTGTCTCGGGTAGTCACAAAATTTCTGGCATAGTCAAACTAATTTTCAAATGCGTTTTACTAGACGTTCTCACGGTGAAATGCATCCGCCCTTAGCTTTTTGAGCCATTTTGCGACTTTTTGCCTTATTCTTGCTTCTTCTGTTCACTTGAACCTCGGATAACATGACATCTGTATTCCAATTGGATGTCGAGGCAGTTTGGAGACAATTTTTTGACATATTTCAAAGAGACAAAGGCGGAGTTTGTATCACAGGCTGTCTGTTTTCTGCCTATTCGCAAAATATGCCATGAAACTGCCATTAAAAATCCACAAAATTGCGTGAAATATGCCAGGATTATTCCGGAAAAATGACAGAGATATTGTCTCGGGTATGTTCTTCAGAGTTGTCGCTGATAACAGGCGGATTTTGTATCAAAACCTGCTTGTTGTCTGCCGTAGAACAAAACTGCATACGGCAGATTATAGGAATGATTGTTGCAGATGTTGTGTCTGCAATAGTCAGGCGGCCCTATTAGTTTATTCACTGCATTAACTCGATTAGTTCAGAAGTTGTTCTGCGCTCTGTGGTATACAATTCGCACATTTGGGCAGGTACCTTAATATTATCATTAGAGTTCATCGACCGAATACAAAAACTTACGAAAAATATTTCATCCTTTATTGTTTCTCTGGAGACCCGAGGAACCGTTGATTGTGTAAGTCTGATTTATACGTATTAGAATGGACTGTTCGATGGAAATTCATGGCCGATTAAACAGTAACGGTATATGATTCAAATGGAGTGGTTTCTTTGGAACAAATCGGAACTTTTTATAAAATTAGAACCTTAGCAAAAGTGTTATAAATTGTTTATAATTTTTCAACTTCGTTGCAGTTTTTACAGTCATCAATCTACTGATAAAGTCCAGTCTGTGAGCATAATTTCATCATGTTCTTTAGGTATTTTGTCAATGTATTACAGATTTGTGGTCAGAGTAGACGTCAGATTTCCGAATAATCAATTTGGGTTAATTTATTCGATCATCTTATTGACATTGATCATTAGTTCATCTTCCTCGTATTTCAATTTGTCACTGCATTTTACAAATAATTGTTTAAAAAAGAATATTCAAAATGTCTTAAAGCAATAACGTTACTTGATTTGTCCATGGGCAATTAATGTTAAAATTTGTAATCATTGGGTGTCGACTCCTTTCAAGAAAAATGTTGTTCGTAAAATATAGTGAAAAATGTTAAAAACATAAAAATAGATTTTTCTCAAAAATGTGACGTATAGGGAAAAAAACCAAAAACCATGATACAAATATATATTTGTATCATGCCGAAAACTATGTTCAAATCAGCACTTAAAAATTATATAGAAATGAAGACAGTGAGAAACAAAAGTGCACAATTTGCAGAACAGTGTTAATTGTGGTTGGAATCATTGCTGTTTAATCCTACGTCCTTAATAAGTGCGTTTTCATCGTTTGGCGGTCAAACCCTGCACATTTTTAAAGATTTTGCATAGAACCTACAATGGCACTATCTTCAACATGCTGCTCGTGTCCTATTCTATTGATATCGACATAATTGGGCAGAGCTCACGGACAGTCAATACAACATTCTCCAGTTTAGAGGGGAATCGCGTCGAATGGGTCTTACGGTGAACAAGGACAAGACGAAGTACTTGGTGGGAGTCCCGGCGTCTTGGAAAATATGTCACGGTTGACAACCACAACTTGGAAGTTGTGAAGGACTTCGTTTATCTAGGTACCAGCATCAACAAGGAAAACAATGTCAATCTGGAGATTTTCAGAAGAATAACTCTTGCCAACAGGTGTTACTTTGGGTTCAGTAGGCAATTGAGGAGCCTTCTCTCGAAGGGCAAAAATTATGCTCTAAAAGTCGCGTCCGTGAGAAAAATTCTTCGCAAAATATATGGCCCGATATGCGTTTAAAACGAGTACAGAATCAAATGGAACGACGAGCTGTATGAGCTGTATGAGCTCTATGTTGACATTGATTTAGTCAGGCGCATTAAGATCCAGCACCTACGCTGACTTTGGCGAGTCGAGCGTTTGCGTGAAAGCGCTCCAGCAAAAAAAGGTGTTCAATTCTGTACCCAGTGGTGGTCAACGTCGGAGAGGAGACACGAACGGGCACGCCGATAGGTGACACGCACGCTTGAGAATCACGATAAAGCACGGGATATAAAAAGACACGAAGAAACACGGAAAAACACGACAAAACATGAAAAAAGCTCGGAAAAACATGAACAAGCAGGCGTTTAGATTTTTGGAACCGGAATCGTAACTAAAAATGTGTGGAACCGGAACTGGAATCGGAACTCATATATTTTTTTCTGGTTGGAACCGCTATTTTTAAAATCTCGAAACCACAACCGAAACGATATTATAGTCCCTATCAGGGAACGCATAGAACCGGAATCGAAACTGTTATTAAAAAATGTATAGCCGCGGTAGCTCATTGGTTAGTTTGTACTATTAATAGAAACATTTTTCTATACCGCGCTAACTCTCGGCAATGTATGGCAAACCTACGAGAGTAAAACATTGCCTATGAAAAGCTCTCACCCGCCGTTCGGATTCGGCAATAAACTGTAGGTCCCACCACTTTGACTTCAAATATAACACGCACAGCTCAATGGAACAGCTTATGGAACCGGAATCACAATTTTAAAAAATCTTGGAACTCGAACAGGAACCGATATTCTAAAAGGTTTTTGACCCTGTAATAAACAATTCAAAAATTAAATTTGATACTGTTTTATTCCCTTAAATCCATAAGTAGAACTAAAAAGAAATATTTAAAAAAAACGAGTTGGGAAAGTTAGGTCACATGGGTAAGTTCGGTCACATGGGGCGGATTTTTATAGTCGGTCGGGCCCGACTATGGAATACCCTACACCTTTGGTGGAGATATTAATGAGGAATATTTAATTGTATACCTTAATTTTAAATTTTTAATTATACTGAACCTCAGAATATTATTCATATATCAGAAATTTACGTCTTATATCCCCATAAATTAAAACAATTATATAAAGTATAAAAAACTAAAAAAAAATAAATTTGAAAAATGTAATTGGGCGGACCACGCCTATATTTAAAATTTTGAAAGGCTAATATTTCATAGATTTGATTTTAATAATTTACGGATCAAATTTCCACTATGAAAACCCGGGAAATAATGAAAAAAAAAAGTGGGCGGATCACGCCCATTTTTGGACCACATATTTTTAGGTGAATTCTAACAATACCTTTTAAATTTTATAACTATACCTTGAATACTTTTCGAGTTATTAGTTCCGAAAGAGTTATATAAAAGTGACTTGTATGGGAGGTGGGCGTGTCCGTTGACCGATTTGGCTCATTTTCAAACTCAGTTCCTACTTTTGGATAAAATATATTGAGACGAAATTTCATCGCATTCTGATCAGTATTTCTCAGGTGTAGGGTATAAAAATGGTTAAGGGTTTTTTAAAATTGAGGTAGAAAATATAAAATAATCTTTAATGGGCGCGTGCCTGATTTTGGAGGCACGGACACGCACGGACACGCACGGGCACGACAACAACTAGCACGCACGGAGATTTGCACGCACGAACTCAGATTTTCGGGCGTTACAAGAAAAAAAGCACGGTACGCGGACCATCTCTAGTCCCTACTGATAGGGATTCCTGTTAATTATGTTAACCTTTACTATAGGGCATCTGTCAAGTCTAGTAAAGGGGTTTTCAACAGGGACGCTACAAAAGTAGAGCGACAGGGACTGCAAACGACGCCATATTTCTTGCCGCTCTTTTGACATTTCTCTTCAGTAAGGTTTGCCATTTCATGATGGAGAGATATACGAATTCGAATTTCCATAGTACATTTTAATAATTTCGACTCGTTGTTGGCTCGTATATCTTTCCATCATGAAATGGCAAACCTTACTGAAGAGAAATGTCAAAAGAGCGGCAAGAAATATGAATGAAAAACCCTTGAAAAAAAACTTTTGTAGCGCTCTTATTGAAAAACCCTTTATAAGCATAAATAAAAAGGCTTTATAACGAAATGATTAGTTGAAAAATTAAACTTTTCAGATATTAAGCATTATATTTGATTTATTTTTTATTTATATTTCGATTTATACAGAATTTAATAAATAACATATTTTTGAATTAATTGTGCATTTCAATAAAATTGTATTACGATCTGTATAAATACTAAAATACGTCTTCCATTCTAACATCTTAAAGCAATGGCAGTGAAAAAAAAAGAAAGATACACAAAACAGAGCAGCAAGAAAAAGCACCTCAAGACATTTTTACATATTCATTTGATATGCATCATATTCAACAAGACAAAAAATAAAGCGAAATATATAAAAAAAAAAATACTTGTATAGCTCTCAAACAGTACAGAAACAATGCAAAGCTTATACTAGACGACATTAAAAGAAAACCTTTTACAAAATAATAAATTTTAATAAAAGGAAAAATGAAACAAAATTTTAATAAATAAAGCACTTTGTTTCAAGAGATTAAATCACAAAACTCACCTGATAAGAATGGGACTGATGCTTCTCAAAGTAGCTGCAAATATGAAAAATAAAAAAATGTTTATTAAAAATGAATTTAAAAATAGATTTTATTAAATATTAATATAAGAATATTAAAAAAACTAAAAATATTAATTTAAAGTAGCCAAATACTAAAGTGGTAGCAAACACACTTTTGACGCTGTCATATGTTGTGAGGGTGGAAAAATGACGGATGAAAAACAGCAGGCAATTTGTTGGGTGGTGTGTGGGTGCGTGGATGGCTGGCAAAAGGTGGGCTTGAAGACGACGTTTTTGTTGCTCTTTAATAATTTGCTTTTTGATTTCACTGCTGCGTTGTCTGTCAGCAGTGACAGCTAACGAAATGTGGTGTAAAGCAGCAATAGCTAATAATAAAAAAAAATATAAACATAGAGGTAAAGGATAAATGTATGGAATTTTTTTGTGTTTGGTATTAAAGCCGTTAAAGGAGTTGAAAGAAATATTGTTTTATATGCGCCAATAATATTGCAACAATGTTGTCATATTTTAATTAAGTTTAAATGCATTATTTTGTTTAATGTTTGCGTTTATTAAATGATAATAAAATTGCATTTGTCGCAGCTGAACCATAGCTGTTATTAGAAACAATTAAAAAAACGTAGACTTCCGCCCTACTTTGGAATTTTTAATCATATAAATACTTTAGCGGCAAATGAAGGTTAGTAAGTTACAGCATTAATCAATTCATATTTGTTGAATATGTGTAACTATTTAAAGTAGTTCAACTCGTTAATATGCTTAAACTTTAACAAAATTATTAACTTGAGAATATTACATTATATTGTTGAAATTTTGAATAAAACAAAACAATAGAAAAAAGTATTTTTTATGAATTCTTTGATATTCATTTGAATTTTGATTTTAGAGGAAATCTTTTTTTATATTCAGAATTCTTTACAATATCATCGACATCTAAATTAATAATAATCATCTGTATTGTATCATTTTGTTATCTTAAGACTGACTTGGTAAAAGTTATGGTAAAAAAAAATTGGTTAAAGTTATGTCAAATGTTACGTTTATTCAATTTAAATATTCAATTGATTTTCAAATGATTTTTAAGTGTATTCTCCCGCTAAAATACATGATCGCCTTTAGCTTTTGAACCTATTTGATACTTTTTGTTCACTTGAACCTGTTCACTTGAACCTCGTATAACCTAACCTCTTTATTCAGAGATTCGAATCCAGTCTCCAATGAGAGTTTAGCTTCTAATTCGACGTCGGTCTCACTAGGATTAGATACTGATAAGTCACTACTTTCATTCAATAGAACGTGAGTCTCAAATACATGACAAAAAAAAGCTTTACTAGGAAACAACACCGAAGCAAGTTATGCCGTCGCCAAACCGAGCAGCTACTTTCCTCTTACATGCAACAAAAACTGTACTCACACGATATATAATCCATTTTCAAACGATATTTAGACATTCTCATGCTGAAATACTTGATCGACTTGAGCCTCTTTACAACTTTTTGTCTTATTCTTCTTTCTCGTGTCTCACTTTAACCTCGTATAATCTAATCTCTGGATTCAGAGATCCGGATTCCGGCTACAATAAAAGTTTAGCTTCCCAGTGGACATCGGTATCTATAGGATTAGATACTGTCACTCAATCGATTGTCACTCAATCGACCTTTGACCTCAAATAAAGGGTTTTTTAACAGGGACGCTACAAAAGTAGAGCGACAGGGACAGCAAACGACGACATATTTCTTCTCTTCAGTAAGGTTTGCCATTTCATGATTGAAAGAAATACGAATTCGAATTTCGATAGTAAATTTTAATAATTTCGACTCGTTGTTGGCTCGTATATCTTTCCATCATGAAATGGCAAACCTTACTGAAGAGAAATGTCATAAGAACGGCAAGAACTATGGCGTCGTGTGCTGTCCCTGTCGCTCCACTTTTGTAGCGTCCCTGTTGAAAAACGCTTGAAAAAAAATTTTGTAGCGCTCTTATTGAAAAACCCTTTACATGGCATAAAGAAGCTGTAAAAGGAAGCAACTCGACGGGCAGCTATGCAATGAAAGGTTAGTCGTAGGTAGAACCGAGCCGAAACTTTCCTCTAATGGTATGGACACCGCTGCGCTGTCTGTATCCTTCTTCAAATTATTAGTTTTCCCACATATAATATACTTTTCGAATTTCAAATACAAACGAAGGTTTCAAATCAACGTTCTCGTTTATTCATGACTATAGCCACACGATATTCAATCCATTTTCAAACCATTTTTAGACGTTCTCACGTAGATATTTAAGATAGCTCTTTGCGACTATTCGCCTTATTCTTCATTCTCATACTCACTTCAACCTGGGATAACCTGACATCTGTACTCAGAAATCAGATAATAGTCCTAATAACAGTACAGCTTTCAATTGTATGTCGATCTCTATAGAATTAGATGCTGATAAGACATCGACCGTCGGTCTCAATTACATGACGTAAAGAAGCTTTGAGGGGAAACAACACCGACGGGCAGCTATGCAATGAAGTATTAGTCTTAGGAAGAGCCTTGACATCCGGATCTAGGTTACAATGGAAATTTAGCTTCCAATTCTACGTCGGTCTCTAAAGTATTAGATGCTGGTAAGACACTACTTTCTTTCGATGGATTCTGCGCCTCAAAAACATGCCAGAAAGGAGATTTGACAGGAAACAACACAATCATGCAATGGAGATTTAGTTGTAGAACCGAATAATACTTTTCTTTAATGGTATGAACACCGCTGCGATGCTAATATTCTCCTTCATATTCTTAGCTATTTGAGATATTAAGGAGCACTATTAATCATCAATTACATGAGCCGAAGAGTTCATCGTACTGACAGGGTTAACGTTGATTAAAGCATGAAGAATCTGTTCCATAGGTCTTACAGTCTACCACCCTACAAAATGACTTTGAAAGTATTTGTTTCGTCATAAGCCCCGCCTGACAAGGATTAACATTTCATACTCTTTCAAATTTTTGTATTAATATTAGAGTTTACCCAATTTTTGATATATTGGGCAAGAAAGCAAATGCTACGAAAACTGAAAGCACTAGAAATATTTAGATATGGATATATTTAAACCCTACCAAAACTCCAGATATAAACAGATTGACAAAATAATCTAAAATAAATACAATACAATTCAAAACATATTTTAAAAAACTTCTACTTAAGTAGATTCAATAGATAAAGGAATCAATATTCACTCTTTGTAGAATAATCTGATTTTTCAATTATACCAATATGATATCAATGGTTTCGATCGCAAATATTAGTAGTTACTAGATTATGTATGGTATTGGTGGTGTCATCACTTTCACTCGGAGACTTAAATAGGCATTGTGATGCTTTCCTATGGAGTGCAAAAAAACCGTAAGTTCATTACAACTTATTGCTCGGTAAAGCATTTCGTGATCTTGATGAACTACAGAATTTCATTAAATTCAGTTTTCGAACTCTACACTTTTTCGAATCTAACTCCTAGCATTCTAAAGTATGAAACACACGATCGAATGAACGCCTAACCGTTGACGCTGAAATCAATCGAGTGATTGGACAATTTTTGTACAGAAGTTATGCAATCACACGATTGATTTCAAAATTGTTTGAGACGCTCCAGTAAAGCTGTTAAACTATATTTCTTTCTCGTTACCGCAGTCTTATTTGATACACCTTGTCAATTGTTTTGCATTAAGTGTCCTGTTAAGACTCCCATTAGCAGTCGAATGAATTAAAGGTTTTTGTTCCAATAGAAAGTTGATTATTCTCTGATCCGAGGACATAATATTCTTTATAATGCAAAGCATGTTCTGATCTGTCTGTTCTGGTTTGTATCGGTATTATTAGGATTAATTCTTTCCTTTTTTTAAATTTCGCCTATTTAGCCACAAGTCTTTGTTTTATATTGCTATATCCGTGATCTCAGCTAAGTCTGGTTGTGTGGTGTCCTATGGATTAAAGTACATCTTTCGACAGTTTTAATCTGAAATATATTGGATTGAAGATGATGCTATTGATCGTAATGTCATAGTACACATTATGCGTGATTTTATGCGTGCTGTACACGCATTGAAAAAATTCAAATAACTGAATTCTACCAATATAATTCATCATAAACAAAAGGGTAAGTCCAATGACAATTCAGCAATAATTGAGTATACTAAATATGTGATTGATATAGATATAGCATTATAATTCCACATAGACCTTCTTGATTCATATGTGATCTTCTGGGCTTTCAGTGCAGCTTCGGTATATTGTAGATTTATACTGTAATCATTTTGATCTTGATTTCAGCTACCTTTCGAATTGCAGTAACTTAAGCTTGATGTATACAACAATATGGTAGTTTGAAACAATCTGATAATTTTAAGCAATCTGGTAATTTGAAGCAATTGCCATTTCGAATGTGTGGAAGATAGTAACCAACACCTGCTAGAAGTGTTTTCGATTTAATAGTGCTACGTTTTATTTTTCAACAAAGTCTCCTTTTGCTCGACACACTGCGTCCAACGTTTCTCCATATTTGTAATCCCCTCCAAACAACACGATTTTCCGAGGCGCTTTAAATAGACATTTGTTTCACCGATAACCTCTTCATTCGACCCAAATCTCTTACTGCCACGCCATTTCTTCATGTTTGGAAACAGTATGTCGTCGCAGTAGGGCTAAATCTGAAAAATACTGGATAAGGAAGCAATTCAGAACCTAATTCATGCAAATTTGCCATTGCGACTGCGGACTTGTGTGCCGGTGCGTTGTTCTAATTGTCCCTGATGGAAGAGAACTTTTCTTCGGTCGTTCGTTCTAGCTTCAAATCGACGTCGAATCGATCCAACAGCTTTGCATAATATGTGCCACTCACTGATCGTTTTATCGTCTTCAAGGTAATCAATTTGAGAGACAATGTAAGCGCATCCCAAAAAAACTGTCGCCAATACCTAGTTGATTACCAGACCATACTTGTCTGTCGTTCACTTTTATTCGCCTGTAGAACTCCACTGTTTTGATTGTTTCTTGCTCTGTGTTGTGATTAATCCAGGTTGCTTCGTTCAGATTGTGATTGAACATCGAAGTTGTCAAACGATTGCGTTTCTAGCCAATTCTGAGCAAACGTACTCCCATCTTACTGATAGCTTTTCCGTATTCTAATATTTATGCAAAACTGAAATTATTGATTCATGTCATACCCCAGTAGCCTGTTCAAGTTCGCCCACTTTCACTCGCCGATCGTCCAATATCATAATAATAATTGTTTGGCATTACAGTCCAATAAGAACTTCGGCCGAGCTCTCTCACCATTTTGAGCTGTGCGTGTTATATTTGTACTCAAAGTGGTGGGACCTACAGTTTATTGCCGAATCCGAACGGCGGGTGGGAGCTTTTCATAGGCAATGTTTTACTCTCGTAGGTTTGCCATTTACTGCCGAGAGGTAGCGCAGTATAGAAAAATGTTTTTTTATCGACCATTTGTGGTATGGTGACCTTAATTGCACGACCAGCACAAAGAATTGCTTTCATTTAGCTAAACATTTAGAACTTTACGCAAAGATTTGTCAAATATACTACTGAAACTGAATATAACTGGACCTACTTAATGTCACATAAACGTATGTCAAGATATTTGATCAGAATGGTTGGACAAAGCACAGGAAACCAACAAAAAATCATTTAATACCATAACTAAGTAATCAATGTATCCGCCAAAAAGTTGCAAATAATAGAATTGCACTGAAATTGGTCTTAGTAAAAGACTTTGGCAAATATATTCAATCGATGGCAACACTTTTGAAACGTTTTCCAAATAAATGCATTTGAAACGTTTGCTCACCACTTCATAATCATAAAAATTCATCAAATTAACTGTCGAGACTTGAACGGAGTAGATAAACACTTTATGTGAACTCTTTAGACACTTGCAAAAGAGTTGTTTAAGGTAGTAGCAGCTTTCAAACTTTTTGAAATCATTTAAAATTCCTCAAAACCCCAAAACTACTGAAATTTAAAGAAAGGCACCAAATATATGTTAACTCGGGAAATATTATAAATCGGTCCTAGTTCTTTCCCCTTTTATAACAAAATCAACAGGCATCTCGAACACGGCGTTTTTATAGAAAGGAATGAATTGCCGACTCGTAGACATCTTTAGACGTATTACTGAACTGGAAGAATTTTCAACAAGAATTTTCAACAAAACCAGATTCTGCAATTGAAGACCAGTTCAGTATTAGGTATAAAGGTATCTATGAAATGTTTATTCTCAATTCGGTAACTTATGACTGGTCTAAAGGTATGTAGGAGTATCAACTATATGTTCGCCCATATCACAGGTTTAAAATAGCTGCACTTTTAGAACTTTTACAGAAGATATGACAGGTTTAAGATAGCTGCACTTTTTGAACTTTTACAGAAGATTTTGAACTGGACCAACTGCATAAAAATATATAAAAACCTTACCAAACATAACAAATGGTAAGTTTAATTTTTGGTACTTATCAAAAAGAAACAACTCCGAGGATTACACATAATTCACGCAAAAAATGGTAGAGCATTAACTAGTGGAATTGATAAACATTAAAATAAACTTTTGATTAAAATTAAAATCAGGTCAAACACAGATCTTTAAAAACCTTAATCAACTTTAAGTTCACTTGTTTAAGGTAGCTGATGGTTAAAAAATTTACAGAAAATTTATCAAATAAACTTTCCAAACAATAAATGAACTCGAACTGCATATTAATATTTAAGAATCGTGCAAAACTTTGAAGTGGTAACATTTTTTTGTAACTTTCACGACGAAACAGCCTCGAGGATCACACATAAATCACACAGCAAACTGTTGGGCCATTAACTAGTCGAATTTATAAAAATTAAAATAAACTTTTGATTGGAATTAGAAGCAGCAGAGATAGTTAAAAGCGTAGACAACGATTTCTCAATATTTGTTTAATTAGCTGTCGAGACTTTTCAACTGTAAGTTCACTTCTTAAAGGTAGCTGCACTTGTAGAGCTTTTCCAGTAGATTTGTCAAACAAACAGTCGAAACATACTGGAAACACATCAATTGGAGCAACTTCTTATTCATATTTAAGAACATTGCAAAGTTTTACTATAGGTAATTTATCTTTTGAAACTTTTCAATCAAACAGCAGCACCGAAGAACACACATAATTCACAAAAAACTTTGGGAGCATTAACTGTAGGTTGTATAAACATCAAAATAAATTTAGATCCAGTCGTTTGCTTGGAATTAGAAGACGGACGGACGGACGTATATACAACCAAAGACAATGCATTTAACACCAACTAAATATTAAATCCATCAACACACAGTTATTCTAAAAATTGTATAAAATACAAAAACCATTAAATGCTGCAGCCGCCATGGCACTGACCCGATAAGAAGGCGTCAACAGGAAGTGTTTTTCAATCAAATGATTTGGTTTTGCGTAGAATGAATTATTTAACACATATTTTAAACACTTCTTAAAGCACAAACGTAGATGCGATCGATGATGCCGTTAAAGATTACGCTGTATGAATTAAATATTTAATTAGTTACATATTCTAATTGCAAAGAGGGGGGACTGCCGCTGCCACAAGAAAAAATTTTGATACACAGAAAAATGTTCACACACACAGAAAATTGCAACTCTAAATGGTAATAAATAAATTTTAGCAAACTACAATGAATTTATATACCAACATTTTAATGTATAAACAAAGAAAAAAAACCCAATAACTTTAATGAAAACTTGCCATGAAGAAGCAAAAGAAATTTTTAATTTTCAGACTTCAGACATTTTTTTTTTTGCTGCTGCTGCTACTGCCTCTGCTGGCTGCGGTGAAGATGGCAAGAATGAAGTGGAAGCAAAAACAAGAAGAGCAACGAAGTTAAAGCCACACGAAACGAATATGTGTGCGAAACAACGACGAATGACAAGAAAATTTTGTGGCAGAATAAATAAAAAAAAATAAATAAAAACATTTAAATTGCAAAAAGATTGCAATAGGAAATTAAATTATAAAAAATCAAATAAATAAATTTATTCATTAAATAAAAAAATAACAAAAATTGTATTACGAAAAAAAAAAAATAAGTTAAATGATAAACAAAAAAAATAAATAACACAAAAATTACGTAAATAATATAAAATTGAAATTAATTTAAAATTGCAGAAATTCAAATTAGAAATACAAAATAAATATGAAATGAATTAAATTTAATATTGACCAATAACTTAAAAAGAAAATAAATTCAAAATGATAAAATATCAAAATTAAAAATTTATTTAATCAAATATAAATAAAAATAATAATACAAAATAAATAAATTATAAATGCAATAAATCAAAATCATTAAAACTACAAAAAAAGGAATATAAAAAAAAAACAAATTAAATAACAATACCTATAAAATAAATTTAATTGAATTTTTGATATTTACCCATCGTTCATACGTTGCGGTTTTCTAGCATGCATTACCATCAATGCAATGTTTACGCCAAATTCTGTTGCTGTTTCTCGCCAAGATTTGTGTCGTTGATTGAAGGCGTGCGTCCGTCCGTCTGTCCGTATATATTTGTTGGTGTTAGTGTACACAGCAAGTGTGCTGCGCTCAATTAATGCAAATTTTTTGCAATTTCCAAGTGAATTCAATTTGTGTCTCGTTGTCGTTACTGTTTCCAGTGCGCGTTCGAGACAGCCTTAATTGAACAAAATCCTCAAATCTTTTGTTTCTTCCTCTGCTGCTTTTGTTCAAATGAATGGGCGAAGTTTTGTCGCTGGTGCTCCGCACGACTTTCCAACTTTCAGTGGGTGCTACGTAGCTCTGCCGCCCCTTTGCTGCTTCTTCAACACAAAATGGCTAATCACGACGACGACCTTCTTTGCCGCAGTTGGTTGTGATGTGCGTTGCGTGTCTTTAAGGGCTTCTTTTTGGAAGTGCGTTCGTCGGCCAGGTCGATTCACCCGTACCTTTCTTCCGAATCCCTTTTTCGCACCACCACTATCGGGTGCTCCACAAAAATGTTGCAACTTTGCCGTACATCAATTGCAATCAAATGAAAAAAAATGATCTGCCTATTTTTTCCGACAATTTTTTTTTCTTTCTTTTCTGTGTCGTCGGCACCATACAAAAAAAATCTATCAATGGGAACGTGTTTTCTTTTGCCTAGGTTTTATTCCCAAATTCAAGGTATTTTCGGCGCTTTGTGTGCGTCTCAATATATTTAACAGTTTTCCTGTATTATTTCGAACATTTGTACGAATTGCAAAATGAAAATTTTTGTGAAAAATTAAAAAGAATTAAAATTAGAATTTTCTTGCTCTGATTTCGCCTCTACACACTTGAATTTTTTTCCTTCTTCTGTGTGTGTTCTTCGTGGTGAATTCGTATTGGTGAATTAAATTTGACGCCATATTTAATTTTGTTCGATAGGAAAGAAGAAAACAAGACAACAAGACAACGATGCCACCTTTGTTGGAAAGTGGACATTTGTACGATTTTAAGTGCCGTAAGAAAATGTATCGTAAGAAATGTATCATACCCAGTGTAATTTCAGTTTCAGCTCCGCTCGGCTGTTTGTCGTACACAATTAGTTGTCAATTTATCCAATTTATTTTTAAAATAATTTTCTCAGAGAGAATTTATTTGCCATTCCATTGTCGTTATCATCACAGTGAGTCGTCTCTGAACTCTTTAGGAACAATTCCGTAACTAAACGTCAGAAATCCCTCACCACAGTCTCAGAGTTATGTTCAGAAAGATGATCAAAATAGAAAGGCGCAGCGCATTTAAAGGGTCATAAAGATCTCACCTCTTTATCTTTCATTTTTACGACGTATTATCTGAACAAACGACAAATAAAAAAATCTCTCTGAGAAAATTAAACGTCAGCAAAAAAGACTTGTAGATAAGAGAAATCTGACTTTTCTCCGATCAAAAGATGATCTGAAAGAAAATTGATGACAATTAAAACAAATGATATATATTTGTTTTTTTTTTATTGAATGTAGATTTTAAAATATGAAATTTACATTCGATACCAATTTTAAGATACACCGTATAGGCAACCCTATAGGGTTTATACATTAGGGTGTATACATTCTTTTTAATTCATTCAAATATAGAAACTTTTTTTTTATAAAAATGCAACTTTAGGAGATACGGAGGATAAGGATATTGTAAATCGGACATAATGCTGAAATTCTATACCGTGAATTGTTGTACGGTAAATGGTAATAACGGTGAATTAGGCATACGATGAATTGTGTTCGATAAATGGTTTTACGATGAATTGTTTTACGATGAATTGTGTCGCGCGATTCCGTCACTCCATAACGATAATATTCAATATCGCTATCTACCGACAATTGTCGCTTGCGAGAGCGATCATTATGAAAAAAGTAATTCACGAATTTTCAATGCATTTTTTGCAGACAAATAAATTCGGAAAGATTTTTAACAATAAAAATCGTTTAAATCATTGAAAAGTAAGCTTGATAACAACCAAAAAATGTTTAACTCTATCGTATGGACAATATTCGGTAAATTCTTAACGATGACAGCTGACGATAAAAATCATAGCGAACTGTAATTTACGATATCGAAAAAATTTCTGGGAAAAAATCATTGGATGAATTGTATATTCAATGAATTTTGGATACGATTAATTTTGAAAACGATGAATTGTGCATTCGATGAATTATGCATATGATAAATTGTGTAAACGATGAATTGTGATACAATGAATTGTGAAACGATTAATTGTGCATACGATGAATTGTGCATACGATGAATTGTGTATACGATGAATACACTCTAAGAAATCCGATTTAGGAGTTGTGAATTTGCTACATTTATTACAGTCAATTTACTCATTTTTTTCAAATAAAAACACTAATACGTCCGTAAAAATAAACATCTGACGTTTTTTTCATGAAAAATATGTTATTTTACACAAATGAACTGTTTTTAACTGCATCGCACTTTTAAAATGGTAAATTATAGAGATTCTGCAATGTTTTGTATATAAACACATTGAAGTGTGTAAAAATGACGTCTAGCACATTCGTTAAACAGTTATGAACTTTTGCATTTTATGTACAGTATTTTTTTCACATTTGCTGAAACCGCTCCGCTTTTTTAACACACATTATGTGAATAAATACAGGGTTTTGTGTGTATTTATTACACTCATAAAATTGTATTTTGACACTACAGATATGTACTTGTTTTACATACTTTTATGTGTAAATTTTATTTTTACACATTCGTTGGAATTTACTACATTAATAAGAGGAAACCGGTTTCCTACATTTATTATAGTAAATTTTTCTTAGAGTGTACGTTAATTTGTGCATACGATGAATTGTGATACGATGAATTGTGAAACGATCAATTGTGCATACGATGAATTGTTTTTACGATGAATTGTGCATACGATGAATTGTTTACGATGAATAATCCGCGGACCGGTTTATATATGTCGTTGTTTTACATATGCGCTTATAAACTTAATATGAAGTATGTCTGTCACTTTTAGTTCAATTAATTGGATATTCACAGAAAAATGTCACGTGCAACAATTAATAATAATCCTAAAACACCCAGTCTAAATGATTTTTAAATATTTGGTTTGGCAGCACTTTGTTAACAGCTCTCGGATGGTAGCATAACGTTTGGCCTGGGGACGGTTCGCCTTGGGACGTTGCGCCTGGGTACGTTTCGCCATTTCATTGTGAATTTAATTGTGAATATTGCTAAATTGAAGAGAATGAAGAAACGACAAAGATTCAGAGTTGCCATACTAAATGTAATTTCTGAAAATGCATTAATAATTTTATTTTTAGGTAATTTTTAGGTGCGTTCGGGTAGAACACTCCTTTAGCTCTTTTAACTCCATACACGTCTTTTCCATTCGGGTAGACGGAACTGGTATAAAAAGAGCAATCCTGTTGCGTTCGGCTAAAAAATAAAAAGTCGAAAGAGTTAACTCCGCAAGCCCCACCTCAGGGTGCTAGAACTTATGGAGCATACGCTTGCAACGATAGAATTTGAGAATTTGACGTTTAAATTATTTTTTAAATAGTAGTCTGATTTTAAACGTAAAATTTTTGTTTTAAATTTTTCGATGGTTGTTTTATTCAATGTTTTTATTTTTTAAACTATGTTCTAAGAATTTTTACTAATAATCAGTGGTGAGTTTTTATCGTATTTTTAAAGTTTTTTAAGAGTTTTTAAAGTTTAATATAAAAATTTTCAATTTATAAATGTCAGTTTGATGTATTATGACAAAAAGATGCTCTTTCACTTGTGCGTTCGTCACACCCTTTTTATTGACAGTTTTAACTCCAAACTAACTCTGAAAAAAACTCAAACTCTACTCTAACTCCACTCAAGGGCATCTTCGAACTTCGACCCGAACGCACCTTTTAAAGAATTACAATAATTATGATGTGTATAATTAAATATTGGACTGCGAGCCGAAAGGTCTCAGGTTCAAGCCTGGACTGGGGCTAACAACATATTTTCATAGAAAACAATTTTCTTACCGCGCTACCTCTCGGCAATAAATGGCAAACCTACGAGAGTAAAACATTGCCTATGAAAAGCTCTCACCCGCCGTTCGGATTCGGCAATAAACTGTAAGTCCCACCACTTTGAGTACAAATATAACACGCAAAGCTCAAACTGGTGAGAGAGTTCGGTCTAAGTTTCTTATAGGACTGTTACAAACTATTATTATTATAATTAAATATGGATGATTTTCAATATATTATATCTTGAAAGTATTATATTAAATGTGCTAATTTACGAATGATTGAAGAGGGTGTATTTTCTGCTGATAATTAAGGAAATGCAAGTTTTTATAAAATTTGAAGACAACATTGAAATATTGGGTTTTCATTCGGTCGTTATTCGATAATCGGAATTCTGTTTGTTTGCTATCATAAAATTTAGTTTTTTTATTAGCAATTTCATAACTTGAATAGTGAACACTGCATCACATACAAAATTAAGACAAACTCGCACACAGCCATAGTAAAAATAAATTAATTTATTCTTAACCCCGAAGTAAATAAATAAATTAAAACAAGTTTCTTAATTGATATAAAAAAATCGATAAAAAAACTCATTTTTTGCTGAGATTCAAATTTAATATTTATAAATGTTTATCCCAATAAATGTACTTTTCTGTGTACTTTGTCATGCTACCTTAATAATTTATTAGGTAGCATCACGTTTGGCCTAGGGACGGTTCACCTTGGGATGTTTCGCCTGGGGACGTTTCGCCATTCCATTGTGAATTTTATTTTGAATTTATTTTATCAGGGTTGCCACCACTTTATTTAAGTTTTACCCAAAAAATATATAAATACACAAAATTATTTAAAATTAGAAATATAGTAAATAATTTAAATTTATAAAAAAGGAGTAAATTATAAATAATAGTAAATGATTTTCTATTCAAACCATGGAACCAATTTTAATGTATTCATGTATGAAAGAATTTATGTAAATATGAATGAGGACATATATGTGCAAAACCTCTGTACTAAACCTCTTTTTATGTTGAAGTTAAACCTCCAAAAGTAATGGGATTTATTTATTTATGTATCACTAGAAACAAAGTACACAGAAAGGTATATTAATTGAGATAAACATTTATAAATGTTAAATTCGAATCTCAGCAAAAAATGAGTTTCTTAAATATACATAAATAAAACTTGTTTTTATCGGTTTTTTATATCAATTAAGAAACCTGTTTTGATTTTTTAATTACTTCGGGGTTAAGAATAAATTAATATATTTTTACTATGGGTGTGTGCGAGTTTGTCTTAATTTTGAAAATAATGCTCGATTTACATTGTATCTTCTGTGAGTATCACTGTATCTTCTAGGGTTGCATTTTTTTAAAGATTCATATAAAAATAGTATTTTTTTTGAAAAATTGCACCGTTTAGTCAGCAATTTAGTCGAACTTGCACACACCCTAAATTATACAAATTTTCAGAACTTTAAACACAGCTCTCAATTACCCGGGTCAAAGTTTTCCTATTGATTGAATTAATATTAAATTATGAGCAATGCAATATTTTTGTAAAATATAGAAAATTGCACATAAAAATTCTACATTTTTTAAATTTTCTAATAATATAATCATATTGTCATTGTTTCATATAAAATCGAAATGCATGTAACACATATTGTAATAAAAATTGTTTTACAAGTGAGCATAAAGTTATATTTTGGACATCGTATGTATGGTTGAGAATGGTTATTTCATAATAATTGTGGCTGCATTCAGCGATCTCAGCAGTTGTGCAACTGATGAGTAATTTCACTTGAATGACATGCTACTATCTAAATGTTTAGTGAGCGGGCGCCATTTTTTCCAGTATAAAATTTTTACGCTACATTTGCGCTGCCTTTGTTATCGATGACATTCGATGACATTTTAACTCAAATCGATAAGAAATCGATCTTTATTCAGCAATCGGAAATCAACATTTTCAGAATTTGAAACACCCTCTAAAAACTTTGAAATTGCAAAAAATAGGCAGCACTTTTCAACAAATTTTCTGCGATCAGCTGTGCATATTTTTAAATCGCATAATTTTGAAAGTTAAATTGAATTTTTTTCAATTTAATATAAACAATTAAGAGCTTAAGAGTGTAAAATATACTATAAATATAAAATATACATTATGAACGATATTAAAGAACATATACGAAATTATATGTACATCGTCAAAGATGGCGACTATGCCAAAGATTTCTATGAGGTAAAAAACTCGATAGAAATATAAACTCTTTGAAAACACACATGAAATATATAATTTATTTTTATTATACTTAGCTTTGTCTAAAATGCATACAAAAAGACCACACAGTACTGTTTATAACACGAAAACCATACAATATGTTGCCACTCCTCGAGAGGATCAAACTGCACAAGGAGCATCTGCAGAAATTTGTTATAATGTAATATTTGTAATGCAGAAATGAACAAAAATATGAATTCTATTAAATTACTTGCAGGTATTTTCAGCGCATTGAAGACATTATCGACAAACTATTGATGCTGCACGATTGGTCAGTGTCACCAGTACTACTTGTGATTGATTTAAATGCCTACTTGCCGAGCTATGCACCGGAGGCGAACACAGCGACAGTATCACTTGCAGAAGGCACTTCTACTATGCCGGCTTTGCAGTGTATTTGCTTCTGCATTGCTACATTATTTGATTATATGGGTTTCTTGGAAGATGCACTTGTGCGAAAGGCAAAGGAGGCCGGCGACAATGTTGCCGTCACCAAAAACATCTTGGGACATAGCATTGTATTGCTGGGCGAACATGCTAACGTATTGTCGAAGGAGCAACTGCAACTACTTGTCGATTTGTATTTCTATGATGAGTGTGCTTTTGCTGATTTCGATGCGATGACAGCGAGAATCATGACTACACGTACATGTAACTAACTATTAAGTTTTCTTTTTCATTTTTAAAATTTAATATTTTCTACTTCATTATTTTATAGTGCATTTTCTAAAGTGGTACAACTAACAACATTTTAGTTGCCCCATTTTCAACATGAAATTCAGTTGCTTTCTTTTAATTTTTTGAAAAATAAATTCAAATTGAATTAACTTAAACAAAGATATTACAATTTTAACAAAAATTGTTAGTTTTAAATCAATTTATCTCTTTTTTGTAGTTGTATCACTTTTTTTTGTCATTTCTCATATAAAAGGTGTTTCAATAAGAGCGCTACAAAAGTTTTTTTCAAGGGTTTTTCAACAGGGACGCTACAAAAGTAGAGCGACAGCAAACGACGCGATATTTCTTGCCGCTCTTTTGACATTTCTCCTCAGTAAGGTTTGCCATTTCATGATGGAATGATATACGAGCCAACGAGTCGAAATTATTAAAATTTACTACCGAAATTCGAATTCGTATATCTTTCCACCATGAAATGGCAAACCTTACTGAAGAGAAATGTCAAAAAAGCGACAAGAAATATGGCGTCGTATGCTCTACTTTTGTAGCGTCCCTGTTAAAAAACCCTTTGTTAGCTATTATTCATCTACTATTTCAAATGGCATTAAAATCTCCCAACTGCAATGCCTCAATAAAATACGTGTTTGTTCTCAAGTAGAATACATAATTTCTGTCAAATTAGAATCGTGCCAACGTTAGTGACGCAAAATTCAAATATTCAACAAGTTTTGTCACTGCATGCGCCAAACTGATGTCGCTTATTTAGTTATTTAACTGTCTGTCGCCATAGCTGCATATTTGTCATTCGTCTGCTTAGCTACTACTTCTTTGTTCGTTTTACTCCTTTTCTCTTGATATCTAGAATACACCTACTATTCGTCCGTCTGTTCAACTGAATAATTGACTGTCTGCATATCTGTCTTCCATCAGCATATCTATCATTTCTTCATTTTAGAGATAAAATTTAACACCTACATTATTTTCAAAAATATTTTCTCATAATTTATTGTTAAATATAATAAAAATTATTTGATTAAATGAAATTGTTGGTATATTATTCTAATGATTATGACGCATAATCATAGACAAGTTAAATTTTACTTTAAAATTAAAATACAGATACAATAATAAGGTAAAAGCATGGTACAAGAATGCCCGAAGTCTACTCTCAAAACATAAAACTTTTGAAAAGAAATTATATTGCGTATATTCACATTTTTTAAAACAAAAGCACAGTTCAATGACATATACGACTAAAAGAATTGAAAACAAAAACAATTTCAAATGTTTGACAATAAGATTTCAAAATTTGGGCATTTTACTTTCCCAAATTCTCGTTTCATTCGCTAAGCCCACTCTGAATCTTTTACATTCTCATTGTATCCTGATTATACCTTAAAACGTTTAACGAATTTTATCTTGATCCATGTGGCACCATTTAAACTGCTTGAAACTAACAAAATTTGGTATATGGCTCATTTACTACAGGAGTGTGGTAACTCAAAAAAGCGATTTTGCAGAAAACGAGTTTACGGCATATTCTCTTCTCATGCGGTGAGTATACAAGATATAAATACGAATTTTTTACACAAGATGAAAAATGATACAATAATACAAAAAAATGATACAAAAATTTTATTCCATACAAAATTTTTCAAAAAATTCGAATTCATGGTCCAATTTAATTTTAAAACTTACTTTAAAGTGTTTATGATTATGCGCCTAGGATATTTACCCCAAAAAGTATTAAACTAATCGATTTAAAATTATGCAAAAATGTTTGACATATTTTTATTTTTTTTGGAATGTTTAACACAACTGTATTTTTAAATTATATTTTCAGTTAATTGATGAAGACAATAAATAGCAGTTCGTATTACCAAAAGTATTAATACAATGTTATTCAGCGTACTATATAAAAGATTGAAACTCATAGACAACAGATTGATTAAACCTTTCAGTTCACCATACAAGAGATTTCCACAAATACTGAAAAATACCTAAGAAAAACAGATCGACACTCGATTATTAAGGTGAATTTTGTCATCCTCAAATCCGATATTGTTATGAAATTCATCTATTTCGAATTTGCCATCAACGCAAATAACTACGTCAACCTGGAGATTAAACGAAAAATAACTCTTTCCAATAGGTGTTATTTTGGACTCGGTAGGCAATTGAGAATTGACAAATTACACTCTACAAGTCACTCATTTGCCGGTCTTACTTTTTGGTTCAGAAACATTAACGCTGGCCTCCATCGAATAGAGAGTACTGGGATCGTTCGGAAACGATGTTAACGCTGCTATCGAATCAAGATGAACCATAAGTTGTATGTGCTATTCGTCGACACTGACATAGTAAAGATCATCAATATCCATTAGCATTTATGGCTAGGTAATTTTGATCGAGAAAATGGAATTAATATAGAAGCATCCTCAAATGCGAATCCAATATGGGCAGCATAGGAGACGACATTCAAACCGGCGCTGTACAGGTTAAGTTTAGTGCAACCTGTCAGCGCTTGGTATTTACAACTGGTGCACAGCAGAAGCCACTGGCGAAACTTTTTATCTTTTAACTTTTTGAAGGCCATCTAAGTAAGTAGATAAGTAATTTTAAAAATATTATTTAAATGTATGATTCAGTTTTAATGTCACATTTACAAATTAAACTTAGTTTAAACAAGACGTAATCTCGTCTATAGTCAATACAAATACCCTGCAGTGAAATCTAAACTAGTAGCATAAATATGTATTATTCATATCAGTAACCATGTTTCTAGTTCGGTAGCTAGTTAAAATGGATGCAGAGAAAAACAGTTCAAAAATTTGTTCGTAGAGGAACGTGTCAAAATAGTCAAAAACAAAATAAATTACGAAAGCGAATTATATATCATTTATCTATTTTGCAGGAAACATCTTTTTTTTAACTTTATTGTGGGTTCCATCGTGCGATTTGTTTTATTTCTTTCCGCCATTGACTTGTACAATTTAACAAAGAACCTATTTGAAAAATCCTTAAACCGTGGCTTGGTTGCTGATAACAAGCCGAGCCAATCGCTCCCTCCTACGCTCCACCATCAAGTCTCATTTTACAAGCTTTCTTGACTGGAGCAATTTCATCCATTCGGTCCACATGACCTAGACAGCGAAAACATAGGTTTTGATTCGCTTGACTATGTCAATTGTCGTCGAATAGCTTACAGCTCTAGTATTTCAACTGGTAAATAGTAACCCGTGGGATTAAATAAACTAGTTTACAGACTGACTGTAAAAAATAGTCATAGACTGGTTACAAGAAGCTAGTTTAAAAACTACTTTGTAGGACATGAGCATTGAAAAAATTACAGTTCATTGTATGAAAATGGGTTCGAATTCGGGATAGTTGAGTGTCTACGGAGAACTAGACCAATACTAGTATTCAACTAGTTCGTCACACTGCAGGGTACTTAACTTATTACTAATCGTCTATTTGTTTTTAAAATTAAAACTAATCGGTCGTTTTGATTCGGAACTTGAGACGTTTTACAAATATATAAATGTTTAAACTAAGTTTATACTTCCAATGAAAAACAAATTAGATAATAGATTTTGAGGTGTCGGCCACTTGTGTGTTGTCGACCACTTAGACAAGAGTGGATTCAAAATTAGATAATACAATTTAGCAAATACTACAAATTTGGTTTTAAAATGAAAATTCTTTATTTATTCTTCCAAAACAATTTCATCATCTTCAAAGTAATCCTCTCCGATACAATGCAATTATACCAAAATTTTCCAATTGTGAAATTCGATTTTCGAGATGTCATTGAATGCCAGTGATTTCAGATTTATCTCCTCAATTGTGTCAAAACGGTATCCCTTTTAAGATCGACCTTTTAAGATTATTGAAGAACCAGATATCACACGGTGCTAAATCAGGCGAATACGGTGGTTGTGAAATGATTTCGTCAAATTTTTGAAAAAATAACTACGAAGAATCAATGAGTCAGTCCTTGTAGATAAATATGTATTTAACTAGCAGAGACTCGAAACCAACATTTTTTACAGAGCATTAACACACGGGTATCACTGTGTCCTAACCGAACCTACACCCAGAAAAAAATACTATATAAATAATAGTTTTTTACTATTAAAAATAGTCAATAGGATAAATTATTATTTTAATCGGAAAATACCATTAAATACTAGAAAATACCTGGGTGTAGTACATTGGATAGGTAATGGATAGGCTTTCTAAAAATATCTTGCTAACATATTTAATTTTTTTTTTAAATGGGTTATAATTGGTGGGAAAAGTGTACATGATGAAGTGGCCACTGCACTGTGGGACAGAAGTCAATTCTAGTTCGCCGTAAATACAGTTTTGCGACAATCTTAACGAAACTTTACACTAAACATACATGGACTATGAATAGATTTCAGTTTGAAAATGAACAATATTGGTTCATTGCCACGCCCAGCTGTCATGTAATTGAAATGTTAAAATGACTGTAACTTTTGTCTGGAATGAGATATTTTATTTATAATTGGTATTTAGATGCATACTATAATTGCACATGACCATTCTTAATATGGACGTGATTGGCCAACTGCCACGCCTACCATTATCATTAAACTATATAACTTGACCATCGTAAGAGATATAATGATATTATTAGGTACTATGATACATATCACAATTCTTAACTATCATACCAAATATGATCCAGTTTTGTCAAATATAATGACAGAAAAAGCAAAACTGACATATTATAATAACAAAATTTAGTCTAATTATTTTACGATTTTCGTATATTTCTCATCACTTAAACTCATTTTAAATGACTTTGGCAAATTAATGCAGGCATGTTTAACACCGTTAAAAAGAAGGCATATCAGACATTATGTTTGTAATAAGATCTATGAGAGCATTTGGAATCTTTTTTTCTTTGTCTACTTTTGTATAAAAAATATGTAATTTTTGTTTTATGTTTTTGCCAAATAATCAGGAAAAACACGAATAACCATTTGAAATTTTTGAAACACAAGATGATAGTTCTCTCAATTCCCAATAATATAAAACTAACACTCTGCATGTGAAGTATATATTGAAAGAGTTATGACAGTTTTAATGTAACCCACACTAAGAAAACAAAGATGATTACCAGAAATATCACAGCCCTAAATATGAAGTTATATACAAATTATTCAGATCGTCTTTGAGACAACCATCTTTCAAACATCCGTCAAATATGATAAATATTGCCAGCAACCATCTTTCAAATTTACGATTACGTATAGCAACCATCAATTAAACATCTTACAAATAGGAAGATAGTTGTGGAATATTTGGAAAAGGTACTCCATTAAAATTCGCGGAGTAATTTTCATTGAATTGAAATAAAATGAATCAAATGTATTTTAATTTATTCTAGGATTAAAACAGCATCCTGGTTATACATCGCCATCGTCTTTATAAATCCTTAGAAGGTAAAACTGTACAACGACTTAAGACTTCTTCATAATATCTTTAATTTTGTTTTTTAAATGGGGGGTCATATTCGATATGAAAAGTGGACATGATGAAGTGCCTACTGTCCAGTCGGGGATGATTGTGTACTAACCGAATCTAGTACGTAGGATACGTAATGGATAGGGATTTTCAAAAATATATGTCAAACTTTTGGATCGATCTTCCTAACATTTATATATTTTTTTTTGAAAATGGGTCATAAGTCGATGTTTTTAGCAGTCTTGAATGTAGTTCGTCTACAATGGAAAATTTAAATTTATATTTGATCATAGTAGTAACAAGTTTTATTTCAACATTGTAATCTTTTCCTATGTTTTTATAATAGTTTTTGATTTTTTTTTATTATCTCTGGATATGTTAAAAGAAGAGACCATCTTTAAATGTTAAAAATATCAACCATATCAATTTGTAGTTATCAACTCTATACTGCTTTTTCTGCAAATTTTACTGTTCTGTCTATTCGCCGTGCCAAAGCTGCGTGATTTCTACGAATAATTTTTCTAAATTTCTATGCAATATACATCTATTTGCATAAAATACCCCAACGCAAATGTCTCTTGAATTTGCTGAATGCGTTACTGCGTCTTCTTCAACATTACTTCTTGTTATCCTTCTGCTTCTAAAAATCTCATAGCGTGCATCTTTGTCTCAAATCACTTCGTCGCATAGCATTATTTATTTATGTCGCTGCCGGTTTAGTTGTTTGTATTATATGCTAGTTGAAAACTGTGCCGTATGGTTCCTTGCTTGTCTGCCAGATAATTTTTACCTATGGCTTTCGTGGCAGCTTTTCCATATACTTTCCTCACATCAATGTTGAGTTGTGTACGCAAAAAAGGGCGCGCGCGCCACTTTCAAGTGTTGTTGGTTGTGGCATCATTTTATATTTGCTGTGAAACACCTTGAGTCTAATGTGATTTTTTTGTTTCTCTATGCATTTGTGATGCGTCGCATTTATCTGTCTTTCAAGCCGTCAATAAACAGAATATGAAGCAGCCGGATGTTTTGCGTTATATTCTGTTTTAGCTCTTTGTGGTGCACGAAGTCGTCTGTATAATCAGCATAGTGAGTTTATGCACTTGCTATGAGTTTGAATTTAGAGAGCATACTTATTTAAAAATTAATAAATACATTATTATAATCAAAAAACTTATTTTAAAATGTCTCTATCTGAGGCACATGCTGTGTTTTTCTTTTCTATATTAAGAACTTCAAATTTCAGATTTCACCATGTGGATTTGATTTTTTTAAAATATGATCTTTATTAGTGTTAGGGGTCTTTCAGATCAGAGAGTAACGTTCAGAAAATGCCTTTTATTGGTTGATTTAAACGTAAAATTTCAGTCTTCTCGAGAGCCAACAGGCAACAAAAATGTGGACTTGGGCATTCCAAATACATTTTGTGTCGCATTTCTGACGATATTCGGATAGCGCTTACTTTTATCAGTAATATTTTTTGTTGGTTGAGATGCAAAAAAAAGACCAGAAATAACTAATAACCATTATTTCCATTTGGTTTTACACTAAGAGATATTATTTTTCAAAACACATAAGGTCTTTGGTTGAGCGATATTTTTTATTTCAAAAAATAAAGGTCTTTGGTTGAAAGTTATATGAAAACCATTTTTTTAAAGGTCTTTGGTTAACGGTTGTTAGTAGACAGAAAATTAAATTGGGAGGGAATTCGTAAAATTCGTAAAAAATGATAGAAGATCAGAAAAATATGGATTTTCGGCAACCAGGCGAGATTATTGGACGTGTAGAGCAGAGATGGGCAGAGTTAAATTTATTTCATAACTAAAAACTAACAATTAAATCTGTTCCAGTGGGATTGCAGAAGCACCCAAGTGCGACCAATCGCATTTTATATTCAAAATTTTATTGTTTTTTTGTCGATTTTTTATTTTTTTGAAAATGGTGATTTCGACCAAGTCAATTTTTTTTTTCGAAAATTTTTAAACATTGTTTTTTTTGTAGTATATTTTTGTTTTTGAGAATGGTGATTTCAAACATTGCGTTGTTTTTGTCGTCCATTTTTTTTAACATTTTTTTTTCGAAAATTTTCGTACATTGTTGTTTTGCTCGTATATATATATATTTTTGTAAAATAGTGTTTTCGACCATTGCGATGTTTTTGTCGCCCAAAAATTTAAAAAACATTTTTATTTTTTTCGAAAATTGTCGAACACTTGTTTTTGACGAATATATATTTTTTTGAAATATGGTGATTTCGACCATTGCGTTGTTTTTGTCGCCAAAACATTTTTTCAAAACTTTTCGAACATTGTTGTTTTTGTTTTGTAAAATGGTGATTTCGAACATTGCGTTTTTGTCGCCCAAATTTTTTTTCGAAAATTTTCGAACATTGTTGTTTTACTCGTATATTTTTTTTTTAGAAAATGGTGTTTTCGACCATTGCGTTGTTTTTGTCGCCCAAATTTTTTTTTAATTTTTTTTTTTTTCGAAAATTTTCGAACATTGTTGTTTTACTCGTATTTTTTTTTAATGGTGATTTCGACCTTTGCGTTGTTTTTGTCGCCCAAAAAAATGTTATCAATTATTTTTCGAAATTTTCGAACACTGTTGTTTTTGACTAATATGTTTTTTGTTGGACCATTGCGTTGTTTTTGTCGCACTAACCTTTTTTTTCGAACATTTTCGAACATTGTTGTTTTTGTCGTATATTTTTGTTTGGGAAAATGGTGACATCGAACATTGCGTTGCGTTTTTTAACAAAATTTTTATTTTCGAAACTTTTCGAACATTGTTGTTTTTGTCGCACATTTTTTTTATCAATGTTTTTTTCGAAATTTTTTGAAAATTGTTTTTGTCGATTAAACATTTTTTTTTTCGATATAAAAATGTTTAATTTAATCAAAAGTTACCATCAGTATGTGCTCTAAAAATATTGGGAATCTGAATATAGAATTGTGCATTAACGTTTCTCAGCTTCTCAAAATAATGAGAGATATATTATTTTAACCTTTATATCTCTCGCTGATCAAACGTTGCCGTAAATTTTTTTAAAATAAAGGTTTCTCTCAGACCCAAAACGAACTTAAAGGTTTCTCTCTTTTTTGTTTTCTTTAGTTTTTGGTTTCTCACTGATTTATTTTAGAAAAGTTATTTAGTGAGAGTTATTCAGGAACCTGCGAAAAGGTTAACCTTTATCTCTGGATTCTGGTTAAAACATTTAATGTATATCAATAATTTTATGCTCAAAGACCTCGAAATAAAATATTTTAAATTAAAGCTGCTGTAGGTCCTTTCAAAATAAACCCTTTCATACATTTACATTTAAATAAACAACCTTTTCAACGTTATTTTAACGTACGTTCTGTCGCATAATTAACGTAACCCAACGAAAGCTTTTGCAGACTGCAAACGTAGTACATTTCATAGTAGTTTTCTCTTTAAAATGTTCTCTTACTGCTGCCTCAACTACAGCACAGAGAGTCGTCAGCGAACTCCACCGACTCAGCATCACAACACTTGAGGAATGTTTTTGCCAAATGATTTTCCCGCCCTCTGGCAGCAGTGGCAGCGCACGATTGACGGACAGCACGAGGAGCAAGCAGCATCCTTTCAAAGAATAACAAAATGCCAACAAGTAGTAGTTGCGTCCGGACTTTTAAACCGAACGCCACGGCGCGAATATTTTCATAATCAACGCGTACATTTCAAGTGTGTAAAATATAAGTAGAAAAAACCCTAAAAAAAAACGTAATTTACGCATATTAAAAAATAAATTTTATAAAAATAAACCAAAAAAAAACAGCTGCTTATTGTTTGAACGCGTTGAAGCATATTTAAGGTGTTTTTTGGTGCCACATTTGAGTTAGTAATTTTTGTGAAATATGTTTGCATTTAGTGCAACACATTATATGTTTAGCATAATAGCGATATCCTTGCAGTTAGGTAGTTTTTGTTTTGTGAGTTTTTTAAAAAATAAAAACAGCCTCTGCTGTTCACTGGTGCTGGTTAATTGTATGTGGTACGGTTGTTGTGTCACAGAGCCGGAAATTTCACGGACGTGTTGTGTTATAATAAACATTTATTGAAAAATGTATGTCAAAGTCATGCTTCTGATACAGGGTGAACTGCAAAATTTGATATAAACATTCTTTGTTAACGTCATTTTGGTGAAAATTGTATTGTATGCTAAATTTATTGAAAAGATATGGAAGAGTTGTAAAAGTACACAAACCAAATAGTTTTTTTTAGCAGCAGTATTTGTTTTTCAAAAAATCTTACACTAATTCAACCTGAATTTAAATATTTGAAGTTCATTGTTGAAATCAATTCAAATCGGAACGAATTTAAGTTTTACAACTATTTCGACTGAATAAAGAATATGTCCAAAATAAAAAAAAAAACTACTGACTGAATAAACTGAATAAAGAATATGCTCAAAATACAAAAAAAAAAACAACTTTAAAGTAAAAATAAAAATACTAATATATAATAAAAATTTATAATTTATTTGAATATTTTAAAAAAAGTATAAAATTTAAGATTTCAGTCTAAAAAAGTGTATCGAATATAAAAAAAACCAATATAAAAACTTCATATCAAACACATATATCCGAAATCGAATTCTAACAACTATACAAACATTTTCAGCTTCATCAGTATGAATCAATTTTGGGAAAATTAATTTCATTTTAATGATTTTTTTATTATTTTGGCTTTAAAATACTCGGGTGTGATGACTCAAATTCTCGAACTTTTACTTAAAAATATGTGTACTGAATATAGCCACATTCATAAAATTTGACTCAGCGGTGTATATTGTGGTTAGTTATCTTTTTGCCAAAGGTGGGCGGGATTGAACAATCAGCTCCCATATAACTAAGACTTTAAAAATGCTGTAACTCCTAACCTACTAAGTTATAAAAACGAAACATAGATACATATTTAAAATTCGTCACGTCCAATGTGAGTTGAATTGGACAAACGGGCGTGGCACCTTCCATACAACCTCAGCTTTTACATCACTGAAACAATACAAAAAATTAGCATGGACAAAGTTGTGCACGATCCAGCTTATAATTAGATATTTAAAGTTTAATATGAAATAAATTTGTATTTGAAAATCATGAGGTTAATCGTATCAAAGTTTCCGAAATACAACTGAAATACATTTCTTTTTTACTATAATCGAAGTGTTAGTCTGCTTAACTACACGTTCGGTTGCAGAATCCTCATGAATAAGACAATCCCATGTTCATTAAATTAGAGGTTGTCACCACCTCATGCTCACAGACTAGGATGTTGCCACAAACGAATTATGAGGTTGTTACAAATACTTATCATTTATTGTCGCAGCCGAATTATTCACTAAGATAAATTAATTTCCGCAACAAATCAGTTTCCTATGTGTACTTTTTATTGACGAAATTTTATAATCTTTTCCCTTTTCTCGTAAGCCAAATTTTGTCGCCTTTCTGTATTATAGCACAAGGTATTCAGTGTTTAAACCCGAAAAAATAGGTTTATCGTTGTCCTTTGTTGGAATTTTATAAATTATACGAAAATTCAAAATGGTCTATATTCAAAAATTTAAGTAAAATATTTGTACTAGTGTCATATACGAAGGGTCTAACAAAAGTTCGCTAGCAAAATTAAATAGCAAATTAAAAACATATGTATTGTATATTTTAATATATTTTTATTCTTTCTACATATGTACACGCAATGAAAAAACACGCTTTTCAGGGCCATATTTCATAAAACTAGACAGGAGACAATTCGACAAATTTATAGTAGTTGTACGACAATTTTTTGTCCGATATATTTGATACATGACATATTTGTTATTGGATTACAATGAAAAAATTGTCGCATTTAATATGATACTTTTATAATTGTTCATTTTCTACAAATTGTCATTGACATATTTTTAATTAAAAAAGCAACATTTTCAGAAATTTGCGATATAAAAGTTGGCGAACTAAAACTATTTTTCTGAGTTTAAGCATATGCTTTTCGGTAAATTTAGTGAAGTTTTTAAATGAAAAGAAAGTGGCGAAATGTATACGCGTTGTGCAATGGATCGATCTAAAGATCGGAAATACCTTGAGTATTACCGAGGACGTGGTCATGTGCTAGAGTACCAAACCAGTGTTAAGCGCACATCAGTTTGTTTACATGAATGCTTAAAAAAGTCTACAATATATTTTTTTTAAATCGATAATTCGATAAAGAATTAAAATCTTTAATGATCCCCTTTGGGATTTCACCTTTTTATAAATTCTTGCTACACAAAAAAAAATAATCGACGTAAATATAGCAACCGATATTATTGGCATTCATAAATCAATGCACTAATTTAATGAAAACATTAGCTATTATTCGCAATTGCAAATATGAATATGCAGCAAATAATTTAGTCGGCACAGTTTCAGCATATATATTTTCTGAAACTGCGCCGACTAACTAAATTGCTACATTGACGTACAAATATTTGTATCTGCAAACGGAATTGCTGATTTAACGAAGAATAGCAAATGTTTTCATAAAATTAGAGAATTTCATTGCTGGATTGATTAAAGAAAGCAAATAATATCGGTTGCTATAGTTACGTCGATTATTTTTTTTTTGTGTAGCAAGAATTTATAAACAGGTTAAATTCGAAAGATTTTAATTCTTTATCGAATTTTCGATTAAAAAAAAATAATTGTAGACTTTTTTCTGCATTCATCAACATGAAATTTCATTTGCTGGATTGATTAATGAATGCAATTGATATCGGTTGGTATATTTACGTCGATTATTTTTTTCTGTGTGCCTATTTCTATTACTTAACATGTTTAACTTTATGCAGGAATTAACATAATTAAGTTAACCTATCAATATTTGTCAAGATATTCCAAGAATATTGTGAACATTATATATTTTTTCGTTTCACAAAAAATATGTCGTAAATCTCCGACAATTGTAGCAAAAATCATTGGTCACGATGTTTTTATTATTAAACAAAATATTGTCAATTTGTCATCATTTTTCGTCAAATTTGCAAAATTGTCATAATTTTTCGTCAAGTTTATAAAATTGTCTAAATTTTTATGAAACATAAATTTGACCATTGTTAAATTGTATCTATAGGCAATTGTCGCCTGTCACATGTCGACTTGTCTAGTTTTATGAAATAAGGTCCAGATCGTTTGTGGCAAATTCCAAAATACTTTTGCGACAAATGTATATTAAAAGTTTATATTAAAAGCCAAATGATTTTTGTGAGAAACAAAACGAAACAAAAAAAAAATTAAAATCACTTGAAATGTTGCATACTTCTGCGAGCAAAATATCAAACTGTTAGATTCTGTGAGCAGAATTCTCAAACTGTTCAATTCAAACTGTAACGTTTAGAGGAATGCATAGCTTTTTTTTTATAAAAGCCAAATAATAAATGTCAGTAATGTTTACAGCTCATGGTTGTTTGTAGAAACAAGTTATTGATTGTAGTCAAGTACTTAAGAAGATTCCAAACGGAGGACGGACGAACCATAAATGAACAAAAAAAAAATGTAAAATAAAAAAAAAATAAAAAAAATTAATTTAAAGCAAAAAAAAAAAACAATTTTATTGACCCGCAAAAGAAACCACAAACGAAGTTCTTTTGTCTAATTTTTGAGTTTCCCATTTTCAACATTATCTTTTTATAATGATCTCCACATATGAGTCAAAAATCCTTCTTCTTTATTTGTTTATTGTTGGAAATAACCAGTAATCACAAGGTGCGGAGAATAAGGTGCTGTGTTTGTAGCTGATTTTTGCTGCCTTGCTTTAACTGGTGGAATGTGACCTTTTAGGTACCATACCATGGATTGTTCCGGGTCGTACTTATGAATTCAATTTTGTTACAATTTATTTTTAACTTGCTCGATTGTCTATGAAATATTTGTCAAAATGTACACGTCCGTTTTTTGGTGTTCATTTAAAATACTTTAAACTCATGTAGCCGCGGTAGCTCAGTGGTTAGTGCGTTGGACTGCGAGCCGAAAGGTCCCCGGTTCAAGCCTGGACTGGGGCTAACAACATCTTTTCATAGAAACATTTTTCTATACCGCGCTACCTCTCGGCAGTAAATGGCACACCTACGAGAGTAAATCATTGCCTATGAAAAGCTCTCACCCGCCGTTCGGATTCGGCAATAAACTGTAGGTCCCACCAATTTGAGTACAAATATAACACGCACAGCTCAAAATGGTGAGAGAGCTCGGCCGAAGTTCTAAACAGGACTGTAGCGCCAAACTATTATTATATTATTATTATAAACTCATGGATAAGATTTCTTCGTATATCCGTGATATTCGTATATCGTTAATATTCGTGATACATTCATGGCTTTCAAGCCGCGGTCCATAGCTATAAGTACTTGAGTCAATCTTGGATCTTCTACAATGTTTGACTTCACCACGGCCATATTTGTATCATCGATAATAGTTTTGGGATGACCTCACGAGGCTCGTCCTCTACAGAAAAAAAATCCGTTTGGAATCTTTAGAACTTTGAAACAGTCACAAAATAATTCTTGTTGAATAAATGTTTTTGATACAAAATTTATTTCTATAGTTTTATCCTAAAAAAAATCTGCATATATATTTAAAAACTCAGTTTTTTCTATATTTTTTAAATATTTAATTTTGCTTTTTTTTGCAGTGTTCATCGATAAATGTTTTAAAAAAAACTATGTAAGTCTTAATCATCATCAACAGTCGACATCTTATGCGGACCAACAAAATTTAGGAATACAAAAAACAGCAAATTTTATTAGCTACTCTCAGTGAAATTTCCCACTGACAACGCACAGCGTGTGAAAAATTAAAATTTTAATAAATCTTAAAAAAAAAACACACACACAAAACCAAAATCTCAACGCTCCAGAACGCAAATTACATTAAGACAACCATAAACTATAAAAATAAAATATAAACATAAAAACAAAAACGTTACAACGTATAGCAAGGATACGCAAGGATATCTGTGCGGCGTCTGCATTGCAGTGTAAAAAAATTGAAGAGCAAAAGAGCAACAACTACGACGACACTCAAAGGAGCAGTCGAGAGTTGCTAATAAAGCAGTGCAAAAATATACGCGGTATTTTTTATTTAAAATAAAATCAAGTGTTTATAATAAATTATAAAATATAACAAAGTAAAGCACGCAGTGAGCGACACAACACAGTTACGAGGAGGTAGTGCTATCCAAAAAAAAAAAAAAACACCCTGCCCGCTTTATTACAGAAAAAAAATAGCATTAAGTGAGGATTTGCTGCGCTTATGCCATGAATATTTAAGTGAAAAACGTAGTGAATACGTAGTGGAAGATGCGACATTAGAGAGACAGCGTTGACATTGACAGTAGGCGGCTGTAAATGCAAATTGAAAAGTGAATAGTGAAAAAAATGAAGTTCGGGTGAAAAAACATATCGGTGACAAAAAAGGGTGACTGTAAAAGCAAAGTGAAAAATGGTAGTAGAAAATTAAAGAAAAATGTGCTGAAAAAAGAGTTACAAGAAAAAATATATAAAAAATATAAAAAATGTATTAAAAATCAGTTAAAATAGTAACAAGAGTAGCAAAAAAAGTAGTAAAAAATAGTAAGAAAGTATTAGAATAAGTTGTAAAAAGTATTAAAAAGATAACGAAAACTGAAGTAGTGAAAAAGTAAAAAGCAGTATGGAACAAATTAAAAAGATGTAAAAAAGTAGTCAAAAAGTATTAAATAAATTTGTAAAAAGTAATAACAAAAATGTATTAAAAATAGATTGAAATAAATATTATAAATTGTAACAAATAGTAAAAAAGTAGTAGAAAATTAGAAAAAAAGGAGTAAAAATATTAAAGAAAAATTTATAAGAAATAGTAGTAAAAAGCATTAAAGTGTTGAAATTTGTAAAAAAATAATTAAACTCTCAGTGAAAAACATTGGGCGGAAATATTTCGGCATGCTTTCGTGAGAAACATACGTTAAAAACGAACGTAAAAGGATTCGTGATAAAAGTATTCGTAAAAGCCATCAGTGAAAAAACGTTCGTGAAAAATATTCGTAAATAACATTAGTGAAAAAATATTCGTGAATAACATTTGTGAAAAAGAAACGTGAATTCGATTCGTGATAAATATTAGTGAAAAACATAAGTGAAAAAACGTTCGTGAAAAATATTCGTGAAAAACATTAGTGAAAAATATTCGTGAAAAATATTTGTGAACAACATTTGTGAAAAAAAAAGGTGAAAAAAACATTCGCGATAAACATTAGTGAAAAACATTCGTGAAAGCCATCAGTGAAAAACCGTACCTGAAAAAGATTCGTGAAAGCCATTCGTGAAAAAAATTCGTGATACAAATTAGTGAACAATATTAATTACAAAAATTCGGGAAAAACATCATAAAAAAGGATTCGTGAAAAATATTCGTGAACAACATTTGTGTAAAACAAACGTAAAAAGGATTCGTGATAAAACAAACGTGATAAACATTAGTGAAAAACATTCGTGATAAAAATTAGTGAACAACATCGTGAAAAACATTCGTGAAAAATATTTGTGAACAACATTTGTGTAAAACAAATGTAAAAAGGATTCGTAAAAAAACATATGTGATAAACATTAGTGAAAAACATTCGTGATAAAAATTGGTGAACAACATTAGTTAAAAAGTTGTGAAAAACATTAGTAAACAGGATTTCTGAAAAAACATTCGTGACCAAACATATTATTGAAACCATTTGCAAAAAATACTCGCGAAAAACATTCGTGAAAAATATTCGTGAACAGCACTAGTGAAAAACATTTGTTAGAAATATGAAAAGCATCCGTATGAAAAGCATTCCTAAAAATTATATATAAAAAACAGTCGAGAAAAAGAAATGCTTTAAAAATTCTCTAAAAACTTTGTAAAAAAGATTCTTGCCAAAATTCTCAATATTAAAATTCCGCCCTGCAGTGTAAAACCTTTTTAAAAATAGTGAACAAAATAAAAAATAATTCATACCACGTGACACAAAAGAAAATAAAAATATAAATAATAAAAAAAATTAATAAACATCAAGTCAGCTCTAAATCCTGACGTGCTCTGACGCAGCGCTAGGCGCATCTAATTTGTAAAATATGCAAAAATTGAAAAAAATGTACATTTAAAATCCTGCAACAGCAAATTTTTCTTCTTGGGCATCCACTTAAAAAACAGCACAAAGGCACACAGCCGCCTCAAAGGACCAACGAACAAATTGTCACATCCAATGCAAAAAGGGCACCGCGAGTGGCCACAACGTAAAAGAAGAAGTAGCGTAGCGGTAAGTAGAAATTCTATTGTCACACAAACATTTTGTGCATAGTTTTTGGGCATATTTTAATCATTTCACAGCAGTCTTTTGGGTGAACAATTTTTTCTTTTTGTATATCCTACTCCGTTGGTTTATACTTTTCTTTATTTCATCACTCTAAAAATTATGATGCTTTTTTTCTAAGCTGCCTTTGGAAAAACTCACTTATATTGTATTTTTAATGCTATGTCCTTGTAGTCCTTGCAGGCAAAATTTACACAAAAAAGCATATTTTCACATGCAACATCATTTGTGACATTTTAACGAATTGTTTGAGCAGAACAACGTTTTTTTTTGTAGACTCCCTTTTTCTACTTTTTTACTACTATTAATTTTTAGTGTTATTTTTTTGTGTACTGTGCAAAAAGAAATGTAGATATATCAAATCTACATTTTTTTTGCTTTATTGAAAATTTAATTTGTTATCACAAAATTTAGTATGTTTTGAACATTTTTATTTTATCATTACTATCTTGTTATCATTCATCTTTTAGTAGCTTTCGTAAAATTGTAGTAGATTTTTATTAAAAGTAGTAGATTGCCACCAACACTGAATTTCGAAAAAAATACACTTTGTAAGTACAAACGAGTTGGGAAAGTTAGGTCACATGGGTAAGTTCGGTCACATGGGTCGGACTTTTATAGTCGGTCAGGCCCCACTATGGAATACCCTACACCATTGGTGGGATATTTAATTGAATATCTTAATTTTAAAGTTTTTAATTATACTGAACCTCCCCACCCTCAGAACATATCAGAAATTTACATCTATATCCCCATAATTTAAAAAATTGATATAAAAGTATAAAAAACTAATACAAAAAAATTAAAAAAAAGTAAATGGGCGGACCACGCCTATATTCAAAAATTTTGTAAGGATAATATTTCATAGATTTAATTTTAATAATTTACGGTTCAAATTTCCACTATGAAAACCCGGGATATAATGAAAAAAAAGGTGGGCGGATCACGCCCATTTTTGGACCACATATTTTTGTATGAATTATAACAATACGTTTTAAATTTTATAACTATATCTTGAATACTTTTCGTGTTATAAGTTCCTAAAGAGTTATATAAAAGTGACTTGTATGGGAGGTGGGCGTGTCCGTTGACCGATTTGGCTCATTTTCAAACTCAGTTCCTACTTTTGGCTAAAATATATTGAGACGAAATTTCATCGCATTCTGATCAGTATTTCTTAAGTTTTTCTGTATTCGGACAGCAAGACGGACAGACAGACGGACATGGCTAAACGAACGCTGATCAAGAATATATATACTTTTCCATACCGGATACGCCTCCTAAGGTGCATTACAATATATTCACAAAGTTAATATACCCTGTACCTCATAGGTCTAGGGTATAAAAAGGGAAATACAAAAATTAAAAATTTGGGTTACTGCATATTTTATTCGATATTACTTTATTATTTTATAGAATACACAATTTCAAACATAGGCTAAGGATATCTTTCGCAAAATATTAGAGATAGGGCTGCCACATTTTGTTCAGTTGTTCAGTACTATTTATATATTTTTAATATAAATTACAAGGTACGAAACGCATCCGTGGTTTTTTAAGTAAGTACGTTCTATTTTTGAAAATTAAAAAACTGGATCGAAACAATTATCTGTTGGATGCAATCTCGAAAATGGTCGATAACGAAATGATACAAATTGACGGATGATCTAGTGTGAGAGATGATCCGACGAATACCTAATATCATACAAAATCTATTAGATTCTAAAGAGTTTTAAGGAAAGACATTCAAAATAGATTTGATCAGACACTTACGCCATTATTTTTCTCGACAATATGTCGAATCAAGTATACAGACAAAAAAGGTTTCAATATGAATACGAAGAACAAGTTAAGAAATCCAAACATATCATCCATATTTGATCCACCTCCAAATCTAAGACGGCGCATTTTCCACAAAGCGTGTTTCTGCGAAATGTTACTGCGCAATTCTAGAAATTTATATTAAAAAAAAGTCCGATTGATTGGATTTTTTTTTAAAGTCCGAGTTTTTTTCCAGCCCTGAAAATCAGAAATAAGTAAATACGATTGATTTCATAATATTAAAACGAAGGTAATTCAAAAAAGGAGAACAAATTAATTTTGGTTAACTTTGAGAAGGACATATGGAAAAGGAGGATTGTCCTCCCAAAAGCAGTACGACTGGTAGCCTTATCGGATCGGAATTGAATTTGAATTTTAATCAATCTTTTTACGTAGTTTTCTTTTTTTTTATAATTTCTTTCCCATCATTTTAGAATTGGAACATACATTTTTGTTTACTACTTTTTTTTTGTAAACTATTTTTTTTGTAAACTTTACTTATACAGATATTTTATTAGTGACACATTTTTTTTTTTACATTTTTTTAAAATTTCCTTTTATAAAATATTTTGTTGTACATTTTTTTACCACTTTTTTAATACTACTTTTTCTGAATACCACTTTTTTGTATATTAATTTTTTTGTACACTACTTTTTTTAATAATATTTTTTTAAGATATTGTCTTAACGTGCTCAAGGTCCAGTCGTATTTTATACCAACAAATAAAACAACAAACAATTGGCAAAATGCATTGAGTGGCAGATTGTACAGCTGTTTCGGAGGCAGCCAAGCCCCTTCATCAGCGATCTTTCTCTGCAAATATCTACATTTCAAGTTGCTAAAGTTTTCTTTTCCAATGAACACAATAAGAATTATGTCCATTGAAGAAAGAACTAAAAGTAAAGAATGCAAAAACTGCATCAACTCAAGATTTTGTTATATTATGCAGCAATTTGCTACGTAGAGGCTGCAGAGATATTTTTATTAATATTTTTTTTAATAATTTTTTTGGTGTTTTTTTTTTTGAATTTTTCTATGCATACTTTTATCACTACTTTTTCACACTACTATATTTTTTAAACTGCTCTTTTTACACTACTTTCTGAAATTATGTTTCTTAGACTGCTTTTTTGAAGATTATCTTGTTTTATACTACTTTTCTTACAGTGCATTCTTTTCTAAAACTACCTTTCACTACTTTTTGACACTTTACGTATACTATTTTTTTCATACTACTTTATTACACTACTTTTTTAGACAAATTTTCTAACTTTTCCATTTGTATTCAAGCTTTTTTTAACACTATCTTTTTGCACTACTTGTCTTATACTAAGGTAGTGTTAGACTACTAAGTTTGACTACTTTTCCTTTACTACTTTTATTACGGATCAATTTTTACGCTTCTTTTCTTACCATACTTTTCTTACATTACTGTTCTTTATTTTAATAATTTTTGTACACAACCTTTTTAGACTACTTTTCTTACACTACTTTTGTACACTACTTTTTTAACAGTACTTTTTTTACACTACCTTTCTTAGACTACTTTTCTGACACTACTTTTTGACACTTTCCGTACACTACTTTTTCGTACTACTTTATTACACTACTCTTCTTACACTACTTTTTATAATACTTATCTTACACTATTTTTTTACGCTACTTTTTTGACACTACTTTTCTTGCATTACTTTTCTTACACTTCCTTTCTTAGACTACTTTACTTATACTACATGTGACTATAATTTTCTTATACTACTTTTTTTACTACTACTTTTTGCTACTCAGCATCCATAATGTTTACTACATTTGTTATTCACTACTTTCTAACATAATATTTATTATTTCATCGTTTTTTTTTTTATAAATTTTCACCACCCTCATGAACATGGCGAAGCAAAAATAGTTGCGCTTCATGTACAGTTTTTAAAAATTTTAAATTTACATTTTTCGCCATACTTTTTTTTATCATATTATTTTATCAAACATTTCGATGTTAAGTTTTCGTTTCTGTGCACTAGTACTTTACAATATTTACGAGTTCATAGACATACAATGAACCAGAAAAAAAATTACCTACCTCATATATGATAAAGTACTTTTCAAAAGGTTTTTGTCACTCTTCAGGGTCCACACATAACACATGTATTACGTGTTTGTAGAGTAGATTGTAAAATTACACAAAAAAAAAAAATAATATTTATCATTTTTACAGTGACTCCGCGCTGTCACGTAACGTAACAGCGTAGCCACGTTACGTTTCCTACAACGTTAACATATTTTGTGTGATTTTACAATTTGCGGCGATGCTTTGGCGGTGGATTTTTTTTTTTATTTTATTCGCTTTTTGTTTATACAGCAACTTATGTGGTTTTCATAGATAAAATATTTATGATGTGTTGCTGTTTTTGTATTATAAGAAAAAATAGTTTGCGGACGGAGTGGGTTAAATTTAAAAACCTTTTAATTTCATTTTGGTAAAAGGCAATAATATGAAATATGTATTTTAGAAATTATTAACGGGGTTTTTAGGTTTTTGAGTTAAACTTTGTTTTGTTTTATTTAATTTTTAGCAAAAACATTAATTAATAGTGAAAAAATGAATTGATAGTGAAAAATTGAATTTATAGTGAAAAATATAATTTTTACTAAAAATTTAAATTTTTAATGAAAAATTGAATTTTTAGTGAACATTTTAATTTATAGTGAAAATTTAAATTTTTAGTAAAAATTGAATTTTTAGTGAAAAAAATTTAATTTTTTAGTGAAAAAATGAAATTTTAGTGAAAATTTTAATTTTTAGTGAAATTTGAATTTTTACAGAAAAATTGAATTTTTAGTGAAACATTGAAAATCTTAAGGAAGTATGCAATAAATTCAATGACATCTAACTCACTCTCGATAACTGTTTCAAACGCCATGGCTGCCATCAATTCCCCAACTTCGTAGAACACTCAAGAGAATATTTTTAAAAAAATAAATTGTATTATTTTTTCTGCAACAAAGAATCTACCTTGAACATCACAACGATCAATACGTAGAAAAGAAAAATATTGTAGAGTAACTTAAATGCATTTGAAACAAAGATGTATTGAACGAGAAATATTACATTCAGACAGACACTCACAAGAAATATAAAATATATATATTATATATTAGATTTCATGTAAGATTTATGTATCTAAAAAATTCGAATTTATCAAATAATGTGAGTTCAAATATAAAAAGAACTAAAAAAAGTAACACAAAATATTTCTTATACTTGCAAAACTTGATATTTTTAAATACTTAAAATAAAATTTGCCATTTTGATATTTATCCAATTGAAAATTAAACACAATAAAGAATAATAATAAAATAACACACTACATTGTTAAAATGTAACAAATTATTTATGAGTTGACGATGATATGAAAAGACGACAGTAAATTGATTCGTCACCAGCATGGATTATAAAGAACAATAAAACGTGCACAATAAAGTAAAGAAAAGCTAAAAAATAAATAAAAAGAAGGCGTTACATACTACATAAAGTGAGAGAATGCAGAAAAAATGATGTAGTAAAGGCATTAAACGAGATAATAGCAGCAAGTAGAAGAATATGTAGACAGTACATCCAGAAAAGAAAAAACATGATTAATGAATAGTTTTTCAATAGAAGAACAATTATGTTTACTATTAAAATTGGTCAATAGGATGCATACCATTAGTTTAATAATATTCAAACTGTTAGTACAATATCTTGTTGTACCATAAATTTTATAATGTAATCTGTCACTATTCATGTTTAAATTTTTATATTCCACTTATTGAGACGTGTATTATTATTGTAGAAAAACATTAAAACTTAGTATTTATACCGTTATATTCAATAATATTAAAATAATTAATTTAATGGTACTGAATTTTTCAAGTACTATCAAATTCATTAGAAAGCTTTGGAATCAATTTGAAAAAAAAAAACGATTCTAATTTCCAGTCGAAATTCAATATATACTAAAAGATATTAATAAATTACATTTGCAATTTAAGAAAACACCAAAATAAATTAGAAAATTCCATTATATATTGAAAATATACCAAATAAAAATCAAAATATCATTTAAAATTCAAAACATACCAATTTATATTCAGATTTCCGGTAGAAATCAAAATAAATAATATTTGAAATTCAAAAAACATCAGAGAAAGTTAGAGAAATTCCATTTTAAAATCAAACCATACCAAATGTAATTCATAAAATCCATGAAATTGAATTAAAATTTAGATTTCCTATAGAAATTCAATATATAACAAAGTATAATGGATTTCATTTAAAATTTATAAATTTTAAAATCCAAATTTAGATTAAGGACTGCGTCGAATAAAATTATCAGTTACATATCTTCCCATAATGTGCTATTGCAAGATTCAAATTTGATCATAGTAGCTCTGAATTAAATGGCAGAAAATAATTTGTGTCAGTTATAGTCAATACAAAATTTATTTAACGCGAAAATGGCAAACGAAGTGGAAGTGCGAGAAAATATAATTAAATTTTTTCAAAAACAACCTAGTTGGTCTTTTAAAAAAATTGCCAAGGAGTTAGGGGCTAACCCTAAGACCATTTCTCGCGTTATCAACCGCTTTAAGGAAGACCTGAGTATTGATCGGAAGAAAGGTTCTGGTAAAAAAAGGCCCACATGATCGTGAAAAGTCGAAGAAGGTTGTGAATATTTTAAAGAAAGATCCAAGCATATCCGGAAGGAAATTGGCGAGAAAGGCGGATTGCTCAGAATCTTTCGTGCGCAGGACTAAGAAAGAAGCTGGGATGAAGACGTACAAGGTCCAAAAAGTTTCGGAAAGAAATGCCGTCAAGAATGAAACCGCAAAACAACGAGATTTTTCTAAAAAAAATCGATTGCTGCATAATGGATAACGAAACTTCTATTTAGCGGACTTTTCTCAGCTACCTAGGCAGGAATTTTATACAGCCGATTCTCGAGGAAATGTCGCTGAAAAATTCAAATAAAATAAATTACAAAATTCCCAAAGAAATTCCTTGTTTGGCAGGCAATTTGCAGTTGTGGATAAAGGAGCAGCTCATTCGTGACATCGGGTACAATTAATAGCGAAATATATGTGAAGGAATGCTTGCAAAAGAGATTGCTTCCATTTTTACACCAACATGAAGTGCCCACATTTTTTTGGCCTGAGCTCGCTTCATGTCACTACAGCAAAACGGTCTTAGAGTGGATCCAATAAAATGCAGTGATTTTGGTGCCTAGAGAAGCCAATCCACCAAACTGTCCAGAACTCAGGCCGATTGAGAGATACTGGGCTTTAGTAAAAAAGGAGATGAAGACAACAAAAAAAGTGGCCAAAGACCTTCAAGACTTTAAAAGAAAGTGGTCTTCAGCAGCTGTGAGGATGTCGGACACTACCATTACAACATTAATGGAAGGGGTTCCGGAAAAATTAAAACTTTTTATTAAAAAATATTAATTTCTGGTTTTTTATATTTTGTTTTAAATCTAAAAATAATTTGCAAAATAAAATATTTTATTCTATAAAAATTCGATTACTAGATTTTTTCATTTTTGTTGCGGACAATTTTATTCGACGAAGTCCTTACTGTTTGAAATTCATATTTGAAGTAGAAATTTAGAATAAACCAAAAGTTATTAATAAAATTAATTTAAAAATTCCAAATGAAACTAGGGAAAATGCATTAAGTGGATTGCATTAAGGGGAAATTTCGTAAATTTTAGACATTTACGCAAAATTTGTATAAGAATATATTTTTTTTTGCGAAAATATCGATTTACGCATTTGATATGTCTCCTTATTATGAAATCAAAACATACCAAATGAAATTTACAAAACATATAAAATAAATTTTGAAAATCCGTTAAAAAAAATCAAAACAAACCAAAATATATTAATAATTTCTATTTAAAATTCAGAAAATACCAAATGAAACTATAAAAATTCTACTACAAAATCAAAACATACAAATTATGCAAATTATTACGATATAAAACTTCGAATTAGTACCTATGAATTATATACAAATTCTGTGAATGCAAAAAGTATTTGTTTTTCCGAACACAGTTAAATAGTTACAATTTATGTGTTAATTTATCTAAGTGTAGTTATACTGTTAGTTATGCAGTCGTCAAGAAAAGTGGGCGCAAAAAGTCATAACAGCCTCTGCACACTGACAGTAACCAGAGCAGCAGGAACTGAAAATCGTAAAGTAAGAACCGAAAAACTGGCGACAAATCAAACTTTAATGTGTTGCTTACTAAATAGGAATGTTGTTGGTGATGTTGCTGTTGGTATTGCTGCTGCTGATGTTGCTGTTGGTGTTGCTGCTATTAATGCGTACTTTATTTGATGTGCGCTGACATTACTTTTGTTTTTGGGTCACTTGCTGCTGCTCTTGCTGCCGGCACAAATGACCAAGAAAATGACGACGACAGTTGAGCAGAAAGGACTTCAAGTTTAGTGGATGTGCATGTAAGCGCATTTTTATGCGAAGGCGCAGATGGTCAGTTGGAAATAAATCGCATAATTTATACATGCTACTAAATTTTGTTTCCACCTTTACGAGTTAAACTTATAAATGAACGCAGACTATTATTTTTCTATATCAGTTCCATAACATAGCTATATATTTTATAGATTTGACTTACCTTCAATATCCTTTAAACCACCTTAAGTCAGATTTCCCCAAAAATGTGTGAATAACATTGATAATAAAATTTATTATCATGACAAAGCGTTCAATATAAGGACACGCATCTTTGACATGTTGGACTGTTTTCTCATTTGATTGAGTTTTATTTTGTGACTTATTGTATTATGCTCTTAATAGAATGAAGAAAATAATAATTGCTTATATGCTGCAGACAGACAACACTATTGACCTTGCCTTGTATCTTGACCTTGCCTTGTACCATTATTATATTCTCTAGATTATGTTTCATGTTTAAGTACAATTTGCTTTAAGAAAATGTATATATCAATAATTTCAACTACTAAATTAAACAATTACTATAAATAATTTTTAAAAAAAATTAATTATAAAATATATATATTAAAAAATATAAAAAATGCATAATGCATTAACATAATTCTCCTCGCTTTTACACAGACACCACCTTGAGGTATTTTATATTATCACAAAGTACAAAACATATGCATTCAGTAATGACTATAACATAAATTTTAGTAATTTTATATCACAAGTTATAGAGCACTTTTATGAAGTATTTGAAAAGGTTACTCATACGCACTGTTGTGTCATACCAAATAAATTACTCTGATAATTCCAGATATCTTTGTTCAAAGCAGAGTTGAAAAGCAAAGGCAGCAAATCACAAACTCTCACTTTTTATTGCATTTGCTCTCGAGTGAAAGCAAGAGTTTAAAAACATTACAGAGCGATACTTCGAATGGAAACAATATATATATTTACTTCGGAGGTATACTTTGAATGAAAGCAAAGTTATGTATATTTTATTCGTGAGTAATGCTTTAATATTTTAAATACTTTAAATTCTTGCATTTTAAATGCTTAAACGTTGCAAATACTTTGTCTCCTTGCTTTTCAATTACTTCACATTATTGATATTATTTTGTCTTTGTGCTTTGCTAAAATGTTTTCAATGCTCTTTCAGAGTCATTCATTATTTTGTTCTCGCTTGCTTATAGCTTTCAGAGTTACATCGAAGCATAAATATTTGAATAGAGGAGGCATTTGAAAAGCAAAGAGCGAGGGTATTGGTATCAAGGCAGTACTCAAAACGCAAAGAGAGAGAGCTTTGGAATCGAGCAGCATTTAAAAGCAAATTTTAAGAGTTTTGCAATCGAAACTTCATTAAAAAAGAAAAGAGTACGAGTTTTGAAAACAATGTAGTAGAATTTAAAAATCAAATATCAAGAGTTTTTCGATCGAATCGTCATTTCAAAAAAACAGAGTGAGAGTTTTGGAATTAAAAGCAAAGTAGCAAAAGTTTTGGAATCTGTGCTTACTCTTACTCTTTCGGAGTCACACATCATTTTATTCTCACTTACATATGGCTTTCAAAGTTACTTCAAAGCAAAACTATTTGAATGGAGGCAGCATTCGAAAAGCAAATAGCGAATATATTTGTGTTGTGATAGAATTCAAAAGCAAAGAGCGAGAGCTTTGTAATTGGGCAGCATTTGAAAAGCAAAATGTGAGAGTTTTGAAATCGAAACATAATTTAAAAAGTAAAGATTAGGAGTTTTGGAATCGAAACAGTAGAATTTAAAAAGCAAAGTAAATAAATGAGAGTTTTGGAACCGAAACAGTATTTATAAAGCAAAGTAGCGAGAGTTTTGTAATCTATGCGGGGTAACTCATAATTTTGTGCTCGCTTGCATATGCCTTTCACAGTTACTTAGAAACAAAAGCATTTAAATCGACGTAATATTTGAAAAGCAAAGGTATTTCTATAAAGACAGCATTTAAAAAGCAAAGTGTGAGAGTTTTGAAATCGAGCAGCATTTAACAAGCAAAGTGTGAAAGTTTTGGAATCTTATCATCACTTAAAAAGCAACGAGTAAGAGTTTTAAATCGAGAGTAAGAGTTTTAAATTGAAACCGATGCAGCATTTTAAAAGCAAAGAGAGAGTTTTGTAATCGAAGCATTTTTTCAAAAAAGAACGAGAGTTCTGGAATCAAAACAGCATTGAAAAAGCAAAAGCAAAGCGAGACTTTTGGAATCGAAGCAGCATTAAAAAAAAACAAAGTGTGAGTTTTAGAAACAAAGCACCATTTAAAAAGCAAAGAGCAAGAGTTTGCAAGATTTGCTCAAGCAATTTAAACCCTGAGGTGATGTGTATTAAAAAAAGTAACTCATACGTAATTTTGCACCATTTTATATGCCTTTTTAACATTATGTCAGTAGTAAGTAGCGAATACGAGAAAGTATCGATATTCATAATCGATATTCCCCTTTGTAGATTTTACTAAGATGGTTATATGCAATGAGCATTTAACAAATTACTTAATTTATCGTAGTACTTACATATAAGTATTGTATATATTCTTAAAGTAAAATATTTATATAATTAACAAAGACATTAACATAAATTACAAGCACTACATAGCTCTGTTCATTGGGGGTTATTTTGTGCGAAATGTATTAAAAAATGCTAATCATACGCACTGTTATTTTATAAATATTAATGACATTTTTAACGTGCTTAATGCATAATTAATATTGGACTTAAGTTGGTTTTAATTGGGTTGCTACAATTAATGAGTATATACTCAATTTAAAGACACCTTAACTAATACTAAAAAAGAAAAACTACTTAAAGAAAACTTTATTTCAAAGCTTGCATATTAAAGATTTATATTTATTGAAAGTTAAATATATGAGTAATTAAAAATGACTATTTCAAAAATTACTAGAACATCACTTTGCACATTTTATGTCTTTTTATAAAAAATATTTAAAATGTCACTCATACGCACTGTGGGTTCCTCAACGTAGATTATAATTTTCAACAGACTTAGTGAATATTTAAATTTGCAATTTACTATTTTATATAAAGTAATCAATAAGTAAGGAGTATATAATCAAATTTCTCAATTAATAATTACAAAACGTAAAAATCACCAAAATACATTTTTATGAAAATCTTAAATTTGGTTGGTTAATATTACAAAAAGTAATTGGCATATTTTTAAAGTTGAAGTGTCAATTGATAGCTTATCATTTTCCTATAACTTGGTACAAATATTGAGCAGATTGATTAGAAATTGATTGCTATATAAAGATTTATGTGAATGTAGTTGAAGAATTTTATTTCTACAACAACGATATGCTATTTTATTAGCTTTTACATAGCAACTCTATACAAATATTTTATATTTTCTGAAAGTTAAATATTTATACATTTAGAAATAACTATTGCAGAAATTTTAATTATTTTATATAGTACTTTATATTATGCCTCTTTTTGAAGTCTTCTACAAATGTTGCTCATACGCATCAGAGGCTCATAAATATTAATTGCAATTTCTGCATGCGTTAACTTGATGCATAATTATAATTGAACTTTTGCAAGTACGTATATTACATTGGAAGAAGTATAGACATATTTTAAGAAATAGAAATATATAAAACAATCTTCATATAAATACCAAAAAGAAAAATATTGAAAATAACCAAACTTTACTAAAAATATATCGATTAAAAAACATATAAATAAAAAATACAGACAAAACACAGAAAACTTTGTCGTCGTCATTTGCATGCTGTGTTGCCAGGTGTAACACCGCAGGGCATTTCACATAAAGAGCAGCAATTGCAGCATATATGTTGCTGCATAATGGTGCCAACCACAGATAAGAAACAAATGTCGTTAACAGTAAACTACGTAAAGTTGTCAACTTTGTTGGTTGGGTTGTGTTTTGATAGCTACATTAAAGGAATACAATAAATTTAGAAATTGAATGAAAAAAGTATGAGAAAAATACAAAATATTCAAAATTTACAAAATATAGAGATTATGAATATACGCATAATATGTAAAAATATGCATAATATGCAAAAATATGCATAATATGCAAAAATATGCATAATATGCAAAAATATGCATGATATGCAAAAATATGCATAATTTGCAAAAATATGCATAATTTGCAAAATATGTAAAAATATGCAAAATAAAAAAATATGCAAAATATGCAAAAATGTGCGAAAATATGCATAATATACAAAAATATTAAATTTAAATATAAAAATTACATTAAAAAAAAAATTCAAAAATACATTTAATAAAAATGCAATAGATATAAAAATTAAAATTAAATAGATATACAAAAAATCAAATCTACAAAGTCAATTTCAGCATCCAACTGTATTTTTAAACATTGACAAATGTACAAAAGTAGTGGCCTCTCATAAAATTGAAAGGGTTCTCCAAAGTTCAGGTGCTTATTTTTCACAGCATGCTGGGGATTTTTACCGTGCACCTCTCAATAAACATAAAAATATATTTATTTATTTATATAAAAACATTTAAATGCCATATGCCTCATGCATTCTTAAATTTTCACTTGTTTCTTTTTTTTGTTAGAGCTGACACTGTAAGTGCTATAATGTGTATTGTGCCTGTGGCTTAATTCCCAACGTTTTTTTGTTTTCATTTTTACCATATTCAAAGGTGTTCTTCTACTTCTGCATCTTCGTAACAAAGCCTACTACTTACTATGCCATGCCATGCTTTTTGTGTGATTTTTGTTTTTTTTTTTTTGTATTTATTCGCACTACGTACTTTTAGCCACATTTTAGGTACGTTTTGCTTTGGTTTTGATTACATTTGTTGCCCTATTTACATTTTTATGTTTGTCGCCATAATGCGAAATGTTTGTCATTGATTGCTTCATGCTGCGTATGTTTTGTTTCCATGTGATATTTGTTGTATTATTGCATTTGAATTTATTTATCTGGCAAGGCTTTGAATTGAGTCATCTAGATAATCAGTGTTTGGGGATTTCCGCATTTTCTATCTTCATAATTTATGCGCATAATGAAGGCGGTTCCGGGCAAGTTATAGTTGTGGTGGTCTTTGGAATAGTGTTGTGTTTTTTTTTATTTATTTCGATTTGTACACTATATTAAAAATTGGAATTTAACCTCTTTAAGGTTAATTTTTGGTATATAATATAATAATTTTACAATTTTCAAAGTTATTATTTATGTTGATTTATTAATATTATTGATATTATTGATATTATTGATATTATTGATATTATTGATATTATTGATATTATTGATATTATTGATATTATTGATATTATTGATATTATTGATATTATTGATATTATTGATATTATTGATATTATTGATATTATTGATATTATTGATATTATTGATATTATTGATATTATTGATATTATTGATATTATTGATATTATTGATATTATTGATATTATTGATATTATTGATATTATTGATATTATTGATATTATTGATATTATTGATATTATTGATATTATTGATATTATTGATATTATTGATATTATTGATATTATTGATATTATTGATATTATTGATATTATTGATATTATTGATATTATTGATATTATTGATATTATTGATATTATTGATATTATTGATATTATTGATATTATTGATATTATTGATATTATTGATATTATTGATATTATTGATATTATTGATATTATTGATAATATTGATATTATTGATAATATTGATATTATTGATATTATTGATATTATTGATATTATTGATATTATTGATATTATTGATATTATTGATATTATTGATATTATTGATATTATTGATATTATTGATATTATTGATATTATTGATATTATTGATATTATTGATATTATTGATATTATTGATATTATTGATATTATTGATATTATTGATATTATTGATATTATTGATATTATTGATAATATTGATATTATTGATAATATTGATATTATTGATATTATTGATATTATTGATATTATTGATATTATTGATATTATTGATATTATTGATATTATTGATATTATTGATATTATTGATATTATTGATATTATTGATATTATTGATATTATTGATATTATTGATATTATTGATATTATTGATATTATTGATATTATTGATATTATTGATATTATTGATATTATTGATATTATTGATATTATTGATATTATTGATATTATTGATATTATTGATATTATTGATATTATTGATATTATTGATAATATTGATATTATTGATAATATTGATATTATTGATATTATTGATATTATTGATATTATTGATATTATTGATATTATTGATATTATTGATATTATTGATATTATTGATATTATTGATATTATTGATATTATTGATATTATTGATATTATTGATATTATTGATATTATTGATATTATTGATATTATTGATATTATTGATATTATTGATATTATTGATATTATTGATATTATTGATAATATTGATATTATTGATAATATTGATATTATTGATATTATTGATATTATTGATATTATTGATATTATTGATATTATTGATATTATTGATATTATTGATATTATTGATATTATTGATAATATTGATATTATTGATATTATTGATATTATTGATATTATTGATATTATTGATATTATTGATATTATTGATATTATTGATATTATTGATATTATTGATATTATTGATATTATTGATATTATTGATATTATTGATATTATTGATATTATTGATATTATTGATATTATTGATATTATTGATATTATTGATATTATTGATATTATTGATATTATTGATATTATTGATATTATTGATATTATTGATATTATTGATATTATTGATATTATTGATATTATTGATATTATTGATATTATTGATATTATTGATATTATTGATATTATTGATATTATTGATATTATTGATATTATTGATATTATTGATATTATTGATATTATTGATATTATTGATATTATTGATATTATTGATATTATTGATATTATTGATATTATTGATATTATTGATATTATTGATATTATTGATATTATTGATATTATTGATATTATTGATATTATTGATATTATTGATATTATTGATATTATTGATATTATTGATATTATTGATATTATTGATATTATTGATATTATTGATATTATTGATATTATTGATATTATTGATATTATTGATATTATTGATATTATTGATATTATTGATATTATTGATATTATTGATATTATTGATATTATTGATATTATTGATATTATTGATATTATTGATAATATTGATATTATTGATAATATTGATATTATTGATATTATTGATATTATTGATATTATTGATATTATTGATATTATTGATATTATTGATATTATTGATATTATTGATATTATTGATATTATTGATATTATTGATATTATTGATATTATTGATATTATTGATATTATTGATATTATTGATATTATTGATATTATTGATATTATTGATATTATTGATATTATTGATATTATTGATAATATTGATATTATTGATAATATTGATATTATTGATATTATTGATATTATTGATATTATTGATATTATTGATATTATTGATATTATTGATATTATTGATATTATTGATATTATTGATAATATTGATATTATTGATATTATTGATATTATTGATATTATTGATATTATTGATATTATTGATATTATTGATATTATTGATATTATTGATATTATTGATATTATTGATATTATTGATATTATTGATATTATTGATATTATTGATATTATTGATATTATTGATATTATTGATATTATATTATTTATTGATTTATTTATTGATTTACGGATTTATTGATTTACGGATTTAATGATTTATTGATAATTAGATTTAGTGATTGTATGATTTATTAATTTATTTCTTGATTTAATGATTTATTTATTTCTTGATTTATTTATTTATTGATTCATTGATTGATTTATTGATTTTTTAATGTAGTGATTTATTGATTCATTGATTCTTTGATTAATTAAATCACATTTTCTCTATTTTAGACATGTATATTTCATAAATGACATGAGTTTCTCTTTTAAATAAAAGTTCCTCTAAACATAACCTCTACATATTGGTGCCTTAAAGTAAAAATAATTTACACAAAAGTGATCAATATGCCATGGCTCCCATTAGTGTTTATTATTTCAAGTTTATTATGCGCTTTAAAAGCTTTTGCCAACGCCTCATGAAAGCAAACGTGGGCAATGACTTAATTTATTTATGACACTTTTCGGTGTTTTTGGTTTTTTGTTCTTGTTGTTGTTGTGTCTGTCTCACGTGCAATGAAACGTAAAATAATTCAATTAACATTAAAATACAAAAATAACAAAAAAAAAACTTTGCACCAAAGGACGCTGAATATTTTCTGTGCTGTCAGGATATGCGCGATATTTTTGTTTCATTCTGATTTTGTTGCATTGACGTTGTCAGTTTTTTAGTCAGTGCAAAGCTGTGATGATGCCATGCGTATCAGTAACACAAGCTAATACGGACAAATCCGTCAAATGCAAACATTTCATTTTTATTTATTTTTTTTTTTTGATAGACAATTTTATATTTTTGCAAATGGCCTGTGAAATGAAATGCGTAATGCGCATTACAAATTAATGATCATGATAGGCATAACAGTGATGAATGATGATGAAGATATTGGTGATGATGAGGATGAATTTTAGTGATGATGATTTGAGTGAGATTGCTGTTCATGATGTTGCTATTGATGATAAAAATGTTGCTGAGTATGATGACAATTTGTACGGTCATAAATATGCAATTTTAAAAAGCCATATTTTGTAATTCACACAAGTTTTTATTTTATATTGTAATTTCGCAAAGACTGGACGCCATGAAGGGTGCTTAGCATGGACAATGTTTATGATATATTTAGAATTTGTCTATTTCTTTTTAACACTAAGAAAAAAAAAATAACTGAATTTGAAATTCCATTTGAATGATCAACATTTTCTCATTAATTGGCCTCTCGCACAGTATTTTTCAAAAATAAGTACACAACAAAACTAGCAACATTTTTCCTATAGACATTCCATACATCTATTCTATATTATTTTCTTGGGTGATGATTTTGACTGCATACTCAAGGTTTTCTACGTTAAATATCAAAAAGAAAATTACATTTTTGTCATTTTTGAAAAACTAAAAATAGGTAAGCAAAATAATGGAAAACTGAATATTGGACTATACCACAGACAAAATATACGGCAGGTAATGTCGGGCACCGTACGGGCAACAGGCGGGCAATTGATTAAATTTTTGGCAGAGTTTCGGTCTGTACAAAATGGCAGGCGGTCGACTAACGGCAGGTTATAGGAAGGTAAAGGAATATAGAGTCAGATAAATCGAATGTGAACGCTGATCAAGGAAGAGATATATTTTAACTGCATGTCTGCCTGCCAAAAAGCCTTCTTTAGGAATCTATATGGATTTTTGTATTTTGAACATTTATTTAATTCACTTGGTAATGAAAATGTCTAGTAAATATTCATACACGAATTAACGAAATTTAAATTTGATCAATTATGGTGCTTTACGTCTATTGGAGCGTCCATCTTTCACTTGTCTTCATAGATAATATGAACATAAATCACCAAACTCACTTTTCACAGTTGGCCACTTTAGAAAGTTTCTCTTCGGAAGATAATTTTCAAACGCCTAATAAGGTTAATAATAAATAATTTTCAAAACTAAAACCGCACCGACATCTGACATTTGGCATTTTATTGTAGCAGTTCCATTTGTTATACATTGATTAAAGTCTTTTTATATTTGTTTATAAAGAATAGTATTCTCCTAAAAGGTACCTTAATTTATACAGACATTTTAAATATTTATTATATAAAATGTGTGTCTGACTGTATACCGAAAATCTACTTCAAGGATTCTGAATATTTAAAAAAAATCAATTGTCTACCCGAGACAAAATATTCGACACGTTACTGGCAGAATATCGACAAAATTCCGGCAAAACCGCATTTTACTAACAGACCCTGTGTATAGCATGTAATTTGTTTTTCAACAAAAAAACCAGCCTTTTTACAGCAGGTAGCTGGCATGTTTAAAAATATGAATGTGGAATATGATTATGGAATGTTTTTGAAATTCTAATTAATATAGGCTGCCTTGTAGCAGGTTTTCGGAAGTCAGTTATCGGCAGACATTTGATTTTTTTTAATATTCAGAATGCCTGCCTCTAGGCAGATTTTAGAAATAACAAGGCAGTTTTTAGGAATAACAAGGCAGCCTGCTTCACACAGACCACGGCAGACACAAATTTTATATGAAAACTATTTGAACTGACTGCCTTACGGCAGCCTTTTGGAATACGACGGCAGCTTTTTCAAGAAGTGGTAGATAAAAAGAGACAAATATGAAATTATACTTCAAAATTTTCAATATTGAATTGGTTTTGATACGGAAACACATATATGTTTTGTGTCGCTATTGATTAAGTGATGTGCTCTAAATCAGTGTGGTGATCATGACTGCAGTTAAAAATTCAGCTTTTTACTTATCCGGCCTTGTGAAGAATTCTTTGATTCAAATGCACTGATGCCGCACATGTGACATATTCAAAAGAAAAAAAAACTTATTTATAAATGTTGATTAAATGTTTGGTCATGTTATTGAAATTTTCTTATTTTTAAATTTTAAATTTACATATTCCAGTTTTCATATAAACTCAATGCACTTTAGATGTGCACAATAACAAATAAAAAAAACTGCACATCTATGAATTATGTTTCAATGCATGTAAGGCAGATAACTAGATGATAACGGCAGAGCAAAAATCAGTTTGCCTGCCATCAGCAGCTTTTTGGCATGATGATGCAGGCTATATTGAATACGAAGCTGCCTTTATCTTCTTATAACCTGCTGTTATGTTGCCGTCTGCCGTTTTGTTCTAGGGCATACAAATAGGAAGGCATTGCTAAAAACTCCGCCTATGTCTGCCGGACACCTGACGAAAATCTGCTGCTTTCCAGCTTAAAAGCAGCTGGCTTGCCTGTCTGTTTCCCGACTATTACTTGCGGTTATTTTGTCTATGGTACCGACTAGAGATGGGCATGTGATCGTGATTCAGCGTGATTCACGTGAATCACGCGTGATTGTGATTGAATCCTAATTTTGCTCACGTGATTGTGAGTGAGAGGTAGTAGACCAAAAAATACCGTGAGTGAGTGTGCGTGAGTACAAATTTCATAAAATAAAAAAATCTCAGTTTTATTTTTTTGCGATTTTATATATTTTTGCTGAACTACAAAACAAGTAGGACCACCGCTTGAACTCAGAAAGCTTCGGGAAGGCGACTCGGAAGGCCCACATTTCAGAACTATAAAAAATCAAACCCTTTCTAACGACCGTCATATACCCACCCCTTCGTTAACTCAGAATAAGTTGCAAGGTTTCAGTCAACAATTTATCTAACCCCTGCAAACCGGCCGTACTTAGTATGGGCTAGTCAATTTTTGTGGGGTCATGTCAATAGTTTTTGCTTGGTTTTATACGACCGTTCATGGAACTCATTTTTTTCGATATACCCATTTTTGTAAAAAGTTGAATTTTCAATTATAACTATACATGATAACTCTGTAGTCCCGATTTTATTCGAGTTATAAATGTAGAACCGAAAAAATCGCTTCAATAGTTCAATAGTTTTTCCCAAAATCAATTTTTCTCTGGTTAATTCTACCCCGAACTATTCTTTTATTGATAAATAGCTGGACCCGTGCACGAATCGTGCCAAGATTTTGTGAATGCAAGGATATGTAGTGATTTTTTTAATATAAAGAACATTTTTATTATTTATATCTTCCCCGTAGAAAGTTTTCCCGTAGAATTCTTCCCGGTAGAATTCTTTCCCGTAGAATTCTTCCCCGTAGAGTTTGACCAAAATTTCATTAAATTTGCTATCCTAATTGCTGATATAATGTGTTTTTAATTTTTCGGATATATGGGAGGTGCCACCAGTCCAACAATACCACCGATATATAGCCTATACACTGCCCAGACCCAACATACTTATTGTGTCAAAATGTTATTCAATTCGGTTCAGCCCTTTAGACGTCTATTCGGAACATACATACATACATACTTACATTCACAAATAACGACAATTCTCAAAGATTTTAAACGAATTCTTTAACGGAGAATTTTTCTTTGAGGCAATTTTTACTTTTTTATATGAAGCACATTTTTACTTTATAGCACATCGAAGGTCTTTCACATTTCCATCTCCGTTCAAAATTGAGATATATTTTATTAAAATCCCTAACATCATTATTGTGTTTTAAAGATGTTGGTTGTATTGGAGGTGCCACGCTAGGTCGACCAATCTCACAAACAAACAATAACAAAAAAAACACGTGATTCAGCGTGATCACGCGTGATTGTGATTGAATCTTAATTTTACTCACGTGATTGTGAGTAAGTGTGCGTAGAGCAAAAAAGGCCGTGAGTGAGTGTGCGTGATTAGAAATATTCTTTCGTGAGCGTGAATGAGTGTGAGTCAAAACTCACGTGCCCATCTCTAGTAGCGACAACTCTCTACTGTTAGTCTGCCGAAAACCTGCTATAAGGCTGCATATTTATAGAATTCCAAATACATTCCATAATTTTCTAATGCCGATTGCCTGAGTAAAACCTACTGTACACAGAAAATTATCAACACAATTAATTTTTAATTGTTTCATAGCCGATACGTGATTTAATTGTATTGATTAAATATTTAATTATATTAAGTAAAAAATTAATTGAATAAAATTTAAGGGAAATGAACGCATCCGATGATAAAATTTTTTTTTTTATTATATTATATATTATTACATATATATATATATATATATATATATATATATATATATATATATATATATATATATATTTATAGAGATATATATATATATATTTTTATTTCATGTTTATTTGCTATATTGTACTTTTGTTCTTCGAAGTTTGTACCACGTTCACATCACACGCAGAGTTATATATAATGAAAAGAAACTGTAAAACACAAATAAAGGAGAAAGGACAAATAAATAAGATGGTACCAACAGTACCAGTAATACTGTGTAGTGAATTTAAAACTGTGTGTGTGGCTGTAAAACTGTGTAATGCCTCTAAAATTGTCGGTTGGTGTATATGCTACAAATGCATAGATTTTAGCATGTGCATCAACCCATAAAGAATTTAATTTATACTATTAAATAATTTGTATATCCAATTAATTATATTAAGAGAATTCATTATTTTGTATCAATTAATCTCAGTTAGTTGTGAGTCTATGCTCATTGTAGAATGAATATTTATTTCAACATATATGTTATACATCAAAATTTTAAAAGCTGAGTTAACATAATTTAATATAACAAAGTACAATAATAACAAGTAATAGTAATATTAGTTAAAATATAATTAGTGCTGCGCTACAAGTTGCTATATTTACGTTCAATATTTTTTCTGTGTAGGAAAGCTGGCGTTTTTTTTTGAAGAAATATAAAACATATGCTGTGTCCTGCGTAAAATCTGCCAGATAATGCGCTTTTGTCAGAAATTTGTCGATATTCTGACTGTAACTTGTCAATCATTTTGTTTTCGGTATCTTTAAAACTAGAATGTGCAATTACTGGGGCCATTTACCTTGTACGCAACGGTGCACACAAAATATTAAATTTCACTTTTAATTAGAACCTTGTATTTTACAGTGCTTTGTAACTGTTTATGTACATATGTTATTTAGTATATATGTGTGGGTGTGTGTATATATATATTAATGTTTTTCATCTTTGCATGTGTTTGGTATGCATGACACAAATTGACCCGATCTTTATAATCACTTTGCTTGTCATTGAAATCTGTAGGATATACGTAGGATATGTTGCACATATATTTGTTTGTTTGTATGTTGTATTTGTTTATTTGTATTTGTACATTTTATATGTGTGTGTGTGTGTTTATGAGTGTGTGTGCGTGTTATTTACACTTCAGCCGTCCAGTCTCTGGCTCTGTTTATTCTCCACATGCATTTTCTGCTTGAATTCATTAAGTGCTCTTGAAGCCATTGCTGGATGGCGCTCAATTTCTGTGTATCGAGCGCTCTATCGGTTACATCATTATCCTGGTCATCTCATCTCAACTCATCAGCAACATCATTATTTCGTTCGTGACTAGTTCGTGGCATCAACGGCATCTTCTTTCATGTGGTGGCAACCCTATGATGTGGCCATCCACACAGAATGTTTTGAAACGATGAACGAGGGGATGAAGAGGAGACCGGGTACAGATTTTCCTCATTGAAACCCCCTAGAATTCCTACAGACTCAAGTAGAGATGACTTTGTAAAGCTTAAGTTTGCTGCGTTTTTACTGTTAATTGCTTCACATTTTCAAGAATTTAACTGCATAAAGAAAAACTAGATATGTGGGCATTTTTCCCTTTACTCTGTGTATGGACAACGTCCAAGTTTCTCATTCAATTCAGAGCACAGTTTTCGGTCATTATTTTGTGCCACAATTATATGGTTATAAAGCACGCAAAGGATTCTTTGCATTTTTAAAGCAGAGGAGCAGGAAGTGAAGGAGGCGGTCATCATTGCGATTTTATGATGTCTGCTGCATCAGCTTTATACATTTTTTTTTGTTCATTTGTAACCAAGAAAAACTTTAGTGCTTATTCTTTGATTGAATTAAATGGCGTAATAGGGGTGCTTTTAATTGGAGTGGAGAGTAATTTGTAGGGCAGCTCAAACCATTTCATTTAAAATATTATAAGATTATATATTTTTTCATTTAAATATGTCATTGAGATATAAATGTATATTAATGTAAAGTAAAATATGCAATATAGCCAAAATATGCAAAATATACAAAAAATGAAAAAAGCAAAATATGAAAAAGCACAATATTCAAAATATGCAAAAAAATCCAAAATAGCAAAATATCAAAAATTTGCAATATATGCAATATGCCATTGAGATAAAAATATATAACAATGTAAATATGTGAAAGTATGCAAAAAAAATCAAAATATGATGTAAAATATTAAAAAAAAAATCAAAATGTCCATAGTATTTCAAATATGCAAAATATAAAAAGTTACAATATATGCAATATATGTAAAATATGTAAAATATTCAAAATATTATAATCATGCAAAATATGCAATATATGAAAATATTTAAATTTTCCACAATATCAAAATATTCAAAATATGCCAAATGATATAAAAAATATGCAAAATAAACAAAAATATGCAAAATATTAAAAATATATAAAAATCATAGTATGAAAAAAATTCAAAATATTCAAAATTTACAATATATGCAATATATGTAAAATATGAAAAATATGAAAAATATGCAAAATATGCAAAATATTCAAAATATCCAAAAATATGAAATATATGCACAATATGCAATGTATTAAATAAATGCAAAATAATAGTGGTGTATATGAGTAGCTAATGTCCTATGTCTCGTCCCACTAGGTATTCAAGGAAGATCATGCAAAATACGAAAATATACAAAAAATGCAAAATATTGTAAATATGCAACATAAGCAATTTTTGCATTATATGCAATATATGTAAAATATGATAAATATTCAAAATATGCAAACATTAATGGCATTGTGAACCGAAATTAAAAATATTATATTGTCATTAAATTATTTCATTGAAATTTTTTTCCATTTCAGAACTAAATATACCTCTTAGTTTTATGTTTTTTAGCATTAAAAAAAGGCCGTTTAGAATCAAATATGCACTTTAGCATTAAATATGCTTTTTATCATTTAGCATTAAATATTCTTTTTTTTGCATTAAATAGGCGTTTTAACATTAAATATGTTGTTTAGAATTAAAAATATTTTTTTAGCATTAAATATGATTTTTATTTTTAAATATGCTTTTTAGCATTATATGCTTTTTATCATTAAACATGCTTTTTGTATCATTAAATATACTTTTTTTTTATCATTAAATATGCGTTTAACATTATATGTGCTTTTGTCATTTTAAGCATTAAAAATGCATTGTAGAATAAAATATGTATTTTAGTATTAAATATACATTTTTTGCATTAAATATGTTTTTTTAGCATTAAATATGCTTTTTAGCATAAAATATGCTTTTTAGCATTAAATATGCTTTTTAGCATTATATATGCTGTTTAGAATTAAAAATTTTCATTTTAGCATAAAATATGCTTTTTGCATTACATATGCTTTTTAGCATTAAATATGCTTTTTTTTGCATTAAATAGGCGTTCTAACATTAAATATGTTGTTTAGAATTAAAAATACTTTTTTTAGCATTAAATATGCTTTTTATTTTTAAATATGCTTTTTAGCATTAAATATGCTTTTTATCATTAAACATGCTTTTTGTATCATTAAATATACTTTTTTTATCATTAAATATGCTTTTTATTATAAAATATTCTTTTTAGCATTAAAAATGCTTTGTAGAATGAAATATGTATTTAAATATTAAAAATGTTTTTTTTTGCAATAAATATGCTTTTTGGCATTAAATATGCTTTTTATTATAAAATATGCGTTTAACATTATATGTGCTTTTGTCATTTTAAGCATTAAAAATGCATTGTAGTATAAAATATGTATTTTTGTATTAAATATACTTATTTGCATTTAATATGCTTTTTAACATTAAATATGCTTTTTAGCATAAAATATGATTTTTAGCATTAAATATGCTTTTTAGTATTATATATGCTGTTTAGAATTAAAAAATTTCATTTTAGCATTAAATATGCTTTTATCGTATTATTATCGTAAATATGCTTTATAGCATTGAATATTTTAGCATTAAATATGCCGTTTCGGATGAAAAATTGTTGTTAGCATTAAATATGTTAAAAAATCAAATATGCAAAACATTACTTATTTAAATGTACATATGCTGTATTAAATATGCCCAAAATCAGATTAATTCATTAATTAATTAATTAATTAATAAATAGATCAAAATATGAATGTTCTAAAATCTAATTAAGTAAAACGACTTATACAGCTTTTTAAGTTTCACATTTTCAAATTAAAAATATTTTTTTATTTATTTATTCTATTTATTCTATTGACATCATAGCGCTTGCATTTACTGAATAAACCTTATTTTTATTTTTATACTTCAGCTGCCAGTGGCACACAAAACGTGACTTAAAAATACGCTTTACCACCAACTGCGAACTGGTGGTAAAAAGTAATAATGAGAATGTAGAAAAAAAAATACTTAAAGACTAAAATAAAAATGAAATGAGATTAAAAAAAGCGACAAAATAAATAAAATTCTTCAACACTCTATAAAATTATAAAATTTCTTATCAGATATTCACCAAGTACAACTTAAGATCTACAATTGGTTTAGAAAAAATATATGATATATATATCTGATGATTTCTGAATGATGATGTCAATATTTATATTAAATGATGAGAAAATGTTGATTTATCGATTACGACTTCAATTTTTAAAATGTTTTTAATACTTTTTGTAATATTAATCAACAAACTCAAATAATGTATATGTTTTAAATGTAGTACTTTTTGATATCATCATCCTGATCGGCAAACATTTTTTATTTTTAATAATTGAAAATTACACAAAGTTGACCTAAATAATAAAAACTTGAGACTTTTCTATGAAAAGTGCATTTGTATTAGAAATATTTGAACTACAGGTTGTGTTGTTTTATTTTTATTTTTTAACTACAAAATTTTAAATTACTTAAAAAGTCATGTAATAGATGTTGCAGACACTTTTTCAACTCTTTATGAACTCAACTTTTAGTTATCCAAAAGTGAACTTTAAATAAAAAGCAGCAAAAAATCATGTTATAAACTTCATGCATTTGCAGCAAACATGTATTCTGACAGTTGAAACTTTTTGCATTGCATTCTAAGACATCGGTAATCAATCAAAGTTATATCAAAGTCAACTAGTTTTTTTTTTTAGTAAACTTTTTGCACACAGCATGATTTACGAGCATTTTTTTGAAATTTCTTGCAAAAATTGTCTCATTTTGAGTCATTCCATGCCAAATCAACCTAGTGATTGGCGAACAATCTCAGATGAAGTTTGATGAAATTTGGAGGCAATGTGAAATAATACAAATGTTATTGGCAAAATTTTAGCTTCCCAGATGGTGTGGTCTCAGAGATTTAGTGCTTTAAAATATGAAATTACTATAAAAAAAGAGATAATAAAATTGCCAAAAAATGTTATCATTAAATATGTCGTTTAGAATGAAATATTCATTTTAGCATTAAATATGCTTTTTGGCATTAAATTTGCTTTTAGTTTTAAATGTTCTTTTTAGCATTAAATATGCTTTTTAGCATTAAATATGTCGTTTAGAGTGAAATATTCATTTTAGTATTAAATATGCTTTTTAGCATTAAATATGTCGTTTAGAATGAAATATTCATTTTAGTATTAAATATGCTTTTTAGCATTAAATATGCTTTTTAGCGTTAAATATGCTTATTAGCATTAAATATGCTTTTTAGCATTAAATATGTCGTTTAGAATGAAATATTCATTTTAGTATTAAATATACTTTTTAGCATTAAATATGCTTTTTAGCATTAAATATGTTTTTTATCATTAAATATGATTTTCACATTTAGCTTTAAATTTTTTGAAATTTTTTGCAAATGTGTCTCATTCTGAATCATTCCATACCAAATCAACCTAGTGATTGGTAGCTCAGAATTCGATGAAATTTGGAAACATAGTGAAATTACACAAACAATGATATTGTCAAAATTTCAGCTTCACAGATGTTGTGGTTTCGGAGATTTGGTGCTTTAAAATTTGAAAAAAAAAAACAACTTCAAAAAAATCCTAAATGTCGTATTAATAAATTGAACGTAACTTAAGCAATAATAAAGCGAATTAAACTTTAATTTCTCATTTTAAAGATAACAAAATTGCCAAAAAGATGGTATACAATTTGCATTTAATAGTGGTCAGTTTTGAACAAAGTATATTTCAAAAGGGCATATCTTAAAAAGCAACCTTTTTAAAAGTTTAAAGTAATATGGTGTATATTTTTTCTATTATCTAAAACTTTATTTAGAAAGCAGCTCAACGGATTCAGAAATTATGAATAAAAGTGTTCTAAGTTAAAATAGTTAAAATATGTATTAAATCAACAAATTGATTTATTCATAACTTATGAATAATTTTCTTGTTTATCATTAGATCCAAATGATTAAAAAAATTTAATAAAAATTGTCTAAAAAATCAAAATTATTCAAGTTTAGAAACAATTATCTGATAAAATTATTGGAATATCAGCATTAATTAGTATATTAAAATTAGTCATGACAATTAAAAGAAAATTGCGTTTAAAGTTTTTTTGTAAATCTATTTTTTACAAATTTAAGATCTTAAATATTTTAAGATTTTAAAATTACGATTGCAATATTCTTAAAAACGTTACGTATAAAAAAAAACTAAGTATGTAATCAAAATTAGTACCATCGAATTATATAGAATTTATGTATGTCCTTGGAAAAATTTTTATTAGAAATTTTAGATGAATGTTTTTAGTTTAAAATTTAATCAAATTTATAGAATACATTTTTGAATATTTTCCAAAACATTGTAATGTAAAAACAGAAAACCATTTTTAGAAATACAAATATTGTCATTTGCAAACCGCTTTATTTAATTAGAACCAAATGTAAGGTCATGTTTTCAACTGCATGAGGTTAATTGCGTGTTTCTAATTTGCGGAAATGTCTGCTGTTGTGTGGTTTTTTATAGTACACTTAAAATAAAAATAGTAAATGTAGAAACAAAAAATGTTTAATAAATTAAGTTAATATTTAACTGATGAGTTGAATAGTTAAAATTCTCAAAATGTTAATAATAAAAATGTCTTTGAAATAAATACATATGTATTGATTTACGTCTAAAAGGAAATGTATTTTTGGAAAATTTGTATAGTTGATTTACGTCCAAAAGAAAATTTATTTTTGCTATATTTATATATGTTTTTTTTTATGGAAAATAACTACATAATTTTACCGCATTTCTAAACAAAATTTTTATACATTTCAATTATAATAACTACATGTTGTCTTTATATATATGTACGTACTTAAATACTATACTATATCTGCATTTATTTTTAATACATTCTGTATTTTTTAACTTCTAGAAATTGTAAAAAAACATTTTGCATTTATTTAAAAGTAAATAATATTTATTCTCTCTAAAAATATTGTTCTATATACTAGTGGAAGTGTATAACAAAAATATTTTCCTGATGATAAAGATGGAAGCATCATAAGCTCTGAGTGTTGCTTTTAACTGAACGCTTTTTTCGCGTCTTTATTTTTAAAACCAACCAGATTCAGCGGGTAAACCGTCACTAGTCTTCTCCCATCAACGCGCTGCGTTCAGATGCTTGGGTTTGGTTTCGATGTCGTTTTTGAGCACGTTCTTCAAATAATTACAGAAATGCGAAAAAAAACAAAAACTTTCGTATGTTTCTCGCTCCTCCACAAAATTTAAATAATTAAAATAAAAGAAAAAATTAAAATACAGTTTTTGCAAGATATAGAAACGAATTTATAATACATTGTGTAGTAAAATGAGGTCAAATAAATACAAATGTATTTTAATACTTACATATTATAGTGGAACTTAATTTTGTTCAAAAAAAGACATAAAGTATACTTAAAATTAGACATTTTCTTTAGTGGGCCAAATGATTTGCTGTACGACAAATATCACATTAACACTAGACAACAAATGAATTTATTCTGTATGTCTTTGTTTTATATTGAAAAATGTAGTCCTGCCTAGAATTTAAAGCAATTGTATTGTGTCTATAAAACAGTTTGTTAAATTATTTATTTTATATTTATTTAGCAACATTATTTGTGATATTTATGTTATTTATTAACTAATGGCTTTTCTTTAATAGTATTTGTTAAATTTTCAAATTAAAAACATGTTTTGTTATATAAATTATTTTATAAGCTGAACCAAAACGGTATTAGTGAAATTTCAGTAAATTTAACAGACATTATTTGTGGTTTTTATCGATTTATTTGTTGAATAAACAAGTGAAACTTATTTTAAGATATATCGTCGGTGATACTGCAAAACCACCTAATTTAATAATATGTTGACCGGATAAATTAGAAAAATGTCATTAAAATTTATGGCATACTTTATTTTGTATGAAGTACGTGCAGAATTGACACTGAACATAGTTTTGTTTCTTCTGCAAAATTCATTTTGTAAGAGGTATTCGAAAATGTAGATAGGCGGTTTAGCAGTATCACCGACGATATGCTTAATTTACAAAACCTCATCAGTAAAATATTTTTCAGAATTGATAACAATTTTGCTGTATCTACAACACCATTTGCTATATAAATTGATTGAGTTCTTACATAAACTTAATTCAATGAATATAACAAAATTATGGTTGTATTAATTTATTTAGTGCTGTATTTGACTAGTTTCACTAGAAATGCTTCTTCAGTAAAATATTTTTCTGAATTGACAAAATGTTTTGCTGTATCAACAAAACAATTTGCTATATAAATTGATTGATTTGAAACAAACTTAATTCAATAAATATAACAAACTTATGGTTGTATTAATTATTTGTGGTGTAAATTAATTAGTGCTGTATTTGACTAGTTTCACTAGAAATGTTTTCGGAATTGACAAAACATTTTGATGTATTCACAATTTGTCGTTGTTGTTTTAATTAATTTATTTGTTATAATAACTTGTCTTTTATTTTAAGAATTTTAATTTTTTTTTATGTGTGTTTTTGTTAACAAATATTATTCAACTATGTGGCCAATTCAATTATGTGTTTATGGGCATAACAAATACTTTAAACTGCTTTAATACCAATTTGTTATTTTTGTTAAATGGTCTTGTATAATAGGATTTGTATAGTATGTTTTGTTTAGAGTATAGTTTGTTTTTGCATGGTATGTTTTTGTATGCATGTTATAGTTTGTAGTGTATACTATACAAAAACATTTAGTTAGTTTGTAAATCTGTTCCCCTCTTCCCACCACTACGATAGAATCTCTGTGTCACACTATTACCCGCCACAATAATAGGCTTTTATTGCATGTCATGCGTAATGTATATTTATCCATATAAGCTGTTCGTTTTTATTGTTCTGCATTTGTGTGCTATCCGGAAAACATGTTGTACATAAACTTGTTAATAAGCTGCAGACAACAATATAATGGCTTGTTTTATTTAAGAGCTGCTGAAATTATGTAGCATTTAAATTGAGTATTTTTTAATTTAAAATATCAATTTAATTTATGCTACAATATCTAATTGTTAATAAATACTTTTAAGGCTTTAATTTAGTTACTTAAATAGGTTTTTTATATTTTCGTTTATTATCTCCAATTTTTGTAATTATTACTTCTCATTTTAAATGAGTCTCTGTTGTCTTTGTTTTCAATTTCTTCTGTAATTACTCCATAATTGTTGGCCATCAATTGTGCTGAAATCCTTGCGAGTGACGCCAAAGGACCTCATGCGTATACACAAACACATGAGCATTAAGTGCTTAACATGTGCCACAAGTAATATATGTAGTTTGTAGGATATACTAACAAGTGTAAGGAGCTGAATGTTATCAGATATTCTGCATATAATACCTACGCATATTCTGTAGTAAATTAGGCATGAAATTGAGCTGTGCTTAATTTATGGGGTTTACTTCAAATAAATTGTACTGTTTGACTAAGTTAATTATGGATAATTTTATAAAGTTTGTAATAGTATTAAAATATTTTAAATATGATTGTAGGATTTTAAAAAATAAAATCAATTTTTATGTGTTAATTTTAAATTTTTATTGAAAAATTGATATGCTCTTCAATAAAGAATGGGATTTTAAAAACTAATATCAATTTTTATTATATGTTAATTTTTAATTCTTTCTTAAAAATTCTTATGCTCTTCAATAAAGTCTAAAATATCTTAAAATAATAGAATAGGGAACCGCTGAGATAATTCCTCACTGACATAATTAATTCAGCGATAATTGATCCCCCAAATAACTCTTCTCCTAGATTCAATTCTCAATTACTCACGGAGGCAATTATCTCATACAAAATTCATTCCCGAGACAATTATTCCGCTGGCAATTTCTTCTCCAGATAGTTCTTCACTTCTAGTCCGGACAATTCTTACCCAAACAATATTCTTCCTGGTTCATTTTTTCTCCGAAACAATTATCTACAAACAATTCTCATAGATATTTTATCCAGTGAAAATCCTTCCATTTCTTACCTATTATTTCCTGAGACATTCATTCTCTGATAAATTTATTCCAATGACAATCTGCTCTAAGACATTTCCTCACCAAGACAAATATTCGTTAGACACTTCTCCCCCAAAAAATTTTAACACAGGCAATTATCACCCTGAAAATTCCTTCCCAGAAAATTCTTCTTCGAATAATGCATCTCCTAGACAATTCTTCTCTCAAGAGCTAAAAATATTATACCCGAAAAATTATCTCTTGCAAAATTCATTCCCGAGACTATTATTCCACCGGGGAATTTTTGCTCCAAATAATTCATCTCCATTCATTTCTACTACGGACATTCTTATCCAAACAATTCTTCCCCTGACAATTCTTTTCCAAAAAATGTTCCCCGAATAATTCTTCCTCGTATAATGTTTCCCGGAAAATTATTTCTTGTACAATTTTTCCTCGAGACAATTTTCTGCAAACAATTCTAGATATTTCCTTCAGGGACAATTACGGGGAAAAATTGTCCTTGGAGACAATTACTCTCTGAGAAAATTATTCCAATGACAAACTGCTCTAAGATATTTTCTTACCGGGACAAATATCTGTGACACACTCCTCTAATAGACAATTCTTTCCCAAACAATTTTCACCCACACAATTCTCACTCAGAAAATTCTTTGCTGAATAATTCTTCTTCGAATAATGCATTTCACAGATAATTCTTCTCTCGAGTGAGAATATAATTATGCCAAAATTCTTTCTATTATTCCGCGGACAATTTCTTCTTCAAATAATTTTTTCCTGTTCAGTTCTACACCGGATAATTCTTATCCAAACAATTCTTCCCAGGACAATTCTTTCCTAAATAAATTTTTCCCGAATAATTCTTCCTCGTGCAATTTTTCCCCGAGACAATTATCCGCAAATATTTGTTCTGAGCAAATCATTCCAATGACAATCCGCTCTAAGATATTTCTTCACTGCGAGACATTTCCAAGAGATACTTCTTCCCCAAATAATTTTAACCTAGACAAAACGTTCCCAGAAAATTATTCTTCGAATATCTCCCAGAGAATTCTTCTCTCGAGACACGGCTTCCCGACTTATTCTTCCAGATAATAATAGCTTTTTTTTTTGAGAAGAATTGTCTTGGAGAAAATCTGTATCGGAGAAGAATTGTTTAGGAAATGAAATGTACCAGAGAAAATTGTATCGAGGAACATTTTTCGAAGAAAAAATATTTCGGGGTAAGAAAAATTGTCTCGAAATAGCATACATCGGGGTAAATTTGTCTCAGAAAAGAATTGTATCGGGAAAATTGTCTCGAAATGGTATTTAATAGTGGAAGATTTTTCTCAGAAAAGAATAGTATCGGGGAAAACGTGTCTCGGGAAAAAATTATATTGTTTCGGACCAACATTGTATTGGAGAAAAATTATCACGGAAAATAAATTTTTTCGGGAAAGACTTTTTTTTTAGGAGAAAAATTATATCGGGGAACACTGGACTCTGCGAAATTTTATTTTGAGGAGAATTGTCTGAGATAATAATTGTAAAGGGTATAAATTGTTTCGGAAATGAATTATATGGGGGAAGAATTGTAATTGTCTGTTAAAAAAATATATGAAAATAAAACTGACGAAGTTGAATTTCGTGACGAATTCAGATGGTTACCATAGAGTTGAATAAAATCATATCTATGGTTAAATCAATTTGTAACACAAAAAAAAAACAAAACCAAAAAAAAAAAAAAAATAGGAAAAATCAACAAAAAATTTGTCAAATCATTATATTGTATTCATATATTGTTTTCATTTATGCTCATTTCAATCATAACAATCACTAAAATAATATAAAAAAATACCCTCTCAGTATCTTTAGTGTTTCGGCCTACAACAGCTAAGGACAATTAGGCTGAAGGCCACGCAGGGTCGACAAGACACAGAAAAAAAAGGTTTATACAACTAAATACAATAAAGAAATTTTTATAATATTGATGGACAATATTTGTGAATTATTAGATTATTTAATATACAAAACTTAATTGTTAAAATATGTTCATGAATATAATAAATACTAATGATATGTATAATAAGTATACGTGAAAACTACGAATTTGACGAATTTTTTCATTGCTGTTTTATGAATAAATATGATAAATCAAAAATTTACAGGACATTGTGTTTTAATGAAATCTTTCATAATATGTATGAATTATTAATATTTTTGCGAATATTAATTTTTAATAACTCTTTGATGTTTATGAATTGTTTAATGTGCTGAAGGATTTGTATTTTAATATTACTCACAGTGAAGGTGTTTATAAACATTTTGTATCATTAATTCCTATGTTACTAAAATACTACGAATTTTTTCATTGAATTTATGAATAATTCATAATTATGATAAATTTGTCTGTTGCAGTAATAAATAATTGTAAATTCATGACTATTTCATAATACATAAATTATGTAAATACTATGAAATTGTTCATAAATTTAATGAATTTATTAATAAATATGTAGAATTTATTAAAAATGTAATTAATTTATTAATAAATCTGATTTCATGGTATAAATAATTCATAAATGCGATTTATTGATTATGTATTATTTTTACACATTTATGAGTCTTTCGAAAAAACAACATGGTATTGCTAAGAATTTATTTATCAATATGATGAATTTATAAATATGTAATTATGACGTAGCCGCGGTAGCTCAGTGGTTAGTGCGTTGGACTGCGAGCCGAAAGGTCCCCGGTTCAAGCCTGGACTGGGGCTAACAACATCTTTTCATAGAAACATTTTTCTATACCGCGCTACCTCTCGTCAATGGCAAACCTACGAGAGTAAAACATTGCCTATGAAAAAGCTCTCACCCGCCGTTCGGATTCGGCAATAAACCGTAGGTCCCACCACTTTGAGTACAAATATAACACGCACAGCTCAAAATGGTGAGAGAGCTCGGCCGAAGTTCTATACAGGACTGTAGCTCCAAACTATTATATTATTATAATTATGATTTATAAATAATTCATACATTTGATGAATTTGTTAGTGTTATTAAAGAAATATGTCATAACTCTTTAATATTTATCTAAACTTTTTAAAATTTATCTAAATATTTTCGATTATAACAAATTATTTTATAATATACATCAAAACAATGAAAATATTTCTCAATATGACGAATTAAATAATAAAATTGATTAATTTATACATTGAACTTTTTTGAATAATTCATAAATGTAATGAATTTGTTAGTTTATAATGCATTAAGGAATAATACATTATATTTATGAAAAATGTACGAATTCAGGATTTTATTTTCTCTGCGTATTGCGTACTGCTACCCTGCATAAAGATTGCTTTGTCCTGGCATTTTCGTCGTGGCATCCTTTGTAGCGTCATTTTCCATAGTTTGTCACAATTTCTGTCGCGTATTTAATGAGTGCGTAGTACGTGTCTCAGGCCTGTTCTTTTTTTGCGTACGTCGACGCTGACCAGTGACGTACTTTCCATGACTTTAAGTTGATTTAGTCATTCATTTCAAATGACTGACATTGGTATGAAGACAGCGAAATATAGAAAAAATATTGACTAAAGGACAACCGAAGTAAAGTGTGAACTAAGGAATACCAAACAGCGTCAAAAAGAGGAAAAACAAAAAAGGGATAAACCATGAAAATGAGATGCCAGCGCGTAATTAATTAACATTGCAGAGCAACAAAGGCTGAAACAACGACACAATGAATAACAGGCAGAAGGCACGTATTTAAAAGGATCCCTGTCACTGGCAGCAAAAAAGCCAACTATTAGTTAAAGGCAAAATTACGAAAAGAAGGCTGAAGAAGTCTGATAAAATGTAGAGCAAGTATAAGTAAAGACATCCGGTATAGCTTAAGCGACAAACCACTCAAATTGCAGGAACTTATTTTTTTTAAGTACTTTTAGTTTATTTTACCCTTGGGAATGTGTTTAAATATTAGAGTGTGTGTGTGTGGATATTTGTGTATTTTGTCTTATCTCTATGCTTGCTTAACATAACGACCAGTAAATGAAGAGAACGGCAAAGGGATGCAGATAAAATTAACTCTGCTCATAGACTTGAAGCAGATAATAAGCTCATCAACGCTATTTTTTTTTGTTGTGTCTTATAATTGTTGCCGCTTGTAACTTAATTTGGACTTGATTTACTTAAAAATGCGATACCTTAAAGAAGTGTAGAAATAATTGAAATTTATTTTTAATATTATGAAGTTTTTGAATAGCAAATTAAAAATATTGTTGATCTTAAAAATTGTGCTTTATTTAACATTTCTTTAAGGTGTAAAAATTATTTGCATATTGTGCTGCGTTATTTTATTAAAAATGAAAATCTAATGTCACTCATACGCAATGGGGTCTGCTTAATATGAAATTAACTTACTAAATACTGAAAAGAGTTATAAAAATATAGTTTGAAAACAATCGTAAAGCGTTATTTTTTATGAAAATTAAGTTAAAATGTTGACTTTTGTTTAAATGTAAATATTAGACGTAAATTTAGTATTAGTATTAAAACTTTGCTTTAATTTTATGAGTCATATAAAAGTAAAATTAAGATTATGATAATGTTATAAATTGCGCTATCATTATTCACTCTTAACTCTGTTGAAATTAATTGCATTTAGTGCTGCATTATTTGATTAAAAATAAAAATATAATAATGTTACGCATACGCAACGTTGTGTCTTAAATTTGAAGCTAATTTACTGAACACGTAAAAGAGCTATAGAAATATATTTTGAACAAAATAGTAATGCGTTATATTTTATGAAATTTGAATTGAAATGTTTATTCTCATAAATGTATCTTAGGTGTATGTGCGAGTTCGACTAAATTAAAGACCCTCCTCAGCCACTTTTAAGAATTAAAAAAATTCCGTCTTTTAAGCAACTTATTTTACAAAAAACTGTAAACGCAATTTATCTTCTAATTATCAATACTAATTATAATATATCAAGTATTTTGATGGGTTTTTAAAATATTTGCATCTAAACTCAGAAGATTTTGATTTGTTTATACTTTTTTTGGATGATATTTTTAGCATTTCGGATCTAATGGTAAACAAGAAAATTAACATGTGCCATTTTTAACATATGCCATATCAAAAATGTTAATATATAAGTATAGAAATTTAAAACGCTTTTATATTTTACATATAAATTACTGAAAAATAACAGTTTTACAAAGAATTTATCTCATAAAAATCATTTTATGATTTATCACATGATACTAAATTCGAAAAAAAAATTAAAAAATATCTTAAAAAAATTCAAATTATCCGTGTTTAGATCCAAATATCAGAAAAAGTCTTATGAATATTAGCAAACGTTAGTATATTAAAATTAGTCTTGACAATATAAAAAAAAACTGCATTTAAAGTTTTTTAGAAAACTTTTTTTTCAACAGTACCTAATTTTTTAAAATTATATTTATTGGGTGAAAAGGACATAAAACATATTTACAATTTTCTTAAAACGTTACGTAAAAGGAAAAAACTGAATATGCAGTCCAAATCGGCGTAAACAAACTATATAGAATTGATGTATGGAAAGTTCATGGGTAAAAATGTAGGAAAATAATAAAAATTGTGTGTTTTTTTTTAGAACTAATTTTTTAAACATTTAAACTGCAACTCAACAAAAATGCAATGTAATGTGAAATGTAATGTAAAATGTAATGTGAAATGTAATGTGAAATGTAATGTGCAATGAATTTGTATAATTCTTTGTTGAGTGTAGTGTGTAATGTAATGTGTAATGCATAATATAAAGTATGATGTAATGTAATGTGTACTGTTAAGTGCAATTTAATTTCTGAAGTAATGTAATGTGTAATGTAATGTGTAATGTAATGTGTAATGTAATGTGTAATGTAATGTGTAATGTAATGTGTAATGTAATGTGTAATGTAATGTGTAATGTAATGTGTAATGTAATGTGTAATGTAATGTGTAATGTATGTGTAATGTAATGTCTTATGTAATGTCTAATATAATGTCTAACGTAATGTCTAATGTAATGTCTAAAGTAATGTCTTATGTAATGTCCAATGTAATGTATACTTTAATGTGTAGTGTAATTTAATAAAATGTGTAATGTATAATGTAATGTGTAATGTAATGCATAATGTAATGTGTAATGTAATGTGTAATGTAATGTGTAATGTAATGTGTTATGTAATGTGTAAACAAAATAAATATAAACAAAAATTTTGCACAGCAATAAAATTGATTGCAATTCTAAATAATTTTATTCCATAGAAAAATGTTAGAGGACAATTTATTCACGATAGCGTTTTATTTCGTCAGATACCTTTTAAATTGAATATAATTTTATTTTTTTAAATTCTCTCAACCCCTTCAGCAAATTTCAGCAAACATTTAAATATGAAAAACTTTTTAAATAAATATTATTTTACCCTCGGTTAATTTATTTCCGCTCTAACAGTCCTGCCGGCTGGCCACTTCTTCCTTCCTCAACACTTTTAAACTAACTAATGCTCATTGAAAATAATTCAAAATTATATCCGTGAACAAACCAAAAGCATTTCATTAGGTTTTTGCACACTTCCGTCAACGCGTTAGCTTGGTGCTCGTGGCCAACAGCTAATTGTAGTTGCAAAAAAAAAATAGAACTTTAGAACTTTTCGGCCCTCACAATGTAGCCAAAGAGTTGGTCAGAAAACTTTATGCCATGATAATTGCATGAATTCAGTATTTTTCTTTATTTTTTGTGTGAATTTTTTTTTCGCAAATTTTTACTTTGCCATTTTAGAACCTGCACAAAAGCAGCTCCGACTCAGCAATACACATGGTAAAGCAAAAGTTCACCAATTAATTACAGCAAACGAAGTCATAGACGTTATAAGAAAACGAAAAACAAAAATAATATAAAAAAAATGAAAAACCAGTTGAGTTATTCAACAGTTTGCTGTTAGGGTCCTTGCTACATGCGATGATGGGGTTTTCTGTACCTTATTTTTTTCTTGAATATTTTTTCTTTTTTCAATATATTTTTCTTTTCAGTTGTAAATTTTATTTATGCATTTAGTTTTACCGCTTTTTGTGTAATTTTGTGCACACATTTTTGTACTCTACTTTGTACTTCTTTTTTGTTATCTCTTATGTACTCATTTTTGTACTTCCTTTTGTACTTGTTTTAGCACTCGTTTTTATAATCCTCTTGCACATGTTTTTACTATAAACTAAATACAACTTTTTATTTTTATTCATAGCAAGAAAGTAAATGATTTGGTACAAAAGAAGTACAACAAATGAGTATTTGTTAAAAGTACATAAATAATACAATACTTTGATTTAAATTATTGTACTGAAGTGTTTACTAATTTTTGTAGTACATTTTAGGTACTTTTTTCTAAATTTTCTTAGATTTAAACCGAAACAAAATATTTGGCAGTATACTGGCAGTTTACTGTCAACATATTTCTGGCAAAATCGCAGTTGAATCGCGCATTTTAGGCAGGTAAAGTCCTTCCAAGTTACACTCATTCAATCGGGATGTTTGTACGTAACATGGCAGATTTATGGAATGTTTTCGACATTATTTTTCGAAAAGGCCGTCTTGTATCAGGTTTTCGGCTGACAATTCAGCTAATATTTATAATAGCTGCCTCACGGTAATAATAATAGTTTGGCGCCACAGTCCTGCATAGAACTCCGGCCGAGCTCTCTCACCATTTTGAGCTGTGCGTGTTATATTTGTACTCAAAGTGGTGGGACCTACAGTTTATTGCCGAATCCGAACGGCATGTGAGAGCTTTTCATAGGCAATGGTTTTACTCTCGTAGGTTTGCCATTTACTGACGAGAGGTAGCGCGGTATAGAAAAATGTTTCTATGAAAAAATGTTGTTAGCCCCAGTCCAGGCTTGAACCGGTGACCTTTCGGCTCGCAGTCCAACGCACTAACCACTGAGCTACCGCGGCTGCCTCACGGTAGATTTTATGAATATCTTGCCATTCCTCCACTTTCCTATAACCGGCCGTTAGACTACCATCTACCCTTTTCTTTTATAGAAGACAATTCGTACGTAACATGGCAGATTTATGAACTGGGTTCGTTTTGCAAAAGTCGGCTTTGCTCCAGGTTTTTAGCGGATTATCGGATGACAGTTGTCGGCAGATTTGTCGGCAGTTGTTTTTTTTTTTTTATTTATAATAGCTGCCTAACGGTAGATTTTATGAGTATCATGCCATTCCTTCACTTTCCTATAATCGGCCGTTAGGCTGCCATCTGCCCTTTAGCCTGCATATAGCAGACAATTCGTACGTAACATGGCAGATTTATGTATTGTTTTCGAAATTATTTTTGGAAAAGGCTGCCTTGTATCATGTTTTTGGCGGATTCTCGGAAGGCAGTTGTCCACAGACAATTCAATTGATAGAATTGATAAAATATATAGAATAGCTGCCTAACGGTAGATTTTAGGAATAGCATGGCATTCCTTCGCTTTTCTATAACCAGCCGTTTACCCTTTTGTTCTAGAGCAGACAACAGGCAGTTTTTGATATAAACTTCGACTTTGTCTGCAGGAAAGCTGCCAATTTGATATCCAGCTTGAAAATTGCTGTGTATGCCTGCTTATTGCCTGCCTGCTATCTGCCGTAAATTTTGTATAATTATTTTCGGAAGTAGACATTATTTTCAAAATTTAAAAATGTAAATTGCAAATTCAGTTATTTGGTTTAATTCAAGAATATTGGTTTTTTGTACTCACCCTGTAAGAATCTTTTAGTACAACACATACTTCGTAAAATGTGTTATATATACCCTATGTCCTCTATCTTTTTTCTAATTTCAATATCATGTTTTTGTCGTTTTTGTATACCTAGTATTAAAAACAGTGTAGTAGAAACTATAAAATAAAACATAACTTTGATTTTATGGTGTATTTTATGTTGTACTGCGTTTAGTACATTGATTTGTTTTCTATTTTGTACCTTGTTTAGTACTATGTATTTTGTACTGTGTTCAGTACTATGCGTTTGTTTCTACATTGTATTCTTTTTAGTAGTATGGTTATTTCTTTGTTTTGTCTTTGTCTGTTTAGTATTGTGATTTTTACTCTATTTTGTATGTTGTTTAGTACTATGTTTTGTTCTCTGTTTTGTTCTCTGTTTAGTACTGTTTTGTTATTGGTTGTGTTCTTTATTTGGTACTATTTATTGTTCTGTATTTTGTACCTTGTTTAGTACTATATATTTTGTACTGTGCTTAGTACTATGCGTTTGTTTGTACATTGTATTCTGTTTAGTACTATGTTTATGTCTTTGTTTTGTATTCTGTAGTATTGTGATTTGTTCTCTATTTTGTATTTTGTTTAGTACTATGAATTGTTCTCTGTTCAGTACTGCTTTGTTATTGGTTGTGTTCTTTATTTGGTACTATTTATTGTTCTGTATTTTAAACTTTGTTTGGGAAAATATATACTTCTTTGGTTCTTTATATCTGATTTGGTTCGGTGTTTATTAAGTACTATGATTTCTTTGCTGTTTTATACTCTGTTATATTCTGATTTGCCCTCTGTTTTTACTCTGTTTTAATCACTATTTTGTACTCTTTTTAGTACTTTAATGGGAAAACGTACTGAGTAAAAACTGTTAGATATATATCTTAAATATCATTTTGTGTTTAAATTAATTTATATTTGACGATAAAGTGTTTTATTTGTACTCTTGTTTTGCATACTCTAAGTACTCGATTTTGTCGCATTTTGAGCGAATTTAGGTATTATTTTTTGTAGACCTCATTTGCATATTTCTACTAATTATGCAACTATTTGTACTATAAATGTATTTTATTGCTAAATTTTTTAGGAATATTATATAAATACATTTTACTACTCTTTTCGAAAATTTGATCTGATCTTTTTCTTATTTAATATTTTTAGTAAATTTGGTCTATACTATTTTTGTACTCGTTGAATGTACTCAAATTGTTCAGCATGATTTTCCTTTAGAATTTTTCTGTTATTTGTTTAATTTCTTTTTTCTTTATATTTTTTATCTTCTCGTGGTCGTGACAGACAACTGACTGACAAACTAAACCCTTGGCTTTAATTTAATGCATTGGCGGCGAGTACTTTACGAGTCACGTTACGTGTTTTGAATTTATTAGTTTTATGATGAGTTCAGCGACATACGTAGCTGGGGAAAACAGTTCCTTTGGCAAGTCTGAGAAAACTTCATATCAAAACAAGTGGTTTTGCAGTTTTTTATTGAGCTGTAGTAGTAGCAACAGCTAAAACAAAGGCGACATAGTCTCGCAAGACATGTTATTTTTAACTAAACTTGGCAACAGGCTGCTGCTAGTAGTGGGTAGAAAAAAAAAATAAAAAAACAATAAAAATTCATGTAACTTTCAAAAGTCATTGAGCATGGCGAATTCTGTTCGGATACAAATGCGTTTGTTTGCACAGTTTGTGGCAAATAATGTAGCCTTTTGTTGCAAAAACGCATTAGTATTGCTGGCTCCAGACAGACAGTCAGTCATTCAAACAAACGCAAAACCACAATCAATTCCCGCAGCAGCAACAGCAATAACAATACGCAGACCAACTGCGCTGCATGCAACAGCAACAGCATCAGCTGCAGCAACATGTGCACCATCAGCAGCAAAAACAATTTGCGAACCAACAACATATTTAAATCAGCAAATACAACCACTAACACTTTATGTATTTGTGTCACAAAGTAATATTTAAATCAGTTTTAGCCATACGCGCGACGCCAACTGAGTCTTATAAACCAACCAAATGCATAAATAATCCAATGCATAAGTGCAAACACACAGCATGTACACAAAACAGGAAACAGCAAACAGGGTGGCCAACTGCCGTGAACACAGAACAGCATCAAAACAGCATCAATATTGCACAGGATACGGTTTGACCATCGTTTTGTTTATCAACCATAATTAAAATCAACACACAACGCAATAGCAAAGTGAAACTTGTTCATTGCGAATAATTTCTATGCGGTATGGATTTCATTAGATTGTGCTAAAAATCGGAATTGCTTTTGGTGTAGAAAGAGGTTTTGGAAGCGGTATTAAAAAAGGTTCTCAATGAGTTACTGGAAGAGGTATTGGAAGATGTATTTGAGGTATTGGAAGTATTAGAAGAGCTATTGGATGAGGCATTGGAAGAGGTATTTAAAGAGGTATTGGAAGAGGTATTAGAAGAAGTATTGAAAGAGCTATTTAAAAAGGTATTGCAAGAGCTATTGGATGAGGCATTGGGAGAAGTATTGAAAGATGTATTAGAAGAGGTGTTGGAAGATGTTTTGAGAGAGGTATTGTAAAGGCTTTGGGAAGAGGTAATGGAAAAGTTATAAAAGCGGTATTGACAGAGGTATCGAAATAGATATTGGAGAAGGTATTGGATGAGATATTGAAAGAGTAATTAAAAGAGGTATTGAAGGAGGTATTGCAAGATGTATTGGAAGATGGTTAAAGTAGGTTTTGATAAAGGTATTGTACTCTCAGCGGCCAAAACCGATCCACGGTTGTAAGGGCCATTTAAGTAAGTAAGTTGTACTAAAAATCGGAATTGGTTTTGGGGTAGAAAGAGTTATTGAAGCGGCTTTGTATCTGAATGAGTTACTGGAAGATGTATTGAAAGATCTATTTAAGGTTTTGGTAGAGGTATTGGAAGAGGTATTGGAAGAGGTATTGGAAGAGGTATTGGAAGAGGTATTGGAAGATGTATTGAAAGAGGTATTGGAAGAGCTATTGGATGAGGCATTGGGAGAGTATTCAAAGATCTGTTAGAAGAGGTGTTGGAAGATGTTTTGAAAGAGGTATAGTGAGGGCTTTTGGAAGAGGCAATGGAAAAGTTAGAGGACAGAGGTATAGAAATAGATATTCGAGAAGGTATGGATTGCGGTATTGGTAGACATATTGGAAGATATATTGAAAGAGTAATTGGAAGTCGTATTGAAAGAGGTATTGAAGGATGTATTTTAAGATATGCTGGAAGATATAGTGCAAAATGTATTGAAGGAAATATTGAAAGAATGAGATATTATAAGAATGTGTTTGAAGAGGTTTTGAAATAGGTATTGGAAGAGGTTTTAGAAGATTTATTGGAAAAGGTTATAAAAGCGGTTTTGTCAGAGATATAAGAAGAGCTATTGGAATAGGTATTGAAAGATGTATTTAGGTATTGGAAGACGTATGAGAAGAGGTATTAAAAGATGTATTTGAGGTATTGGAAGAGATATCGGATGAGTTATTGGATGAGTTAGTGGGATTATAAGAAGTGTTTTAAGAGGTATTAGAAGAGGTGTTGAAAAAGGCACTAGAAGTAATATTGGAAGAGGTATTAAAGATGCATATACGCATTGGCATATGAAAGAGTTTTGGAAGAGGTAATGGAAAAGGTAATAAATGCTGTACTCTCAGAAGTATATGAAGAGAAAAAAGGTATTGGATGAGGTATTGATAGAGTTATTGTAAGATGTATTGGAAGAGTTATTGGAAGAGGTATTGGAAGAGATATTGAAAGAGGTATTGGAAGAGGTATTAAAAGAGGTATTGGAAGAAGTATTGGATGAGGTATTGGAAGAGGTATTGGAAAAGTTATTAGAAGGCATTAGAAATTGCATTAGAAATTGCATTGGAAGAGGTATCGGAAGATGTAATGGAAGAGGCATTGGTGTATTGGAAAAGATATATGTAGGAAAATAGAGAATATGTTAGAAAGGACTCATTGGAAGCGTTGTTAAAAGAGGTATTTAATATGTATTAAAAGAGATATTGAATAAACATAAAAATATGTATTTAAAGAGTTATTGAAAGAGGTATGTAGGTATTGAAGAACGTATTAAAAAAATCATGTAATCTGTTATGGAAGACGTATTAGAAGAGGCATTAGTTTATAATAAAGATTTTTCGTAGATATATTAGAATAGATATTGAATGAGGTATTGATAGAGGTAATGGAATAGATAATGGAAGATGCATTGTATGAGATATTCAATAACAAAACATGAGCAAAACATTCGAAGAGGTATTGTCAGAAATGGTTAAACATATTGAAAAATAATTAAAGATACAAATATCTCATAATGTAAATATATAAAATATAGTTGGCAACTTATCTCTGAACTCAACTTCACATGAATGTACTAACATTGAAGAGAACATTTATAAATTACCATATGAAAGCATGAGTGACTAAATAGGACTGAATGAATAAATGAATGACTGAATGACTGAGTGCACTAAAGGCCAATCGCCTTCGTTCACTCACAAACACATATATAGTGCAGCACAACTCCAATCAAAATAATAAATTACCCTCGAGTCATTTATGCATATTAATGACAGACGCGCTCTAGTGTACTAAAATTCTGCAATAGTAGAAACCTGAATTGAAAACAAAAACTAAACATTTGCAATACACATTTTATTTGACATACAGAGAATAGTTATTGAACTCTTATTACAGAGTTTTTGACAAAAGAGTTTTTTCAAAAAAAAATCCTAATTGAATTGTGCAGGTAAGGCTGACATGTTTGGTTTGTTTTGTACAAATATGTGGCATCTCTTAACTTTTGCAGTCAGACTAAAAGTTATACGCAGTGCACATTGTCACTATTTAGTGTTGCTGCCAGACTGATGCATTATAATAGTTGCTGCTGCTGTTTTCGTATTTATCACAGCACACAAAAAAAGTTTTTAAATACTTTTTGGCAGTGGCATTGCAAGGTGGCTGTGTTGAATTGGGCTGTAAAATATAAAGTTTTACATGACTGAAATGCAATTTACGAAGTAGAAGAAAATGTAATTTACGGAGACTTTTTATCAAGTAAAATGATGACATGCTGTTTGAGTTCAAGTGCAACTTTTGGTTGGTTTTGCACATAATATAAATAAAAGAAGAAAATAAAACATATAAAACATATCGTCGTTGTAGAACGAAAACTCACCAAATACATTTTTATGAAGAACTCAAATTTCGGATTTGTTGATTAATATTATAAAAAGTAATTGATGCATTTTAAAAGTTGAAATGTTAATTGATAGACTTACATTTTCTTATAATGTGGAAAATAATTGAAGTCATCGATTGAAAATTGACAGATATATAAAGATTTTTGTAAATGAATATTTGGCATTTTTAAATTGGATTTGGTTACTTTTCCTTCTACAACGACGATATATAATATAAAAAATGAAGATATAAAATTTATCACGGATATTTTTTGTACTTTGCATTATAATACAAACCCATAACCGTATCATTTACAAATATTATACGCACTTAAGCCTACCTTATATTATGCAAATTAAGCACTTCATTTGTAATTTTTTTTTTCATTCACATCAAGTTTTTTCAACGAAGCCCGCAAAGAATAAACGTAAGCTACACGTCCTTGTGCAGATTTTTATTTGTGTATCAATAACAAATAATTTCCTCCTCATTTTTCTTTAAAATTAAGAAGTGTGAAAATGTTAATAGCTTATGTGGTTTTATGCTTCCCGAACCTGCAAATATTTGACTAAAGAAATAAAGTTTATTTGCAGTACAGAGAATAAAGTGAACCAGATATGTCCTCGTGCCCTTCATGGTGCTGTTGAGAATTTGTCAACACACGCGGCGAACAATTTTCAATTTCGTCGTCATCGTTTGTTGAGTTCAATTTCCGCGAGTCGACAACATCGTGTGCGCGAATGTATGTGAAAATGTGGTCGCAAAACAATGCATACGTTTAAGCACACATGGACATTCGCACACTTCTTTGTATACATTCGTACACTCACACATACACATAAACATTAAAATTCATTTTGCGCTCGTATATTAGCGAGTTCATGTCAGTGGATTCGGAAGAGAGAGAGAGAAAGAGAGACAGGCCAGTAGGAATTTGAGCAAAATACGTTTTTGAAAGGTATTGGAAAGGGTATTAAAAAAAGGTATTGGGAGAGATATTAGAAGAGATATTGAAAGAGGTATTGGAAGAGGTATTAAAAGAGGTATTGGGAATGGTATTTTAAGTGATATTGGTAGAGCTATTGAGAACAGTATTGGATGAGGTATTAGAAGAGGTATTGAAAAGAGTTTTGGATGAGATATTTGTAGAGGTATATGTATGAGGAATAGGTATGGAAAAACGAATTGGTAAATGTATCGGAAGAGGTATTGAAAGATGTATTGTAAGAGGTATTGGATATAATATTGAAAATGTATTTAATGATGTATTTGAAGAGGTATTGGATGAGAGATTGGAAGAGTTATTTAAGAATGAATTGTATTGAAAATGGTGCTGTTTGGAAGTTGCTTTGGAAAAGGTATTGCAAGAAGTAATTTTGTGAGGTATTGGAAGAGGTATTCTGTGCGATATTGAGAGCTATTGAAAAGACTAATGGATGAGGTATTAGAAGAGGTATTGAAAAGAGTTTTGAATGAGATATTTGAAGAGGTATAAATATGTATGAGGAATAGGTATGGAAAAACGAATGGATACAGGTATCGGAAGAGGTATTGAAAGATGTATTGTAAGAGGTATTGAAAGAGGTATTGGAAGAGATATTAGAAGAGGTATTGTAAGAGATATTAGAAGAGGTATTGGAAGAGGTATTGGTTGAGGTATTGGAAGAGGTATTGGAAGAGGTATTGGAAGAGGTATTGGAAGAGATATTCGAAAAGGTATTGAAAAATGAATTTGCTCCAGGTATTTAAAAAGTTATAGGAAGAAGTATCGAAAGAAGTATCGAAAGAGATATTTGAGGGGGTATTGCAAGAGGTATTAGAATAGGTATTCAAATAGGTTTTGGAAGAGATATTCGAAGACGTATATTGATAAAAGAATTGGATGAAGTATATTGATAAAAGAATTGGATGAAGTATTTGAGGATGTATAGGAAGAGGTATTAATAGAGGTATTCTGTGAGATATTGAAAAAGGTATTATTGGAAGAGTTATTGAAAAAGGTATTGGAAGAGGTATTGAAAAAGGTATTGGTAGAGGTATTCTGTGAGATATTGGAAGAGGTATTGGAAGAGGTATTGAAAGAGGTATTGAAAGAGATATTAGAAGAGGTATTGGAGGAGTTATTGGTAGAGGTATTGGAAGAGGTATTGGAAGAGGTATTGGAAGAGGTATTGGAAGAGGTGTTGGAAGAAGTTTTGGAAGAGGTATTGGAAGAGGTATTGGAAGAGGTATAGGATAAGGTATTGGAAGAGGTATTGGAAGAGTTATTGAAAGAGGTATCAGGTATTGAAAGAGGTATTGAAATAGGTATTGGAAGTGGTATTGGAAGAGGTATTGGAAGAGATATTAGGTATTGAAAGAGGTATTGGAAGAGGTATTGGAAGAGATATTCGAAAAGGTATTGAAAAATGAATTTGCTCCAGGTATTTAAAAAGTTATAGGAAGAAGTATCGAAAGAGATATTTGAGGGGGTATTGGAAGAGGTATTGGAATAGGTATTCAAATAGGTTTTGGAAGAGATATTCGAAGACGTATATTGAAAAAAAAAAAGAATTGGATGAAGTATTTGAGGATGTATAGGATGAGGTAATAATATTATTGGAAGAGTTATTGAAAAAGGTATTGGAAGAGGTATTGAAAGAGGTATTGGAAGAGGTATTATAAGAAGTATTGGAAGAGGTATTGGAAGAGCAATTGTTAGAGGTATTCGAAAAGGTATTGAAAAATGAATTTGAGGAGGTATTGGAAGTGGTATTAAAAGAGGTATTAGTCCAGGTATTTAAAAAGTTACCGGAAGAAGTATCGAAAGAGGTATTTGAGGGGTATTCAAAGAGGTTTTGGAAGAGATATTCGAAGACGTATATTGAAAAAAGAATTGGATGAAGTATTTGAGGATGTATTGGATGATGTATTAATAGAGGTATTCTAAGAGATATTGGAAGAGGTATTTAAATATCTATTAAAAGATGTATTACAAAAATAAATGGAAGAGGTAAGAAAATATGTATGGGAAGCGATTGAAAAAAGCCATGAGGAGGCATTAAAGAGTTATTTTTAAGAGGTATTGGCAGAGGTATTGAAAGAGTTATTGGAAGAGGTAGTGAAAGTGGTATTCGTAGAGGTATTGAAAGAGCAATGAATAGAGATATTCGAAAAGGTATTAAAAATTAATTTTGACGGGGTGTTGGTAGAGTTATGGGAAAAAGTATTGGATGTGGTATTAAAAATAGATATTGGAAGAGGTATTGAATGAATTATTTTCATTATTTGAAGATTGGTAGAGCTATTGACGTGGTATTGAAGGAGTGAAGGAGCAATTGAGAAACGTATTTGAATGAGTATTGTAATATGTTTTGGAATAGATATAGCAATATGTATTGCAATGTGTATCGGAGAAGACTTTGAAAATTGTTAAATGAAAATCTTTATTCCATAATCTCTGATGTAGCATTTCCTGCCAGGTTTAAAGTTTTCTTGCCTCTTCCTATACATGCACTGGTAAAATATGAGTACTTTACAAGTGGTACGTGGTATGGGTTTTATATTTTGTAGAATAAAAATAAAAAATAATTTAGTTGGTGTTGTTATGCGATTTTTTTTTATTCTGTTCATACTTCGACGACATACATATGTTCAGTGACTAGGTGTTGTGTATGCATTGGAACTGCCTTCCTGTTGTCGGCTGACAGAGGAACCCATGAATACAATTATGTGACAACATACACAACATGCTTGACATCATTGACATGCGAGTAAAATGTTTTATGCGCAACTTGGGTTATGGAAAAATGCAGCAAAAAATGTATTTGCAAAAATATTATAAATTTAAATATTAATAAATTTCTAGTGAAGTGTATGATAAGAGTATAAAGTGATAATAAAGTTTCATTTCTAACCTAATTTCGGTTTTATTAAATTGTATGCTCCTTCGTTGTGAGAAAAGTGAGAAAATTGTGTGACCTACGGCGGCATTGTGTATTTTTTTTTATTCCAATTCAAGATGTTTCGTCCGCTCAAACTGCAGCTGTCACCAGAGACAGGACCAAAGGACCAAACGAACTACCGACCGACCGAATGAATGAATGAAACATCGTGCAAACAGCTGTGTTTGTGCAAATCTCATGACAAGATTTGCATGCAAAATCATGAAGGATTTTTGATGTTGCTGCTGTGCAAACTATGCGTTTGCATAGATTTTATCCCATGCGGAAGCAGCAAAAAATGCAAAAGAAGAGAATAGAGTTAAAGCAAATAAATAAAAAAAAGAAAAAACTATCTACAGAAAAAATAAATACAAAACGTGATCAACATAAAAAACACATTGCAAAAAAGGGATAAAAAAATATTGCTGCTGTTAAGTAAATCAGCAATTGCTGGGCATTTTTATTTCCTCTTGAATGCTGACATATGGCAGCTGCTTTAGGTGCTGACAATGGCAGTCATGTTGAAAATTTAATTTACGGCGAGAATAAATATGCAAATAAACGAATTGAAAATTTAAGGCAAACCAATTAGAAATAAAATAATTAACAGTAATTTATTTATTTGTTATAGAAAAAATGATGGATTGAAGTTTGATTGGTTTGAAAAGAGTTGTGTGTTATGGTGTGGTAAGCTTTATTATATTGAAATATAAAATGATAAGTTTAGTGTGATATATTGTAGTGTATATTGTTTGAGTGAGGTGAGTTTTTGGTGTGGTGAGTTTTTGGTGTGGTGAGTTTTTGGTGTGGTGAGTTTTAGGTGTAAAGAGTTTTTTATTTAGTGAGTTGTTGGTGTGGTGAGTTTTTAGTGTGGTGAGTTTTTTGTGTGGTGAATTTTTTGTGTAGAGAGTTTTTTGGTTTCAGAATTTTTTAAGTGATTCATTTTTTGGTGTAGTGAATTTTTCGTTTGTAGAGTTTTATCATATCGTCATTGACATGCCAAATGGACGAATGTGAATTAATTATTTAAAAAAAAAATTGATATCAATCGTAAGTACTTTAAACATAAACAATTGATGCCTTTACATTACTAATTTATTATTTACCCATAAAAATACATAGTCAAAATACTGAAGTATTACCTTTTTGTGTCAGAATATAGTCATACAAAATGTGTATTGATAATTCTTTAATATGTCCAAATTGAAAAAAAAATAAAACAAAAAAAAAAAAAAATAAGTTTTACTAATTTTTGCAGCACTTCTAATTTCAAAATATATTTCCCAACATTTAAAAATGCACATTCGCCTCTTTGGCATAACAGTGACAATGTGTGCATTCCCAGTCGACCATTTCTTTCGATATTGATGCAAGAATGGCACAATATGTTGAAGAATTCGTACGATATGGAATCAGATCTTGTACCAACGTCAAGACGTAGTAAACGGCAAGGACATATCGAAATGACATAAACATGATTCTGGTTTCTGGTTTTTATAGTTTAGGGTTATAGTTTTTAGTATAATTCATTTTAGTGTAGTCTGTTTTAGTGTGTTTTGTTTGTGTATGTTGTGTTTTTGGGGTCTACTGCGTTTGGTCGACACACGGTTGGTCGACAGCTCATTTAGTCGACAGTACGTTTGGTCGACAGCTCATTTAGTCAAAAGTACGTTTGGTCGACAGTACGTTTGGTCGACACACGTTTGGTCGACACACGTTGGGTCGACATCCGTTTGTTCGACACACGTTTGGTCGACACACGGTTGGTCCACACACGTTGGTCGACACACGTTCGACATACCTTTGGTCGACAGCTCATTTAGTCGACAGTACGTTTGGTCGACAGCTCATTTAGTCAAAAGTACGTTTGGTCGACACACGTTGGGTCGAGATACGTTTGTTCGACACACGTTTGGTCGACACACGGTTGGTCGACACACATTTGGTCGACACACGTTTGGTCGACATACCTTTGGTCGACTGCTCATTTAGTCCACAGCACGTTTGGTCGACATACCTTTGGTCGACAGCTCGTTTGGTCGACAGTACGTTTGGTCGACAGCTACATTTGGTCGACAATACGTTTGGTCGACACACGTTGGGTCGACATATGTTTGGTCGAGATACGTTTGGTCGAGATACGTTTGGTAGATATACGTTTGGTCGACATACGTTTGGTCGACACACGTTTGTTCGACACTCATTTGGTCGATACACTTTAAAATATCCAGCCAACTAAACAATATTTTAACGAAAACTCTGCCCTAAAAAATTAAAATTATGACATGGTGCAGTAAAAGTTACAGTAAATATTGGATACATTTTTACAGATATTCACACAATATCACCAGCAACCAGTTTCATTTCAAGCGCATAAATTAAACTCGGCAAAAGTACAGCCTGTCTCCGAATGACATTGATACTTTGACCCGAACCGAGTAGGTACTCACTTCGCGTTGTATTTGTTGTGTTCTTTACCTTCAGGCCAAAATACCACAAACTTTAAAGTAAGTTTCCCGTCGTTTTCTGTCATTTACTCGCGTCACTCGCGCATTATACGCCTCATTGAGCAGCTGCGGACCAAATTGCATTTCAATCAATTCGTCACGTTCGTTGATTGTGTCCCGGAGGCGGTGGCGTCAGTGGGACGTGGTTTAGCAATTGTCTCCTACTATAGTCGATGTCCTGTGTAAATTGTCCATCGATTGAAAACTCGGTCGTCAATAAATCACTCGCCTGTTGTGCCCAGCACAGCAGCGGTATTCGTCTCACTATTCATCTTGTCTGTCTGTCTGCCTGCCTGCTGTAGTTGTTGTTCTGTCATAATTAATCAATTGAAAAACATCACGAACTGACAGCATTCGTAACTGGTTGCTGCACTCCGTTAGTTACACTTTAATTTGCACTCATGTCATGAAAATGAATTGGAAATGTTTTCTTTTTTTATGAACAAAGAGACGTTTGTTTTTAGTTTTTCAATTTTACTAATTTTATATTTTACAATTAATTTTTAATTTTAACAATGAAATGGATAATATTACAAAATTGTCTTCTTTTAATAGGTAGAGAAATATAATGTAGTTTTAAGTTATTTTATACTAAATTTAAGAGCTTAACTTGTATAACTTGAATAGTTTTTTTTTTGTTAATATTTTAAATTTATTTAAAATTTTGTAATATTTTTTTTTTTTTTAATTTTACAAAATATATTGGAATTTATAATAAATATTATTGTTTTAACTAAATATTATCATTTTTAAAAATATTTTGATATTTACTAAATATTGTAATGTTGACAAAATATTTTAGTATTAACAAAATATTGTAATTTTGACCAAATATTGTAATTTATAATAAATATTTTTATTATATAAATTTAATATTATTTTTAAAAAATATTATAGTTTTTACTGAATATTGTAATTTTGACGAAATATTTTAGTATTACAAAGATATTGTAATTAATAATAAATATTATAGTTTTTACTAAATATTATCATTTTTTAAATATATTGTAGTATTTACTAAATATTGTAATTTTGACAAAATGTTATAATTTTGACAAAATTTTTTAGTATTGACAAAATATTGTAATTTATAATAAATATTATAGTTTTTACTAAATGTATTTACTGAATGTTGTAATTTTGACAAAGTATTGTAATGTTGACAAAATATTTTAATATTGACAAAATATTGTAATTTATACTAAATATTATAGTTTTTATTAAATATTGCTAATTTGATTACAATTGTAATTAAAACGTATACTACATATTGTAGTTTTTACTAAATATTGTCATATTTAAAAAATATTATATGTTTTACTGAATATTGTAATGTTGACAAAATTTTTTAGTATTGACAAACTATTGTAATTTTGACAAAATATTGAAATTTATTTGTTGTTTTACTAATTATTATAATTTTTAAAAAATATTGTAATTTTTACTAAATATTGTAATTTTGACAAAATATTGTAATGTTGACAAAATATTATAATATTGACAAAATACTGTAATTTTGACAAAATATTTTAATATTGACAAAATATTGTAATTTTAACAAAATATTGTAATTTAGACTAAATGTTAGTGTTTACTAAGTATGGCTAGTTTGAAAAAATATTGTAATTTTAATTAAATATTAGGATATTTTATATTGTAAGTTGTACTAAATTTGGTAGTTTTTACTAAATATTGTTGTTGTTTTTTTATGTTTGCAATATATTGTAATTATTACTAAATATTGAAACTTATACTAAATTAGTTTTTAAAAAATATTGTGGTTTTTAGGAAATGACAATTATGTTTACTAAATATTTATTAATTTTTATAAATTCTATAAATTATTTACTCTCTTTTTATTGTCAAAATTTTATTTTATTAAAATTTAAATTTGGTAAATTTTACGTATAATTTTCCACCACATTAAAAGTTCTCACGTAATACACACTTCATTTACATATTAAATTAACTGACATAATAAAAAAATTAACTCGCTTCCTAATTAACGCACTTTAGTACCCTCCCAGTACATGACTTCCTCTTGTTCTAACACACACCATCAGTCAGAACCTTAACGTGTATTTGTAAAACTTGAACTTTAACCTCCGTTCGGTTAATCCTAAGGCATGCAAACGAGCCACGTACAGCATGCGCCACAGCGGGTACTTAATCAGCAAGGGGAGAACACCATCAACTTTATCATCAGCAGCATCATCATTATATTTACCACGACGACGGGTTTCAAGGGTAATGAAAAGAGTGTGGGGTTTGGTCACACCAAACATCTGCAGCCAACAAACATGTTTCACTCATGCTGCGCCGCAACAGCTGATGCTGCTACTACTGTTGCGGTTGAAATACGAAGCCATACGAAGTATTTAAACAAAAGTTTAAAATTGCATTTCACCGCATGAACAACGTGCGAAGAGTCGCCCAGCGAGACTCAGTCAGTGTTACTACAAGTAGGTCGGAAAACTGGGAAAACAGGGCAGGTTTTGTTGGTTGTTGCAATAAAGTGTAAACTGAGCAGTAGTTTCAACGGGTGCTTGTTGCTGCGGACTCGGGTTTTGTCGACTGAGTTTTTGTAGTTCTTTCATTTTGGCGTCTGGCAGATTGGTTGGTTGGCTGGTTGGATGGTTGGTGAGCTCCATGTTGTTGGCAGCCACGAGGCTACCAGTTCATTATAGGCCAGAAAATACACAAAACTTAATTAAAGAATTATAATTTACTATCATGATTGATTAAATAATGAAAAAAAACAAGAATATATACAGAAAATATAATATAGTAAAAAATAGAAAAGAAAAAGACAAATAGCAAAGAAAAACCAAATTAAAAAAAAGTAAAGGGTTTTTCAATAAGAGAGCTACAAAAGTTTTTTTCAAGGATTTTTCAACAGGGACGCTACAAAAGTAGAGCGACAGGGACAGCAAACGACGCCACATTTCTTGCCGCTCTTTTGACATTTCTCTTCAGTAAGGTTTGCCATTTCATGATGGAAAGATATATGAGCCAACAACGATTCGAAATTATTAAAATTTACTACCGAAATTCGAATTCGTATATCTTTCCATCATGAAATGGCAAACCTTACTAAAGAGAAATGTCAAAAGAGCGGCAAGAAATATGGCGTCGTTTGCAGTCCCTGTCGCTCTACTTTTGTAGCGTCCCTGTTAAAAAACCCTTTATATCTTAAAGAAGAAAAATATCAAATAAAAAGATATCAAATAAATATAAGTAATATTAAGTAAAACTAAATAAATTAAATATATATAATATCAAATAAAACAGAACACATTTTTTTAAATAATACAAATAAAATCATTTAATATAAAAATGTGTTCAAAATTTTGTCATTTTTAAAACTATTTATTGCAATATCTACTAAATATCTGAATGCTAACTAACTTCTGTAATTTTTACTAGCTAATGCAGTGTTTTTATACCCTACACTAAGAGTGAAAGGGTATATTCAGTTTGGTACGCCGTTTGTAACACCCAGAAGGAAGCATCTCCGGTATGGAAAAGTATATATATTCTTGATCAGCATGACCTCCTGAGTCGATTTAGCGATGTCCATCTGTCCGTCTGTCTGTCTGTCCGTCTGTCTGTCTGTCTGTCTGTTGAAATCCCTACTACTTTTAAAATTGAAGAGCTAGATAAATGAAACTTATAACTTAGATTACTAATATACCTACGCTGTATGTGCGAAATTGGCGAGATCGGTCCACTGTGACCTATGATCCGACCACTTATGTTCAAATACCTCATATAAAATGTACATATAAAGATCAATTTTTATGTATACGTGCTTAGGTAAACTTTTTTGGTCAAATATATATTGATATCATGCTCAAATACATGATAATAATGTTTTCCGGCGAAAAGACTTGTGGTTCACAAAAAAAAAAAATCGAAATTCGGTACACCTACACATTTGTAAATATGGGTATCAAATGAATGGAAATTCGTCAGCGATTGAATGTTTGTAGTTATTTTCAGGATTCGTATACTCTGGTGACCTATATATCACTTTGAATGGTAACCACACATATGTGTAGGGTATTTATATTCGGCATAGACCGACTATAATTTTGATAATCCTAACTATCATAATTACACCTACTTTAAAATTTCCCATGTGATCTAACCTTCCCAACTGGTTTTTATTAAATAGTCTACTAATTATTGCAATTATTACTACACAATGTTATAATTTTACCTAAATATTGTAACTTTTACTAAATAATGCAATTTTGCTAATTATTGCAATTTTTACTAAATATTGAAAGTTTTTATGACTTTTGTAATGTTTACTATATTCTATAGTTTTTACATAATACTTTAATTTTTTCTTTGATATTGTTATTTCTTCAGTTATTGGTATTTCTTCACACTAATTATTCTAATAATTGTAATTTATACAAGATATAGTAATTTTAATAAAATATTTCAGTAATGAATAAAAAATATAGTAACTTTTTGAAAATATTGTATAGACTAATTATTGTCATTTTTACAAAATATTTAAAATTTTGGCAATATATTTTAATTTTGAGAAAATATTGTTATATTGACAAAGCTTTTTAATTTTGAGAATATATTGTAATTTTTACAAAATATTTATAATTTTTACAAAATATTGTAATTTTGAAAATATATTTTGCAATTTTGACAAAATATTAAAATTTTAACAAAATATTATAACTTGGATGAGTTTTTTAACTTTTCGGATCTAATGATTTATATGAATATGATTTATGGTTATGTATACAGAAAAAAAATGAATTCCGTTCTTTAAACCATGATTCATTGTATTGAAGAACCGTTCATAATACTAATGACTAACGACATCAATGTTATGAATGCTATCATAAATATGATGAACGCTTGGTAACTTTCTTGTTCTTCAATATGATGAACTGTATGTGATGAATACGTTTCATCATATTAATGAACAAAAACATAAAATACAACATATTTTACATCATATTGAAGAATGCTGTTCATCAAACCAAATTTCAATCAAAATATTTATTTTTCGTTCATTTTTTACCGTACTTCTCAGTTCTCAAGTTGTTCTTGTATATTATCTATATATATAAAACTCATTTTCCTTTTGTTTGTGCGTTATGCAAACGTACACCTGTGCACGGATTTTCTTAAAATTTGGGATATATATCCTACAGACCCAGGAGAAGGTCACTATATAGTTTTCGTTGAGCAAGTCCACTTTTACGCCCATTTTTAAATTTGGTGTACAATTAAGATTAATAGCAAAACTACTGAACATATTTTTCTGAAAATTTGCATTACTATGATATAAAGTACATTGAGCATTCTAAGCCATAAATAAACCAGATTGGGCAAAGGGGAGTGGCGTCTCCCATTGAACCTATAAATTCAGTACGCTATATCTCAGCCCTATTTATATCGATTTCAATTAAACTTTAATATTGGATGTTACTCATCTTACTTAATCTCACCACACCAAAACTCACCACACATAAACTCACCACACCTAAACTCACCACACTAAAACTCACCACACTAAGTTCATCACACTAAAACTTCTACTGGAAAAACACTACGGGGAAGAATTGTACGGGGATGAATTTTACGGGCACGAGTCGTGCACGGGTCCAGCTAGTTTCTTACATAATGCTTGTTCGACATGCATAAATAAGTAAAATGCTTTCTAATATATTTATTCATAATTACAACTGTTTATTAATAAAAATTTATATTCATAAAAAATATATTAAAAAAAAAATTGTTTGAAACATTTTTTTTTCGAAAAATTTGTTTGTTTCAAAAATTTTTTTTTTTTCGAAAATTTTAAATTTAGAATTTTTTTTCCAATTTTTTTTTTTCAAAAAAAAAAAAATTTTTTTTACGATAATTTTTTTTTGTTATTTTTTAAATAACATTTTTAAAACACTTTTTTTTCAAATTAGTTTCTAAACATATTTTTTTTTTTGTAAAATTCGTAAAAAACGATTTTATTCATAAATAATATGAACAAATTCATCAATATGATGATTTAAATTCATTGTATTGAATGTTTCGTTCTTTACTATGATGTTCGATAGTACGAATAATTTCATATACATAATTAACGTATTCATCAATATGTCATTTAATGAACGGTGGTATCAATATGATGAATCTAGTAGTTGGTGAAAAAATTCATAATATTTATGAATAAATTCATCATCTGTGCGAGTTGTATTCATTTTTCAACAGTTTTTGAATGCTTACAACCCTTTGACAAGTTAAACTGCTTCTCATTTAGCATATATTTATCATCTTTAATATATACAATATTTTCTAAGTTTTTAAAGGGCATGAAATATAATTTTTATTGTGAATCTAAAATTAGCATATAATACGCATTAGGGCAAATCGCCATATCATCATCGTGTGACGAACACATCCTTGGCAACGTTTTTCTACCCCCATTTTTATCCCCCGTATTTCTCCTATTCATTTTTGAAATTGTTGCCGCCACACATAATGCGTTGTGCGTCAATTTGGAATTTAATAAATTTACTATAGCTCGCTTTCAGTTCCTTCATTTACTGATTTTTTGTATTATGCCTTTTAAATTTTTATTTTTCCATTTTGAGTTATTTTTTGTATTTTTCAACTTGTTCCCTTTTTGCTATGTATTAGAACCATTTAATTTATATTTCTATTTATAATTTTTGTTTTTTATTTTTCATTATTTCATATTTTTCTACAATTTTTCCGCTTTCTATTGCAGCTTTCTATTGCGTCTCTACGCCACTTGGCTTTGCCTCAAAAGGCTTCAAGGATTCAGTGGGCAACAGACAATTCGAATGCGTTAAGAGCAGCAAGAAATTGTGCGCATCAATTGAGCAAACAAGAATATAAAAAATAAATATAAAAACACTTTATAAAAAAAGGAAAGCTAAAAGAAGAACATCCTGCCTCAAGAACCTCTTTGGCAACTAACACGAAAAACAAATACTAACCCCCCTCTACAAAGTAAATAGCAGTATTTTCTATAAAAAAAAGAATATCAAAAATATTAAAAATTATTAAAGTGTTGTCAAAATGCAGACCAACGTTCAGATAGACTCAAAGAATTTGCGCAGCAATGATGACAACTTCCGGCCACGTGGTGGTCATCACATCACAATCGAGGTGAGTTTTTTTTTCTTCTTTTAAGCTAAGTGATTTTTTTCCCCCCTTATTTAGCAGGTGTTTTTACAAAAGAATTTAATATATTTTCATACAATTTTGTGGTTATATTAATAGCTGTTTATGTCTTCATGGTTAAAACCAGATATAAATCCCTTGGTTTTGCCTTCAATTAACTGACGTAATACATGAGGCTTTTAGTTTTACGATTACTACATGTCTTTGATGGGTGCTAGGAGGCTGTATGGTATTTTTTAGTATTCATTAAATGCAGACAATTTGCTGTGAATTTGTTGTGGACGCTTAAAGGCATCTAGTCGAATATATATTGTAAATGTTGCTCATACGCAATGTGTTGACAAATTATTTTTTGAGTTTAGGATGTGGAATATTGCCAAAGATCAATCGTAAAACTAGAATTAATACATACATAATTTAAAACATATAAAAATCAATAAATGTTACTCAGTAGAATTGATTTTTAATCATTTTGTAAATAAGTTTCATTAATTCCATTTTATACGGTTTTCCAGATTACATTTTTTAAAGTAAACTGAAGGAAAAAACTCAGAAATATGGTATGAAATATGACATAGTAGGTATTATAAATTTGCAAATCGAAAGTAGGCACTTTATTTTAGTTTCTAGGCAGGAAACTGGTATATTCGAGTCGATCCCTAGCATGTAAAATCGTTCATTTGTAAGTTTTGGTTTGACTTTAGAAAAATGAATTTTTATTAATAATTTTATTTAAATATTTTAAAAGTAGCTGGTTCAAAGCATTATTTGTTAAACAAGTTGACGACTGAAAATGTTCCAATAAAAAGTCTGTTATGGAAATTTTCAAAAGCAGATTTATAAGAGGCTAATTAAAGAGAAGGACATTTTTGTGTTAAAGTAGCTTTATATTGGGTGAATGGAAGAGTATCATGCAACAAAATTAAACATGCCAAAAACATTATTTAAAACTGTATATTATAAATATTTAGATAAAGCAGTTCTTAAGTAGGTAAATGGAATGAAAGGGAAGTATTTATAATATTATTTAAACATTTTAAAATAGCTGTCTTAAATCTTTATTTGTTCAACAAATTGACGTTTTAAAAGGTTCCATTAAAATGTCTATTATGACAATTTTTAAAAGCAGCTTTATTGTTGTTATTATGATTTAAAAAGTAGCTTTATTTTGGGGAAAATTAAAGGGTATCGTGCTCTTAAGCATGCCAAAAACAAAATTGAAAAATTTATTTTATGAACATTTAAAAAAAGCAGTTTTATAGCAGGCAATAGGCAGAAAAAGGTAGATTGTCTCTAGTACACAATAATAATATTTATAAATTTTTGAGAAATATTAAAAACAGCTGTCTCAATGCAGCTTTACGATGCATATTGGGAGCTAGTGTAACAAGTTGACGACTGAAAATGTTCAACAAAAAGTCTGTTATGAAAATTTTGATAAGCCGCTTTATAGCAGGCAAATAGAAGGGAGAGAAAATGTTGTTATCATAATTTAGAAAGAAGCTCTATGTTGGGCAAATTGAAGGGTATCATGATCCAGTCTTAAGCATGCCAAAAACATCATTTAAAAATGTATGTAATAAACATTTAGAAAAAGTATTTTTATGGCAGACAAATGGCAGAAAAATGTAGCTTGCCTCTTGTGGACTATAACAATATTTATAAATTTTTGAAAAGTAGCTGTCTCAAGGCAGCTTTTAGGATGTATATCAAAAACTTGTTCTACAAGTTGTCGACTTAAAATATTCCATTAAAAAGTCTGTTATGAAAATTTTGAAAAGCAGCTTAAAGCAGGCAAATGTATGAGGAAGAAATTTTTGTTTTCATTATATTAAAGTAGCTTTATATTGAGTGAATGGAAAAGTATCATGTTCCAGTCTTAAGCATGCCAAAAACATTATTTAAAAATGTATCTTATGAACATTTAGAAAAAGCAGTTTTATAGCAGGGAAATAGATTTTTGAAAACTATTAAAAGTAGATGTCTCAAGAAAGGTTTTAGGATGCATATCGACAGCTTGTGCAACAAGTTGTCGACTGAAAAATTTTCATTCAAAAGTCTGTTGAAGGGCAGCATATTGGTTCGACTTGAAATTTATTGTTAAAATTAACAATTTTGATATAAAAAATATGTGTATTTGAAATTTAATAACTATGATTTGTTACGCTGTGTATTTTTGTATTTTGTTTCTGTATTTTTTATGCCGTACGTTGAACAAAAGGCAATTTTTATGAATAAAATTATTAAGGATTTTTCAATAAGAGCGCTACAAAAGTTTTTTCAAGGTTTTTCAACAGGGACGCTACAAAAGTAGAGCAACAGGGACAGCAAACGACGCCATATTTCTTGCCGTTCTTTTGACATTTCTCTTCAGTAAAGTTTGCCATTGGAATGGAAAGATAAACGAGCCAACAACGAGTCGAAATTATTAAAATTGATTACCGAAATTCGATTTCGTATATCGTTTTTCGTATTTCGAAATGGCAAACCTTACTGAAGAGAAATGTCAAAAGAGCGGCAAGAAATATGGCGTCGTTTGCTGTCCCTGTCGCTCTACTTTTGTAGCGTCCCTGTTGAAAAACCCTGTATAACTACAAAACTAATCGGTAGATTTCGTTGATATTTTTATCACGAAATAAGAAAATAACAATATACAGTTATGCATTACAAGATGTCTTCTATTATTTCTCAATAAATCTGTAAAAATATTTAAATTTGGAGATTTTTTTTTATATTTGAACACATTAATAGTATTTAGAAATAAGATAGTGTGAATGAATGATAACGCCAGGCTTAATTGATATTAACAAGACGTAATATTCTTCAAATTGTGATTTTTGGAGTTAGATGTTTAAGAAATGAATTAATAAACCACTGTACTCAGAGAAAAATACTATAAAATCAATAGTTTTTTTTTTGCTATTAAAATTAGTCAATAGGAAAACTTATTATTTTAATAGGTAAATCCCATTAAATAATACAAATTACTATTAATTACTATTAAATTGTTTTTTTGTTTATATGAAAATATTTATTTTTTTGTATACTATTGAATCAACAACCGTACAATTTTAATAGAATTTTTTCTTTAGTAACTATTTCAATACCAGGTTTTATCCACATTTTCACCTTTGTAATTTGTATAAACTACTGCGCTGCTGTCTTTAATCTTCATCTGAGGCTTAATTTATTTTTTAAATCTGATACTATTTTTGTGTTCGGAAACTAATAACAAAATTTCAAGATAATTTTTCCGTAAAACATTCTAACCTTACATGATTTACACTTTTTTTATTAATTCGAATAATTTTAAACTAAAATATATAAGTTTTCTCTATATAACTTATTAGATATTTGCTTTGATTTTATTATTTTCAATAAAATTCTATTTTAAGGCATTTAATATAAGGCATTTAATATAGTTTAAATAAATGTCATGCAACATTTTTAATATAATGCAAATAAATAATATTTTGACATTTTGTTTGAACTTTGAACCACTGCCAATTTTTAGAAAAATATGCAATATTGTTCTCTGAACCTCTTGGCCCCAAAGGCAGCAATATGTTAAAAGTAAATAATTCAAAAGGCTGTGAGGATGGCGCTATCCTTGCAGCCTCTGCAAAGTAAACATTGGAAGTATCAAGAGAAAAATAAGTTTAATAATTTGAAGTGTCAGGCGAACTGCATAAAGAGTAGGCTTAAGAGTAGCTGTCACAATTTTGTTCTCTTAAATATGGTGTTCAACAGAAAGCTTTGTAGAAAAATGTTCAGTACTTTTAAGCACTTCACAAACATATGCTATTTATTTGACGAATATTTAATATAAATAAAATAATAAATAAACTAATCATTAATACAATAAATCAATAAATATATATTTTAAAAAGAGTGATTTTTTTTTTGTTTTAAAATATTTTTTTAAGAAAAGTTGTTCATTTTCTACTTTGTACCGAAGAAAAGGGTATTTTGTGAATTATAAACAAAAAAATGAATATGTAGTTATTGTGTTTTTCATCAAAACAAGACTTTATTTTAGATTTTTGTTGGATTTTCTTAAATTTAATTTTCAGTATTTATCCCTCTGTTTTTTGTGTTATTTTTGTTTTTTTACCATTGTTTCATATTGTTTTTTTTTTTGTTGATATTTTTTTTTGTTAATATTTTTGTTTTTTATTTAACTTTGGTTTTGAATTTGTTGTCTTCCTATTGTGCGTTTTTGTTTATTATTTTCTTTTTTTTTTTGTTTCAGATTAACTTTGTGTTTGTGATTTTGCTTTTGTCTTCATTTTTTTCTTTTACTTTTGTGTTTGCTTTTATTTAGCATTTTCCTTCCCTCTTTGATTTGGATTTTGCTTTTGTGTTTTTGCTTTCATTTGTCTTTTTCTTATATTTTTGTTTTTGTTTATGCTGTTGTGTTATTACTTTTGTTTTTGTTTTAGTTTTCGTTTTTATTTTTATTTTGATTTTGCTTTTATTTGATTTTGCATTCTTTCATTTGCTTTTGTCTCAGTATTTTTCTTATTCTTATTCTTTTGATTTTGTGTTTTTACTTTTACTTTTGTTTTTGCGTTTTTGCTTTTTTTTTGCTTATTTTCTTTACTTTTTTTGTGTTTTTGATTTTGTGTTTATGTTTTGTTTTTGTTTTTAGCAGACACTTTCAGATTAACTTTGTGTTTGTGATTTTGCTTTTGTCTTAATTGTTTCTTTTACTTTTGTGTTTGCTTTTATTTAACATTTTCCTTTCCCCTTTGATTTGGAGTTTGCTTTTGTGTTTTTGCTTTCATTTGTGTTTTTCTTATGGTTTTGTTTTTGTTTATGCTGTTGTGTTATTACTTTTGTTTTTGTTTTCGTTTTTTATTTTTGTTTTGATTTTGCTTTTATTTGATTTTGCATTCTTTCATTTGCTTTTGTGTTAGAATTTTTCTTATTCTTATTCTTTTGATTTTGTATTTTTACTTTTACTTTTGGTTTTGCGTTTTTGCTTTTGTTTTTTTGCTTATTTTCTTTACTTTTTGTGTTTTTGATTTTGTGTTTATGTTTTTGTATTTTAGCAGACTGCACTAAAAGTTGTATATATGGGGCATTGCATTTTAGAACGACCACCTAAATTTTTAAATGTTTTGGATTTAGGTCAAACTTTGGTTGTGACGAATACATATGAGTCTTATAATTTGTGCAAAATATTATACCTCTTGATGATTCGGTTAGCGAATACCAAGAGAAAATAAAACTTGACTATTGCTAGGTAGTTACAAATTTATTAATTTTTGATTAATTACAAACAAAAAGTTTTTTCTGTAATGTAACGTTTTTAAAATTGAAATTGTATGAACAAAAAGTGAGACATTTTGATTGTTAGATATTGATTGTTAACCATAAATCTATTTATAATATATCATTAGATCCAAAATGCTAAAAAATCGTTCAAAAATAGTCTAAAAAATCAATATTTTTTTGAATTCAGATATGCAAAATTTCAGTCAAATCGGCTCAGTGGTTGAGACGTGATGCTGGAACAAACAGACTGACAGACGGACCATGAGTTTTATATATATATATATATATATATATATATATATATATATATATATAATCCAATATATATAGAATTCCAAAATATCTATATTATAGATATATTGGAATACTCCGAAAACAATCTTCAATGCGATACTTTTATAAACCTTTTTTTTCTAAAACCTCACAAAACACTCACAAATAGATCTCCTTTCAGAACTTACTGTATAGAAACGTGTATAATTCAGGGCGACCGAACACACCCATAGATCACGTAGGTTGCCACAAACTCATGTTCACTTATTAGAGGTTGTTACAACCTCATGGAAACCAACTTAGAGGTTGCCACAACATCATGCTGACCCACTCGAAGGTTTCACAGCTTCATGCTCACATATTAGAATTATTCTTGATAATTGACAGAAATAGTGTTTATAGTTTTTTGGAAATTTAGTTGTGTAAGTGACTGTATTTCTTTAATTCTAAAAATAGACTAAAAATGTTTTTAAATTTCGAAAACAATTTTCAAAAAACGTTCCGTAATATTAAGAAAAAAAACTGAGTATGCAGTCAAAATCTGCAACCGCGAATTATATAAAATTTATTTGTGTGATTCCATGGCAAAATTTGTTTTCTCCTTTTGTTGAGTAGTGTAAATATTGAACAAAAAAAGTAATGATTTTTGCCATGGCTTAGCTTTTCATTAGCAACAAGTGTTTGTTAGAGAGCTTTTGCTGAAGCTCTCCATACGACAGTGTTGTCAAAATTCGTATAAATTACCTACTGTTACATGTTATTCCTAAAATTGTATCATTCAATATAGTCTGAAAGTATTATTTATATCTGCTCAATAGAAATCAGCTGTTGTGTGAACTTTGTAAAGCTTTTGCCCATCAACGTGTATGTAAACAAAAAACAGCTGTGAACAAAAAGCTTTTCATAAAAAGCTTTGTATTTTATATTTTTAATATTACTCTCTATGTATGTTTCTAAGCAATTCGAGCTTTTTACGCTTTGTAATTTTTATGATGGATGTTGTTCTTGCTATAAATACTCAAAAGCTTTAAAATTTACTCTTAAATTTACTCTTAAATCTAGCTCTTTACTCTTGCTCTCACCTACACACTCTCCAAATCCTAAAGCTTTTGCTGCAATTATAGCTTTCGCTCACAGTTTCATTGTTCTCTGCAGCGCAAAACATATGATTTTTGTTTATTTGTCCGTCTTAGTCAATTAAGGACGTGGCAGGATGCAAAAAAACGACAACAACTAATACAACAACATTTTGTTGTGCATGTGTTAGTGCCAAAAAGCTCTTACTGTTGTTGTTGGCCTTCTATGTGATTGTGTGTATTTGTGTGAGTGCGCGCTTTTTGAATTTCTCAATGGCGCGTGTCGTTGTGTGTGTGGGTGTCCTTCTTCTCACCGTTCATCCCTCACATATATGTGTGGGGCTATTCGTTAGTGTCTGTGTGTATCCGCAGTATGTGTGATACACACACGCAGACACAACGAAGTTTTTCGTATTGTTTTCGATGCGGCGCGCCACAGTCGCAGACAATATTTTGGCGCGTGCTGACATGCCGCTCGTGCTGCTTCTTCTTCGTACTCAAATTTAAGCTTGTTACATATATATTTTATACAAAAGCAACAACAATTTTCGGCGGATACTACAACAACAAGTAGGCAATATATTTAAAAAATACAAATTAAAAATAAAAATTCAGTGGAAAATGTAAAAAAGAAGTAATTAAAATAAATAAATAAATAAATAAATAAATAAATAAATACAAAAAAAAAGCATAAAAAATGGCAAATTAATAAAGTATTTAAAATACAATTAAAATTTATTAAAAAATATATAAAAAATTAAAATAAAGAAAAAAATTAAAAAAAAAAAATAAATACTAAAAATTCAAAATAAAACAAAAATTTAATAAAGTATAAAAATACAAAAAAAAAAAAAAATGAAAAATATAAAAAAGATTTATTTAATAGAAATAAGATAAATATTAAAATACTAAAAATTCAAATAAAATAGCAAATAAATAAATTATCAAAATAAAAAAAATCAAAGAAAAAAATAATTAAATATTAACAAAATACAAAAAAGATTTTTTTAATAGAAATTAAATAAATCTTTAATAACTTTAATAAAATAAATTAAAAAGCGTTAAAAATACAAATAAAAATTATAATATTAAAAATAAAAATTAAAAAAAAAATGTACTAAACAAAAAAAAGAAAATACATTAAAAATGTAATATAAAAAAAAAAAAAACAAAAATTAAAAATATTAATACAAAAAAAAAAAAATATATTAATAAAAAAAACTCCTCTGCAAATTATTATTTGTATTTATTTCAAAAAATAAAAATTTATAATAACGAAATTTAAAAAAAAATTAATGAAAAATATATAAAAAAAAAATGTATATATATATATAAAAAAAAACAAATAAGACCTATCTATAAAAAAACAAATAAAAACTTCACAAATTGATAAAAAGTTAAGCAAAATTAATTTTGCAAAATTCCATTAAAGACGACAGAAGTGCTTCATTTCTTTAAATTATGAAAAAAAAACTAATAAAAATTAATAAAAATAATTAAAAACTATTAAATTAATTAAAAAATAATTTTCTAAAAAATAATAAAAAATTACACATAATAACAAAAAGTTTTAATATCTTTGTTTTTGCTAAAAAAAAAAAAAAAAATTTTTTTACTACGAATAATATAAATTCAAAATAATAACTAATTAATTTAATAAATAATATTAAAATATTATAATATAAAAATTCAAAAATTTAAAAAAAAAATCTTTTTCAATTTTCTCTTCATAGCGACCGGATGTGCTTCACTTGCAGTGGTTTTAATTAAAAATATATAAAAATAATAAAAACTCAAATTAAAAAAAAGTAAAAACTAATTTATAATATTTGCTATTTTGCTTTTTGTTCGAAAGTTGTGTTGCTCACATTAAAAACACTATCCTGCTGCTGTGTGTTGCTGGTGCGTGTTTCACTTCCGCATCCTTGTTGTGTTTGTTTGTAGTGGTTGCTGTTGCGATTTGTTATCAACGTTGTGCAAAAATGTCCATTCTTTATTGTTGTCGGTTTTAATGTGCTCTCCTCGTTGTTGTTGCTACCACTACTACAGTAGCTGTTTTTTTTTTTGATTTCAACAACATTATTTGCATCATTGCAAACAACAAGGATAACGACAACAAATAGTTGCTGCTGACCGCGTAAAGCGACCGACAACAATTGATGTTATTACTGTGGCGTACTTGTTTTTTCGTTTTATAATAATTGTCTGTTCGCAATTTGACCGCAAGCTAAACGATTTTGTGGATTAGTTACGTGTGTGTTTTTGATATTATGTTGCTGTATTTGTGACAGAAAAAAGCATTGAATATAAAAAAAATAAAATAAAAAAAATATATTAAAATTAAAAATAACAAAATTTTAACTAATTAACCAAAAATCAATTGATATAACATAATGGTTTTAGTAAATTTCATAGAAATGTAGTTGAAAAAATAGTGCAAAATAATTAAATAAATTTTAAACAAAAGTTTTAAATGTTAGTAAAAGATTTTATGTGCTTCAAAAAAAAATTAAAAATAAATTAAAGCAGTTTTTATAATTACTTAACATATACAAAATCAAAATAGCGGAAATTTCTCTAGGACAGCACAAAATCAACATTATTTGGATAACAATTCAACTTTATCAAACTGGGTAAATATTATACACAAAAAAATTATATTATTATAAAAGACGTGAGCTACTTTTAGGCATTTTTTAATAAAACACCGAGCTAAAAAAAATCTAAATTTTACACTCATGAAAAAATATGGATTATTCTGATCTGGATCGCTTAAGATTTTTATTTGCTGCAAACGATATCATATTTTCATATTATAAAAAATATATAATTTTGAAAAATGTTGAATGTACTTCATATCTGATACATCTCTGAGTGTGAATATGAAAACATTTTTCCGATATAAATTCGTGTACATTTTTTATTTGCATTTGAAAGTTGCGAGTATCATAAAATTTGAATTTATTGAATTTGAATTTAATTAATTTGAATAGTTTTTTCTATCTCTATCTATCAGACGTATTTCAAAACCTTTAAATGAATTGATATTCGAAAAATCGTTTTCATATTCATACTCAGAGAGATCTCTGCTATAAAACTCATGAAATATTATTCAAATTAAACATTTTTTTATTAAAAAAACAACACGGATAGAAAAGATTTGTTTGAATATGTTTGAATGTAATTAAAAAGTAATACGAAATTACCATACATGTATTAGGAATGAAGTGTAATTAAATTATAATCGAAATTGAATTTATTTTTGTTCACGTGTAAACATTATTATATTGTCCAGCAGAATCTGTCAAATTTACCATAAATATGGATTTTTTTCCAAAAGTATTTTAATATGTTTCTATGCAAACATACTTCTTTTTGTACTAAAACAACTGATATGTTTCACTGGAAACATATTTATATTCAGGTCGTTCAAAATAATGTTTAATTTTGAACATATTTATGTTTCGGTTCAAATATTTATTTTGTTTGGATGTAGTAATTACTATGTTTCCATTAGAACATACACAATTTTAAGGGGCAACATTAAAATGTTTCCGTGATATTATAATGTAAGTCAGAGCACTGTTCAAGCCTCAATACAACCCTGTTTACAAATGATTTATCAGTCAATTATATATTATGTTTACATAAAATTCCAAACATACATGTTAATGCCTGCAAAATTATGTTTGGGAGAGCCCTTTTTTTGCAGTGTGTATGATATTTAGAAATTATGCATTATGAAAATGCAAATAAAAACTCTTATCGAATGGATCTAAAAAAACAAAATGGTCCATAGTTTCAGTCACATTTCGACTCTTTTATGTATGAAAAATACTGTCGCACGGTGTAATACCCACTTTTTTTTATATAAGAATCAATATATAACATCTTTAAGACAAAACTTTGAATAATTTGAATTTATAAAATAAAATTAAATCAAATTTTAAATAAAAATTCAAGTTTTCAGTGAAATTTGATTTTTTTTTTCGTGTACATTTAATCTTTTGGTGAACACTTTCAATTTTTGTAATAAACACTTTCAATTTTTTAGTGCACACTTTAAATTTTTTAGTGTACGCTTTAATTTTTTTTAATGTACACTTTAAATAGTGAAAATTGATTTTTTCTCGTGTTAAATGTTTTTTTGCCGAACAATTTATATTTTTTAATAAACACTTTGAATAGTGCACACTTTAAATTTTTTTGTGTACACTTTAAATCTTTTTGGTGTACACTTTAAATTTTTTAATGTACACTTTATATTTTTTAGTGTACGCTTTAAATTTTTTAGTGTACACTTTAAATTTGTTAGTGAAATTTGAATTTGTTTATTAAAAATTATTTTTGTTATTAAAAAATATTTTTTTTATTAAAAATAATTTTTTTCATTAAAAATTAATATTTTCATTAACAATTCATTTTTTCCTTAAATTTTTTTTTTTTCATTAACAATTAATTTTTTCATTAAAAATGATTTTTTTCATTAAAGGTTCAAATTTTCAATAAAAATTCAAATTTTCACTAAAATTTAAATTTTTCACTTAAAATTCAATTTTTCACTAATAATTAAACTAAATTTTTCACTAAAAATTAAATTTTTCACTAAAAATTCAATTCTCACTTGAAATTCAATTTTTCACTAAAAATTCAATTTTTACTAAAAATTCAAATTTTCACTAAAATTCAATTTTTCACTAAAAATTCAATTTTTCTCTAAAAATTAAATTTTTCACTAAAAATTCAATTTTTCACTATAAATTCAATTTTTCATTAAAAATTCAATTTTTCACTAAAAATTCAATTTTTCACTAAAAATTCAATTTTTCACTAAAAATTCAATTTTTCACTAAAAATTCAATTTTTCACTAAAAATTCAATTTTTCACTAAAAATTCAATTTTTCACTAAAAATTCAATTTTTCACTAAAAATTTAATTTTTCACTAAAAATTTAATTTTTCACTAAAAATTTAATTTTTCACTAAAAATTCAAATTTTCACTATAAATTCAATTTTTCATTAAAAATTCAATTTTTCACTAAAAATTCAATTTTTCACTAAAAATTCAATTTTTCACTAAAAATTCAATTTTTCACTAAAAATTCAATTTTTCACTAAAAATTCAATTTTTCACTAAAAATTCAATTTTTCACTAAAAATTCAATTTTTCACTAAAAATTCAATTTTTCATTAAAAATTCAATTTTTCACTAAAAATTCAATTTTTCACTAAAAATTTAATTTTTCACTAAAAATTTAATTTTTCACTAAAAATTCAATTTTTCACTATAAATTCAATTTTTCATTAAAAATTCAATTTTTCACTAAAAATTCAATTTTTCACTAAAAATCAATTTTTCACTAAAAATTCAATTTTTCACTAAAAATTCAATTTTTCACTAAAAATTCAATTTTTCACTAAAAATTCAATTTTTCACTAAAAATTTAATTTTTCACTTAAAATTTAATTTTTCACTAAAAATTTAATTTTTCACTAAAAATTTAATTTTTCACTAAAAATTCAAATTTTCACTAAAAATTCAATTTTTCACTAAAAAATTCAATTTTTCACTAAAAATTCAGTTTTTCACTAAAAATTCAATTTTTCACTAAAAATTCAATTTTTCACTACAAATTCAATTTTTCACTAAAAATTCAAAATTTACCTAATAATTCAATTTTCACTTGAAATTCAATGTACCACTAAAAATTCAATTTTTCACTAAAAATTCAAATTTACACTAAAATGAAATTTTTCACTAAGAAATCAATTTTCACTTGAAATGTAATTTTTTCACTAAAAATTCAATTTTACACTAAAAAATCAATTTATCATTAAATTATCAATTTTTATTTAAAAATTCAAGTTTTTACTAAAAATTCAATTCTTACTGAAAATAATGTTTTTCACTAACATTTTTTTTTCAAAAATTAAAATATTTACATTGTTCCACCAACATACCGAATTCTTTATCTTTTTTAGTTAGTTTTAACTGCAAATTAAAATGTGCTTTTATGCGAGATTTTGTTCCAACCGCAGCATATTTGGCCCGACACTTAAAGGCTTTCGCCGTCAACCGCTTAATTCAAAATCTAAAATTCCAAAATCCGTGTTTTGCTTCTTCTTCTTCTCCACCTACTGCTACTGCTTACCATGCATGTATTTTCATACAATGTAACGCATGTCTGTGGTTGCCAACCGAGGCGAATGTAGTTAAATCCTGAGCTTAAAAAGCTTTTGCTACGTCTACCACATAGGAGCTACTGCTGCAACTGCTTCTCCTGGCAACCAATGCCAGAGATGAAAGTCAGCGTTACAATTTATTGTTACCAAGATTTCTATTTTAATTGTTGTTGGAAAATATGTGTTGATTTCGGTTTAAAAAATTGCTTTTTTATTTGTTTTATTTTTTTTTCTATTTATTTTTAACCTTTACTAAGTGGCCGCTTAACTCGCAACAAATCGTTCCAAATTGGTCTGCTAACTTTTAGTTGTTGCTCTAAACAAACCTGCCATTTTTTTTGCACTTCTCATCAACGCCTTGGCCAGACACTTGAAAAACCCCACTTAATAAAAATGTTTTTGTGTTACCTTTTTTTTCTTCTTTTTCTTTTTGCTCTCCACTAATTTGTTTAGAACTTTTCCTAAAGTCGTCAGGGTCGAAAGTGTTTTATGGCCTTTAGAATTTCAAGTGGTTACATTGGGTTTATTTATTATTTTTTGTTTTGTACATTTTTGAATTTCATTTTTAATAACTTTTTAATTTATTTAAATTAACTAATATTTCAATAAATTTTACTTTTATATTTTTTAACATTTATTTTGAGTATCTTTTTTATGAAATTCATTTTTATATTCTTTTATTTTCAATTTATTTAATTATGATATTTTATATACCTTTTATTTAGGTATATTGATTTTTTATTTTATGTTTTAATTTTTTTTAATATTTATCCTTGTAATGACTTGCCTGCCGCATGTCTTTTTTTTGATGCTTTCATTAATTTCGCAATCCCATTAGTAGACTTTACTGAACATTCTACCGCAGTACCGAAGTCAAGAACAACAAACCACCAACCAACAGACTTGTGATAAATATAAAGTGTGGCAACTAAGGATGAAGGACAAAATAGTAAAGCGCAAAAATAGGTTTAAAATAAAACTCAACAAAATAGGCGGTTTTTATGCTGTCTCTGTGGGAGATGCTGTCGTATTTTGCGGCAGCTTCTATGAAAAATGAGTGTAAAAGGTGCTACTTGAAAGATGCTATTTGGAAGAACGGACGCACTGTGGATTCTTCATTTATGAATATTAATGTTTTGCTACTATTTTATTTATAAAATAACTAGTTTGTTGCGTTATTAATATTTATAATTAATATTAAATATTCATAATTTTTAGATTAGATTTTTACATAATATTCGAAATGCGCGTATGAGCACCGACATCTCTTGGGAAATATTAATATTGAAGATAACCAAACTGTAAATGATTTATTTGTCTAATTTTATACCTATAATACTAGATTTCTTAATTAAAAATAATACAATTAATTCCACAAAGTATTTTAACTATTCATTTACATGCCATTTGTATAATATTTGATACAAAGATTGAAATTATTAAAAAAGGAATATTGTTTATGTTTTTTTTTTAAAGAAAATAGAAAATCAATAATTAGGAAAAAAAGAGGAAAACGAAGAAAAGGTAGTATACAATAATAGGAACTGAATTAAGTGGAAAAAAATACAAGGAGTAGATAAAGTAAAAAGGTAGAATGTGAGTAAATGCTAGAAGAGAAAAAAGTAAAAGAAATATAAGTAGAACTAGTAGTAGTAGAGCTAGAAGTATTTGTATTAGTTAGAAGAACTAGAAGAAATACAATACGTAAAAACGTAAAGAAAATATAATAATGAAAAGATCTAGTAATAAATAAAATAAGTTAAACTAAAAGCAAGAGAAGTACATATAATAGAAAAGGCAGTTTAAGTAGAAGATGTGAAAGTAACAAAATATGTGTTACAAATAATAAAATCAAAGAAAGTAGAAAAAGTGACAGTAGATGTAGAATATATAAAATATATAAAAGAAGTAGAAGCATAACTAAAATTAGAAGATGTAAAAAAAGTAGATAAAGTATAAGAAGTATATGAAATAGATGAAGTGGTAGAAGCAGAAAATGGTATAGATAAAGGTTGATAAGTAAAATTGGTACAAAAAGTAGAAAACGAGGAAGTACAGGAAATATAAGTTATAGAAGAGCTAGCATTGGATAAATTGAAAAACAAGAGAAGAATTAGAATAAATGAAATAAAAAAGGCAAATTAAAGATTTAAAAGATGTACAAAAATATTATAAGAAAACTGAAAGTAAAAGCAGAAGAAGTAAATAAAATTGATGGGTTAGATGATGAAGATGTTGATATAATGTATGCCGAATGATATATGAACTGTAACAAAAGATCTATTTAATTTTTTACAATGTTACCGTTAATATTATGTAAAAGCTCATAACTTAAACTAAATTTACAAAAAACCAGTTACTTGTAGCCGCGGTAGCTTAGTGCGTTGGACTGCGAGCCAAAGGTCCCCGGTTCAAGCCTGGACTAGGGCTTCATAGAGACATTTTACTATACCGCGCTACCTGTCGTCAGTAAATGGCAAAATTACACAGTAAAAAATAATCAACGTAAATACAGTAGCCGCGGTAGCTCAGTGGTTAGTGCGTTGGACTACGAGCCGAAAGGTCCCCGGTTCAAGTCTGGACTGGGGCTAACAACATCTTTTCATAGAAACATTTTTCTATACCGCGCTACCTCTCGTCAGTAAATGGCAAACCTACGAGAGTAAAAACCATTGCCTATGAAAAAGCTCTCACCCGCCGTTCGGATTCGGCAATAAACTGTAGGTCCCACCACTTTGAGTACAAATATAACACGCACAGCTCAAAAATGGTGAGAGAGCTCGGCCGAAGTTCTATACAGAACTGTAGCGCCAAACTATTATTATTATTATAAATACATTGAGCAAACACATTCGCTAAATATGTTATTTGCGTCCAAAAAAATGTACCAATAAATGATTTTGCTTAAGTAGCAAATAATTTAATTGGTATGGTCGACGTTTAAAAAGTATTTTTGCATTTTCAAAGTATTCTTACAATATTTTTTTAGTTTATTAAAAAAGAATAATATAAATTCTTGTGAAAGTGTATAACAAACATACTTTTATGATGATGAAGCATAAATAAATATGCAACTATTGCCATCATCATCATTTTCAACGGCACCAATAGAGTATGATCAAACTCTATAAGCGTTTCTTTTGACATGAACCAAATGTGAACTGATATGCGCGCCAACCGCCAACTATAAATTCCAATTCAAAGAAAATTCCACCAATTTCACCTATTCCATTAAATTCACCAGCGCTGTAAGCGAGTACACGAAGTACACGCACTGTTATAGGGACCACGCACTGCTACCACTCACTGCTTTAGCGACCACGCACTGCTATAACATCAACGCGGTATGCGAATACACGTAGATGTTGCCAGCAAAGGCGATTGCTGATATGAAGAATCTGTACACTAATGCAATTAATAATTTAGTCGGCGCAGTTTTAGCAATAATTTGATTGTGTTGATGTACCTTTTTGGCTATATTTACGATTTTATTTTTCTGTGTACGAGAGTAAAACCATTGCCTATGAAAAGCTCTCACCCGCCGTTCGGATTCGGCAATAAACTGTAGGTCCCACCACTTTGAGTACAAATATAACACGCACAGCTCAAAATGGTGAGAGAGCTCGGCCGAAGTTCTATACAGGACTGTAGCGCCAAACTATTATATTATTATAGTTGGGAAGGTTAGATCACATGGGAAATTTTAAAGTAGGGACATTTTATAGTAGGTGTTATTAGGATAGTTAGGATTATCAAAATTATAGTCGGTCTAAGCCGACTATACATACCCTACACATATGTGTGGTTACCATTCAAAGTGGTATATTGGTCACCAGGGAATACGAATTCAGAAAATAACTACAAACTTTCAATCGCTGAAGAATTGCCATTCATTTGATACCCATATTTGCAAATGGGAAGGTGTACTGAATTTCGATTTTTTTTTTTGTGAACCACAAGTCGTTTCGCGGGAAAACATTATGTTCATGTATTTGTGCATGAAGCAATATATATTTGACCTAAGCACGTAAACAGTAAAATTGAGCTGTAAATGTAAATTTTATATGAGGTATTTTAATATAAATGGTCAGATCACAGGTCCGAATGAACCGATCTTGCCAATTTTTCGCACATACAGCGTATGTATATAAGTAATCTAAGTTATCAGTTTCATTCATCTAACTCTTCAAATAGTTTTTAAGTAGTAGGGATTTCAACAGACAGACAGACAGACAGACAGACAGACAGACAGACATACAGACGGACAGACGGACAGACGGACGGACGGACGGACATACATACAGACGGTCAGACGGACATCGCTAAATAGACTCAGGACATCATGCTGATCAAGAATATATATACTTTTCCATACCGGAGATGCTTCCTTCTGGGTGTTACAAACGACGTACCAAACTGAATATACCCTTTCACTCTTCGTGTACACCCAGAAAAAAATACTTTATAAATAATAGTTTTTTTTACTATTAAAAATCGAAAAATACCATTGAATACTAGAAAATACCATGACATTTCCATTGAGTTTATATGAAAAGATTTATTTTGTGTATACTATTAAATCAATAATTGTCCTATTGACCAATTTTAATGGGATTTGAGGTAATTTTTTTCTGGATGTAAGGTATAAAAATCCATATCCTTAAAATTGTCATTTCTTATTTTTTGAGGCACTGACGCATTGACTTCAGATTTCAGTTTGTATTATTTTTATTTCCATAAGTAAACAGTTTATATTTTTGGGTTAGTAACTCTTTCCATTAACAATTCTTTTTAAATTTGACCAAAATGTTTGAATGAGTCTTAATGTGGATGGTTTTGCTGCTTAGGTACAAATTCTATACATTTTTCAAAGTAGTATTCTATATATGCGTGGTTCTGACATAGGCCAGGTCCGGCCAGAATATTGTCCTGTCATCCGAATGATACTTATATATAAAGTGTTTAAATACAGAAAGAAATTTATCAAAATACACATTAAAATTTACAGATAAGCCCGATTTTGTGAAACAGGTTCGCTGACTTCACGTTCACTTATCGCCAGTAACATTCAAACCTTCTACGGTAACTTTCTTTTAGTAATATAAATGACACCTGCTAAGCTGAATTAGTATTAGGAAGCTTGAAATAATAGTGGGAAGTCCATTCAGCCCTTCACGGTTTTCTTTCCTACGTTTTCTTTCATATGATTTTGCACTCTTGAAAGCCTTAATTGTTTTATAAATAAAAGTTTTTTGAATTGCATTTGAGAAAAATGATTAAATATCTCAAAGTTTATTTCGAGTGGATTATTTTCACAAAAATGTAGGAACTCTAATTCCGACAAATCGGTAACTACTAAACTGATCTCTAGGCGTGTGATTGCAGGAATAGTCCCCTATCTTTTCTAATATTTTGTCTTAATATTGCATTTGTATTGAATGCGTAATAATGGTTTGAAATAAGTTCATATTTCATTCCGCATACATTAAAAAGCAGAAAAAGCAAAAGGAAAGAAGTAGAAAAAATAAAGAAAGTAGAGGTAATATAAGAAGTAATACAAAAGTAGAAGCACTTTGATGTAATAATTGTAATGATTGCAAAAAATATCGATTCACGTAATTATTTTATGTTTTTTGTATTTATTTAAATAATTTTAATTTTATATTCAATTTCCGAATTAATTTTTGTCTATTTTAACGTTTTCGAAATTTAAAATTTTCTTTTTTTTTCTCAGAAAATTTTCGAATTTATGTATATTGTTACGAACATTCAGTCTACGGAAAAGTTCGTATCTCTGGATTGTGTACAAAATAAATAAAGGGTTTTTCAATAAGAGCCGCTACAAAAGCGGTTTTGGATATCAATGAAATTCTTTATTCCTGTAAAAGTACGTTCGATGCCATTATGTATGGAACTCGATTTCTTTTGCATGGCCACCACGGGCACGCTTGCAGAAGTCCAGACGCTGAACCCAATTTTCGACGGTTTTCAAGCATAAATCGGCCGATACTGCTGCAATTTCACGTTCGATATTCGTACGAAGTTCATCAATCGTCGCTGGCTTGTTGGCATAGACCATAGACTTGACGTAGCCCCACAGGAAATAGTCTAACAGCGTCAAATCGCACGTCCGAGGCGGCCAATCGACTGGACCATTTCGTGAGATAACACGTTCTCCAAACTTGGTTTCCAATAAATTGATTGTGGCATTCGCTGTGTGGCTTGTGGCGCCGTCCTGTTGGAATCACATGTCCTCCATGTCCATATCATCCAATTGGGGCCAAAAATATTCGGTTATCATTGATTCGGTATCCCATTCACAGTAACGTGCCGGTCTTGATCATCACGGTAGAAGTACGGCCCAATGACGCGCATATCCCGCACCAAACCGTAATTTTTTCGGGATGCAATGATGACTCATGGAGTACGTGTGGATTGCTGTCTGACCAATAACGCATATTTTGTTTATTGACGAAGCCATTCAGCCAGAAATGAGTCTCATCGCTGAAAATGATTTTTCGAATTTTTCGGTAGTAAATTTTAATAATTTCGACTCGTTGTTGGCTCGTATATCTTTCCATCATGAAATGGCAATCCTTACTGAAGAGAAATGTCAAAAGAGCGGCAAGAAATATGGCGTCGTTTGCTGTCCCTGTCGTTCTACTTTTGTAGCGTCCCTGTTGAAAAACCCTTTACACTCTTATGTTTGGTTTAAATAATAACAATTAACTTTATTAATTCACTTTAATAAACAACTTTACTAATAACAAATTCTAACAACTGCTGCTTGTCCACATTTTAACTTGACATTTATCATACGAGATGCACTCGACCACTTTCCAATCACTACTGAAGTGCTGTGCCTCATATGCGACGCCCTTATATACTGCATGCATCAGTTCGATACGTGTCGACAAGCTTCGACATGTTTCGAGAAACTTCTACTCGTTTCGTGAATGACGCATGCATCTCATTCGCACTTATGTGTTTTTAATACGCTGATCTTTTATCTCTTTCTCGCACATTGCGCTGAATGATCTTCCGTCTCTTTCTAACACATTGCTTAGTGCGCTGAATAGTCTTGCGTCTCATTTACTCTTGCACAGTGGAGCAAATTACCTCTTTTCGTAATAATATTTTATTTTAATTTTTAAGTAGTTCGAATTTCCATAACATTTTAATTTATAGTAATTTCAATATATTTTAATATTATATTTTGTATTGAAATTAAATTTAAATAATATTTTTATTAAATTAAAAATGTTTTAATATTTTTTTAAATATTTATAATTTTATTTTGTTATTTTCATTTATAGTTTGTTTTAATATGTAGAATTTTCATTCATCGAATTGAGTCTTGTGAGCTATCTAATATTTTTGTATTTCATTTATTTAAATTGTATTTAAAAGATTATTCTACTCAGACAGTGCAAAACCTAATTGATTTAAAAATCAATATTTTCCCAACAGAGGGCGCTGTTGCACATGTCGAACTGGGTGAGAGCTTTTCATAGGCAATGATTTTACTCTCGAAGGTTTGCCATTTACTGTCGAGAGGTAGCGCGGTATAGAAAAATGTTTATATGAAAAGATATTGTTAGCCCCAGTCCAGGCTTGAATCGGGGACCTTTCGACTCGCAGTCCAACGCACTATCCACTGAGCTACCGCGGCTACTGTAGTTACTAATTGAAATTTGAAATTGAAATTTTTATCATATATATATATAGTTGGAAATTCTTTTTTTTTTAAATAGAGGGCGCTGAGTTAGGCAAATTTTTGAAGTGGTATATTCTAATAACTATTGACTTTAAAGCAGTTATTTTGAAATAAATCCATATTTTTTGGTATTTCTTATTACGAAATTTTACAATGTTACTGCAATTTTCCAATTAATAAAATCTACACACCATTTTTTTTTGTCCCACTGTGCAACCGCTAAAATAGTCTTCGCGCGGAAAATTGAGTGAAGAGTTGGCTGCAACATTTACGAAAATGTGCTTGAAAAATATGAACAAAAATATAAAAAATAATAAAAAAGAAAAACTGTGAAAAAAATGCAGTTTATGGATTGAACCGGAAATAGCGCGGCAAGCACAGCGCGCTTTCGCGGAAATGCCTCCTTGCACAGGCAACGGAAACATAGGTAGTAGGTACTCATTTTTATTTTTTTTTTCCAACTTTTTATTATGGCGTCGGCGTTGGCGACGTCTTAAAAGATCTTTTGGCGCGTAAAAATATTTATGGCACAAGCAGCAAATTGAGTAAAGTTAAGGTGTGGTTAGTTGGCAGAGCGCAAATTGTATTTAAAACAAAAAAAATACCTTCAATGTTTTAATAGGAAAAATTGCAAAATGCGCAAATTATTGCGGTAATAAAATAAAAGGACGCCAGCGCACTGACCAGCGCAAGGACATTTCTTTTTTATTTTATTTCAAAAATATAAATATAAATTTAATTTAAAATAACAGCGAAAACTTTTAATTTAATAACTGCAAGTCAGTAGTTTTTTTTTTAGAATTTTAGGATTTATTTTCGCGCCACAGCATCCCTTAAATACCTTCAAGGACTTTAAGGATTTCAAAGACTGTTATTAGATGAAAAATACAAAAAATACTGCTACAGTTTGTTAGAGACTGCTGTGTTTACAATGTTTTCGAAAACTTTTTGAATTACTTGCCACCGTCGTCGTCGTCGTCGTCTCATCCTTGCATTCATAAGCAATATCCTGTAATGTCCTGGCAGCTCAAGTGCAGCTCGTTGCACTCGAACACATCATTTTGCAACTTTTTGCCAACTTGCATTATTATTAGTAGTTTTTTTTTTGTCTGTCGAGATTTCATTATATTGCATTGTCATTTTGTGCAGCGCGCTCTTTCGACTATGATATGAATTGCAAATTATATGGGGGTATTTCTCGACGAACTAGAAAGGCTCTTCAAGTAGACTTGCATTATAAGGGTCGTTAAAAGAAAATAAAAAGAAGAAAATTGATTAAGAATTAAAAAAGAAATGACATGAAAAATGTAATTGATAGAACAAAATATTGATCAGAAAAGCAAAATGTAAAAAGGTAGTAAAAGTTGTTAAGAACTTTCTAAATTATACAGGGTATTTGGTACTGCTGGGGGACGTTCAATGAGAATTCTAAGAGAATATAAAATAAAAAATGTCCTAAATGTCTTAACTGGGTTATATCAGTTAATTGCATTTCTTAAACACCCTGTATCCTAAACTGGGTGCAAAATAGGATATTTTTGTATTTATTTATAAGTTTGGGAATTCGAAAAGGGAGATATTGGATTATGGATAAATTGAGGAATGTTTATAATACAAAGTAGACGAAGTAAGAGATATAAAAGATGTAAACGATTTAGAAGAAATATAAAAAGTAAAAAAAGTATAACAATAAAAAAAGTAGATGAATTAGTTTTGTCTTTAAATGATTTATTATTATTTAAATATCAAAAATTGCACGGTTATGATGGTTTTTTTTTATAATAAAAGTAAAAGAAGTAGAAAAGTAGAATAATAATTGGTATAAGAATTAAGAGTAGAGTAAGTAAAATAATTTGAAAATGTAAGGAATGAGAAAAGTATAATAATTAAACAAAGGAATAAGTAGAAATCTGGAAGAATTCTAGTAAGTAAGATATATAAAGGAAGTAGAAAAAGTGCAAGAAGTAGAAAATAAAATGTGGAAGTAGTATAATGTATAAGAGATAGAAGTATAGAAGTAAAAGAAGCTAAGGAAGTTGAGGAAATAGAAGAGATAGAGAAATATTAGAATAATGAAAAATTGACAAAGTAGAAGAAGTAGAAAAAATATATGAAGTAGAAGAAATATATGAAGTAGAAGAAATACATGAAGTAGAAGAAATATATGAAGTATAAAAATTATGTGCAGTACAATAATTGAAATAAGTAGTAGAAGTACAAGAAAATAAGTAGAAGAAGTTAAAGAAAAAGTTGGAGATGTGGAGAAGTAAAAGAAGTACAAGAGAAGAAGTAGAAAAAGTAGAATAAGTAGAATTATAATAAGTATAGCTGGACCCGTGCACGACACGTGCCAATATTTTGTGAATTCATAGATATAAAGCGATTTTATTAATATAAAAAAAAACATTTTTTATTGGTTTATAAATGTAGTAACCAAATAATAATTCTCCGCCAAAACAACTTTTCTCAAAGACAATTCAGACAGTAGAATATTTCGCCGTGGAATTCTTCCCAGTAGAAATCTTCGCCGTAAAATTCTTCCCCATAGAACGCTTTACCGTAGAATTCTTCCCGGTAGAATTTTTCCCCGTAGAGTTTTTCCCAGTAGAAGTTTTAGTGTAGTTAGTTTTAATGTGGTGAGTTTTAGTGTGCTGAATTTTTAGTTTAGTGAATTTTTAGTGTAGTGAGTTTTAGTGTGGTGTGTTTTAGTGTGGTGAGTTTTGGTGTAGTGAGTTTTAGTGTGGTGAGTTCCGGTGTGGTGAGTTTTTAGTATGGTGAGTTTTAGTGTGGTGAGTTTTAGTGTGGTGAATTTTTAGTGTGGTGAGTTTTAGTGTGGTGAGCTTTATTGTGTTGAGTTTTAGTGTGGTGAGTTTTAGTGTGGTGAATTTTGGTGTGGTGAGTTTTAGTGTGGTGAGTTTTAGTATGGTGAATTTTTAGTATGGTGAGTTTTAGCGTGGTGAGTTTTATTGTGGTGACTTTTAGTGTGGTGAGTTTTAGTGTGGTGAATTTTAGCTTTTTGTTTCATCTCTTTAGGTTGTGTATGTGCTGAGTTATGTCGTTTTGAAAGTTTAGGTCGTATGGGAGGTACCACGCCCCTTTGTCCAATCTCGCCCATATATAGCCTATGACACCCTCCGGGCTCCTTAGTATCCTGGGGCAAAATTTCAGTTAAATCGGTTCAGCGGTTTAGACGTGATGCTGGAACAAACAGACAGACAGACAGACAGACAGACAGACAGACCGACAGACTGACAGACGGACCAAGAGTTTTATATATATAGATGATAGATGATATATAGAGGAAGTAGAAAAGTGCAAAATGTGTAAAATAAAAAGGAAGTGTAGTAGAATGTATAAGAGATAGGTGTACAGAAGTAAAAGAAGCTGAATTATTTGGGGAATAGATGAGATAGAGAAATATTAGAATAATAAAAAATTGACAAAGTAGATGTGAAGAAGTAGATGAGGAGAACAAGTAGAAGAAACATATGAAGTAGAAGAAAGATATGAAGTAGAATAAGTGAATTAAGTAGCAGAAGTTAAAAAAAAGTTGGAGATGTAGAGAAGTAGAAAGAGTAGAAAAAGTAGAAGTAGTAGAAAAAGTAGAAGAAGTTAAAGAAGAAGTAGAAAGAAGTAGAAGACGCAAAAGAAGTAGCAGAAGTATAATAAATAGAAGAAGCATAAGAAATTGAATGAGTAGAAAAAGTAGAGAAAGACGAAAAGTAAAATATGAGGCTGTGGAAGAATTAAAGTAGAATAATTAAGTAGGAGTAATTTTAAAGAAGGAGAAGGTGTAAAAAAAGTAGAAAAAGTAGAAGAATTGGAAAATGTAGAAGAAGTGGAAGAAGAAGTATAAAAAGTAGCAAAGGTATAAGAAATAAAAGAAGCAGAGAAAATTGAATGAGAAGAAAAAGTGGAGAAAGATGAAAAATAAAATATGAGGTTGTAGAAGAAATAAAGTGGAATAATTAAGAAGTACTAAATTTAAAGAAGTAGAAAAGTGAAAGAATTAAAAACAGGGAATGAAGTAGAGCGAGTAAAGGAACTAGAAAAGGTGGAATACGTTAAAATAAATGTAAAGAATGTAAAGGGTTTTTCAATAAGAGCGCTACAAAAGTTTTTTTCAAGGGTTTTTCAACAGGGACGCTACAAACGTAGAGCGACAGGGACAGCAAAGGACGCCATATTTCTTGACGCTCTTTCGACATTTCTGTTCAGTAAGGTTTGCCATTTCATGATGGAAAGATATACGAGCCAACAACGAGTCGAAATTATTAAAATTTACTACCGAAATTCGAATTCGTATATCTTTCCATCATGAAATGGCAAACCTTACTGAAGAGACATGTCAAAAGAGCGGCAAGAAATATGGCGTCGTTTGCTGTCCCTGTCGCTCTACTTTTGTAGCGTCCCTGTTGAAAAACCCTTTGTAAGCAATACTCGAAGAAGAAGGAAATAAGTAGTTAATAAAGCGAAAGAAGTAAATAAAATAAGTAGAGGAAAAATATGACGTAGACAAATTTTAAAACTAGAAGCAGAAGAAATAAAATAAGTGGTAGAAGAATAAATGTAAAGAATGTATAAGAAATACACGAAGAAGAAGAAAATATGTAAGAAAAAAAAAAAATAATGTATAAAGCAGAAGAAGTAGATGAAAAAAAATTAGAATAAATAGAGGAAAAATATGAAGTAGACACATTTTAGAACTAGATGCAGAAAAAGTAAAATAAGTTGTAAAAGAGGTTGCGAAATATCAGAATAAGAAGAAGATTAGAAGAAGACAAAGTAGAAGAAACAGGGAATGGAATGAGAAGAAGTAGAAAAAGTATATATGTAGAAAAAGTAAAAAAATAACACATAGTAGAAGTAAAAAAAAAAAATACTTAAAATAGAAGAAGTAAAAATCAAATGTTAAGAAAATATAAGAAAAATAGATAAATAGATAGGTCTTACATAAAAATTTAGCTATTTTACATATAGGCGAAAGGACTGTCATTAAATAAAGCATTTTTACATTCCTTTTTCTGTATCTTTTTGTTCCTTCTATTCTTTTTGTTTTTTCATTGTTTTTTTGTTCTTATTTCTTTATGTTTTACATTATTTATTGTCATAGAAAATTCTTGCAAAATGCATAATTCATAAATCGACTGTCTTCGAGTTTTTGCTGCGGCACTCTATGTTGTAATAGAAGGTATTTTTCTTTTTGAGTGGTACCTACTAAGTGGTGTGGTGGTCGAACGAATCTTCAGTTGAATTATGCAGCTGTAGGTCTTTCTGCCTTTCTGAATTATTGATATTTGTTTGTATTTTATAAAAGAATTTTGCGCATTTTCAACTGGAATTTGAGTGATTGAAATAAGGGTTGAAATAGAAATAAAAGAACAAAAAAAAATTGATAAATAGAGACTAAATAAATAAGCAAATTAGTGAAATCAGCTAAATTGGATAATCCCCAACAAACAAAACTTTTTGAAAATCCATTTTTTTTTTGCATCTTTTATGCAGAAATAAAATGTTATTGAACTTTCTATTTATTAAATAATTATGCTGGACTTATATAGGACATAGCATAGTCTAAAAGTTGTATTTATTATAAACCAGAAACTGAAATATTCAGTTTCTATTTATTGTTGAAATGCTTGGTAACATGCGTTACTTTATTTCTATGTAACATGAATTGTTGAAAAAAATAAAATAATAAATAAATAAATTAACTAAAAAAAAGAGTTCATTCTGAATATTGATGGATAATAAATATTCATATAAATCATTTACCTAGTATACTCTCAATATGCCGTATATCTATACAAAACGTTTACATTGGATTGTTTTTATAAATAAAAAAAAAACTGCGTAACATTAATTCAACCTTTGCAGTTTTTGGATTTCATTTTATCAATAATCAATATTCAAATTATCAATATTCAATAAACAAAATCATTTGTTACTTCCAAAAATTATTAAATTACTTTAATGATGAATAATTAATAATGACATATGAAATCAGCAAAAGCATTTGTTATATTTACAAAAACTGAGTTTCATTAATGCTACAAAAGCTTTGTTATTTTTTTGTAACTTAAATTAATTTGACAAAATAATTTGGTATTTACCCAGTACAGGTTTCTTCCTATAGAAGAGTCATAATGAATACACGTTTGCTATATTTACAAAACCTGTGTTACATTAATGCTGCAAGAACCTTTGTTATTTATTTTTTTGACAATAAATTAATTTAACAAAATAATTTGTTACCCAGTACAAGTTTCTTATTACACCGAAGCTCATAATGAATACAGCAAACGCGTTTATTATATTTACAAAAACTATGTTACATAATTGCTGCAAGAATCTTTGTTATTCTTTTTTACATTAAATTAATTTAACAAAGTATTTGTTACCCAGTGCAAGTTTCTTAATACACGACTCGTAAGAATACTCGTAATGAATACAGCGAACAAGTTTGTTATATTTACAAAAACTAATTTGCATAATTTAGCAAAAACATTAGTTGTTTTTAGCAAATAGTTTTATAAAACAATAAAACGACAGAAACAACACAAAACCCCAAAATAATTATAGGACTTTAACGATGAGACTTAATTAATACAGCAATCCGGTTTGTTATATTTACAAAAATGAAGTTATTAGATAATTGATTTAAAATAAATAAAATGAATAGGTTTAGCATAGGCTAAATTTGCTTTTAGCAACGAAACGAGCTGTATATTTAATAAATATTTGGAAAACAATTTTAGATTTATTACTCAGTGTATTTTAAAAGTTGTTGCCAATATATTGAATACTACTATGTTGTACAATGTACTTCCCAACCTAAGTGAGCCACATGTCTGTCTGGGGGCTGTAGATAAACCTTCGATTATGGCAACAAAACAAAAATATTCGTGTTTTAATGTTTATGGCTTTGGCTTTAAGTGCCTCATGCAAAATAAAAAAAATACAAAATAAAAAATATATATAAAAACGAGTTGGGAAAGTTAGGTCACATGGGTAAGTTCGGTCACATGGGGCGGATTTTTATAGTCGGTTGGGCCCGACTATGGAATACCCTACACCTTTGGTGGGGATATTAACCCTCAGAATAGTATTCATATATCAGAAATTTACGTCTTATATCCCCATAAATTAAAAAAATTATATAAAGTAGAAAAAACTAAAAAAAAAATTGAAAAATGTAATTGGGCGGACCACGCCTATATTTTAAATTTTGAAAGGCTAATATTTCATAGATTTGATATTAATAATTTACGGATCAAATTTCCACTATGAAAACCCGGGAAATAATGAAAAAAAAAGTGGGCGGATCACGCCCATTTTTGGACCACATATTTTTAAGTGAATTCTAACAATACGTTTTAAATTTTATAACTATACCTTGAATACTTTTCGAGTTATTAGTTCCGAAAGAGTTATATAAAAGTGACTTGTATGGGAGGTGGGCGTGTCCGTTGACCGATTTGGCTCATTTTCAAACTCAGTTCCTACTTTTGTCTAAAATATATTGAGACGAAATTTCATCGCATTCTGATCAGTATTTCTCAAGTTATTCTGTATTCGGACAGCAAGACAGCAAGACAGCAAGACAGCAAGACGGACAGACAGACAGACGGACATGGCTAAACGGACTCGGGTAGTGATGCTGATCAAGAATATATATACTTTTCCATACCGGACACGCCTCCTAAGGGGCGTTACAATATATGCACAAAGTTAATATACCCTGTACCTCATAGGTGTAGGGTATAAAAAACACCAGTACAGACAAACAAAATCAATGCGTAGGCGGGAGCATTCGAGAAAAAAGAAGAAACTGAAAAAACTTGACAACAAAGTAGGCGCATAAATATTACAAAATACATGAGACGACGCACAAATAAACAATCACACATATTAACTTGGTTTGGCTTAGTTTGGCTGGCTGGCTGCTGGCTAAAAGCCCGATAAGTGGGCAACAAGCGTAGGCATTAATAAATGAATAGTTGCCGAGGCATGTCAAGGTAATGCTAAAGGTACCCGCCCGCAGTAACTTACTGGCAAGGACGACCGCCAACAACAAATTTATGTGCGTACGCAAAGGATATTTAAAGGACTCACTTTGTGTGTCTATGTTTGTGATTGTGTTTTTTGGGAGAAATTAACTGCAGTTTAATTTATTTTAATAATTATTTAATATGCCTTAAAAGTGGGTATTAGCAAAAAGAAGGACTTTTTGTAGTGGTCAAAAACCTTTCATAAATTTGTGCAATATTTTAACGTTTTCTGTGACATAATTCTAAAGTTTACACAATAATGTAGCAAATTCCAATTTTTCTACATTTTTGCCAAGCTTTTCTAAGCCAATTTGAAAAAGGATATTTTGCAGTTCATTTCAAAAAATTAGTTTAACTTTTTTTTATTATTTTTTTAATTATTAAACGGTTTTTAAAAACAGAATCCCACCGCGCACCATAACAAAATTATATAAATTTTTGAAGAAATTCATTAAGCTTTTTAAGTCCTGTGAAAAAGGCCCTTTTAAATTTGTCGAATAAAACACTTTAACATGTTTTCAATATCTATAAAGTTTTGTCAAGCTGGGTTATGCTTTAGAGGACATTATTTTGAAGGACTTTTTTTTTTTTAAATCCTTGCAGGTTTGCAATTATGCAATTATGTATCAGATATTTTAAAATTAAATTCAACGCAGAAAAATATATTTTTTTTTAATTTCTGCAAAGATTCTTTGAGCTGGTTTTAGTATTGTGAAAAAGGTCCTTAGCGATTTTCAAATAAAACATTTTTATTTAAGGACTGCGTCGAATAAAATTTTCCGTTACATATCTTCCCATAATGAGCTATTGCAAGATTCAAATTAAAAAAATTTGATCATAGTAGCTCTGAATTAAATGGCAGAAAATAATTTGTGTCAGTTATAGTCAATACAAAATTTATTTAACGCGAAAATGGCAAACGAAGTGGAAGTGCGAGAAAATATAATTAAAATTTTTCAAAAACAACCTAGTTGGTCTTTTAAAAAAATTGCCAAGGAGGTAGGGGCTAACCCTAAGACCATTTCTCGCGTTATCAACCGCTTTAAGGAAGACCTGAGTATTGATCGGAAGAAAGGTTCTGGTAAAAAAAAGGCCCACATGATCGTGAAAAGTCGAAGAAGGTTGTGAATATTTTAAAGAAAGATCCAAGCATATCCGGAAGGAAATTGTCGAGAAAGGCGGATTGCTCAGAATCTTTCGTGCGCAGGACTAAGAAAGAAGCTGGGCTGAAGACGTACAATGTCCAAAAAGTTTCGGATAGAAATGCCGTCAAGAATGAAACCGCAAAACAACGAGCTAAAAAGCTGAACCAAGATTTTTTTTAAAAATTCCATTGCTTCATAATGGACAACGAAACTTATATTTTAGCGGACTTTTCTCAGCTACCTGGGCAGGAATTTTATACAGCCGATTCTCGAGGAAATGTCGCTGAAACATTCAAATAAAAAAAAATGACAAAATTCCCAAAGAAATTCCTTGTTTGGCAGGCAATTTGCAGTTGTGCAAAAAGGAGCAGCTCATTCGTGACATCGGGTACAATTAATAGCGAAATATATGTGAAGGAATGCTTGCAAAAGAGATTGATTCCATTTTTACGCCAACATGAAGTGTCCACATTTTTTTGGCCTGACCTCGCTTCATGTCACTACAGCAAAACGGTCTTAGAGTGGATCCAACAAAATGCAGTGATTTTGGTGCCTAGAGAAGCCAATCCACCAAACTGTCCAGAACTCAGGCCGATTGAGAGATACTGGGCTTTAGTAAAAAGGGAGATGAAGACAACAAAAAAAGTGGCCAAAGACCTTCAAGACTTTAAAAGAAAGTGGTCTTCAGCAGCTGTGAGGGTGTCGTCGGACACTACCATTACAACATTAATGGAAGGGGTTCCGGAAAAATTAAAACTTTTTATTAAAAAATATTAATTTCTGGTTTTTTATATATTTTTTTAAATCGACAAAAAAAAATATTTTATTCTATAAAAATTCGATTACTAGATGTCTAGATTTTATTATTTTTGTAGCGGACAATTTTATTCGCCGCAATCCTTATTTCATGATCTATTTAGTTTCTTAAAGTTTGTTAGGTTTTGTTAAAAATGACATTTTGCAGGACTTTTTAAAATATCCTTTCAAACTGTAAAATATCCTTTCAAATTATAAACAATATTTGTAAAGGACTATTGGATTTTGAACCAAACTTGTTTTGCTTTACATCAGCATATTTTTTTATGTACCTTTTATATGTGTAAAAAAGGACCTTATGCATTTATCATAAAGGACTCTTTAAATTAATTTCAATTAATTGCAATAAAGTTGGTTTAAGCTTGGACAAGTTTTGGCAAAAGGATTTTTACAGGACTTTTTGAATATCCTTGCAAACTGTAAAATATCATTTTAAGTTTGAAATAATTTTAGTAATGGACACTTCGCAATTGAACCCAATGCAACAAAGTATTTTTTTATTTATATCTGCATTGGTTCTTTAAGCAAAGGACCTTTTGCAATTGGCAAAAATATCTTTTTTAAATTCATTTCAATATCTTTGATATTTCTTTTAGTTGATTTTCTTGTTTTTGTGAAAAATGATATTTTGCATCCATTTTGACATTTTGAATATCCTTGAAAACTGTAAAATATCCTCTAAAGTTTGAAATAATTTTAGTAACGGACTCTTAGAAATTGAACCCAGTGCAACAAAGTATTTTATATTTATATCTGTCTGCATAGGCTCTTTAAGCACAGGACCTTTTGCAATTGCCAAAAAAGCTTTTTAAATTTATTTTAATATCTTTGTTTCTTTAAGTTAGATTTTCTTGTTTTTGTGAAAAGGGACATTTTGCAGGAACTTCTAAAATATCCTTTAAAAGTTTCAAATATCCTTTAAAACTCTCAAATATCCTCTCAAATTTTAAACTCTTGGTTTTGGAATCTAGCGAAACACATTATTTTTCTTGCCATCTGCATAGGTTCTTTAAACTGAATTTAGTAGTGTAAAAAAGGACCTTTTGCAATTGATCAAAATATTCTTTCAAACGGCAAACTACCCTTTACAAGTTTTAAACCATTTTAGTAAGTGACTCTTGATATTTAAATCAAACGCAAAAAACTATTTTTCTTAATTTCATAATAGGCATTTTTTAGACTGTTCTAGGTTATGTGATAAGGAAGCTTTTGAAAATGTTAAAATTGTTTTTTAAATTTTGTTTTTATACATTTTGAATTTATAAAATTTAAAAAAAAAAAGGTTTTTAAAGCTTAAAGTTAATTTATTGAATTTATTCCTGCCTTCCAAATGGATTTTTAAAAATACTCTTTTACAATTTCCTAATGTTTACAATGGGTTGTACAAATACTACTACAAATCAATATTTTGTTCAACTCTAAAAACTTTTTTAAGCAATTTTAAAAGGATATTTTTTTTAAGTTGGCAAAAAGGACTTTTTTTTAAATACACTTTTGTAAAGTGTTAAACATTTTTAATAGTTTTTATGAAACAAATTTATATTTTTTTCAATATTTTTTTAAGTTTTTCGAAAAAAAAGGACCTTCTAAATATGTACAAAAACTTGTTTAAATAATCCATACATTTTTAATGTTGTTAACATTATTTTGTAACAGATTTTGGGAATTAATATTCTGTCATAATATTGAGATGTGTCATAAAACGACTTAAGCATTATAAAGGATATTTTTAAAGATCCTTTTATATGTTTATTTTTTTATTTTTGTAGGAACTCCAAATACAAAACGCCACAAATTAATATATTTTTCACAATTCTGAGAAAGTTCTTTAAAAGAATTTAATTTGTGTGTAAAAAGACCTGTAGCAATTGTTAAACTTCACATTTTTGAATATCCTTTATGATGATTTTCATCTTTAATAAGTATTTTTAATGTATTTTTAACAACTACTCCAAAAATTTGATCTGTAAACGCAACAAATTAACATTTTTCTCAATTTCTGTGAAGGTCCTTTCAGCAGATTAAAGTCATGTCCATGCGAAGGACATGTGCGTGTATGAAGTTGCATGTGACATGTGTCATTATGTTGCTGTTGTCATTGCCGCCACTAAACACAACATCAAACGGAGTAACTGTATGTCTGTCCGTATGTTTGTCTCTAGCTGTCCGTGAAACCTGTCTCCATGTCCTGTAGTCTATTTATGTGTGTGTCCGTATATGTGTGTATGTGTGGCTGTGTATGTGTCTGTGTATAAACAAAAGTATCCTTTAACTAGATTTGTGGTTTGGGACTTTGTTTGTTTGCCAAATATTGCAGGCGTCAGTACACGTTGCCAGGATACAACAGGATACATTATAAGTATCATCATTGCGTTATTTTGGCACATTATGATGTGAAATTTTGAAAATTTTGCAAACGTGTTGTAGTCGTGTGGTTTGTTTATTTGTTGATCTTCATTTGGCTTTTAATAAATATTGGTTTTTGTGCTTGACGCTTGATGGCAAAACAAAAATCTCTTCAAATTTGTTTTTTGTATTTGTTGTATTTAAGTGTTATTGTAAAAGTAACTATGTTATTTTGGTATATTTTTAAGCCAAAGGTTTCTTAAATTATGAAAGTCATATATAATGTGAACTTATCTGAATTATTTGGGTTCAATATAACATTTTAAAGTTTAAATACATCGATTTAAAATATAACATGTTTGAAAATTGTTCATTAAAATGACGAAAGACCCTTCAGCGGCGAAGAATTAACTGTATTAATTAACAAATATAGAATTTTTATAATAGAAATTGATTATATTGAACAATTTTATTAAAGATGTTTAATATTTATGAACAAATTCATTAATTTGATAAATAAATTCATTAATTTGATGAAAAAATTCATTATATAATATAATTGAACAGAAATTATTACCAACTGCAAATATATTAACCTATTCGCTATTTTAAGAAATCTTTTATCAATATTATGTATTTGTTCATCATTATTATGAATTTTTTCATCAATATTATGAATTTCTCTATCAGCATTACGAATATATTTAGATTATGTTTGTTTAAAAGTTTTTCAATATCATGAATTCTTCATTAATATGAACATGTTTTATGGATGGACATTATATTAATGCACGAAAGAATTTTGATAATTTTCTTTCTTTCCTTTTTAACGGTTTGGCGGATTTTAGAAATACACTTCAATTTTAAAAATTCATTTAATATCTTTCTTACAGCTTCGAAAGAAAACCAAGTTATAATGATTTTGTGCAAAACTTGTTCAATCATAATGAATTTGTTAATCAAATTTATGATTTTATACATCATATTAATGAATTTATTCATCAATATTATGAATCTGTTCATCGTATAAGGAATGTCTTTAGATTATATTTATTCAAATATTCATTAATATACATTAGAATGAATTGGTTCATAAATGAACGATTTTGTTTATCAAATTATTGAATTTGTTCATCAATATTATAAATCTGTTTATCATATAAGGACTGTGTTTAGATTATATTTGTTTAAATGTTCATTAATATACATTAATTAAATAGTTCATTAATAAAGGTTTTTTCAATAAGAGCGCTACAAAAGTTTTTTCATAAATGAAATTGCAAACCCTACTGAGGAGAAATGTCAAAAGAGCGGTAAGAAATATGGCGTCGTTTGCTGTCCCCGTCACTCTACTTTTGTAGCGTCCCTGTTGAAAAACCCTTTATAAAATGTTTTGTCCAATAAACAGTAAATATATTTTGAAAATATACCTTTTTACTTACTGAAATTTTTAAGCGGGTGCTTAAAATACTTTTCAAATTTAAACAGAATAATAAAACAGATCAATATTTTTTCTAATTTCTGTTTAAAAAGATCTGTTAGAGTTATCAAAGTGAATTTGTTCATCAATATTATGAATTTGATCATTAATATTATGAATTTGTTCATCGATATTATAAATTTGTTCATCAATATCATGAATTTGTTCGTCAATATTATGAATTTTTCTTCAATATTATAAATTTTCATCAATATTATACATTTGTTCATCAGTATTATGAATTTGTTCATCAATATTATACATTTGTTCATCAACATTATGAATTTGTTCATCAATATTATAAATTTATTTTTACTATTTTGTTGATTAATATTATGAATTTGTTTTAGAATTACTACTCTTAAATTCTTTAATATTATAAATAGCACATTTTGTACGAAATGTATGAAATGTCCTTTATACATTTAAACGGTTCCAAAAATACTTAATTTAAAAATTATTTTTAACATTCTATCTAAAAATAAAATAAAAATAAACAAAATGTTGACAGTTATTAATAAAAGAGCCGCCATTCAATTTGGCTATGGCCACAACTACTTATTACATACACTTGAGTGGTTCCATCAAAAACAGATTTTCGTTGTGTTCGTTTTTAATTAACAATTTTAAAATTTCCCAGCTGAACCCACATCAAGTGCTGTTCATTCGTTCGGCCGTTCGTTCCATGTTGTTGGTCGACCCCAATAGTAATATTAATGAGTTATATGGACAGTGCTGTGTTGTATTGACAGTTGCCAATGACAAAGGATGTAGCAAATAATAGTTGATAAATATAAAAAATTATAAAACAAGAAAAAACAAATTATTCAAAAAAAATATATTTTTTTATTATAAAATTAATTAAAATCGACTTAAAAAAAAGAAGACTTTTTTTATTAATTTGCTTTGAAAGAATTCCATGAAATCCACACCATACAAATGCAAAAGGCGGCACGTGCTTTGTCACAAATACAAACAGACATGTGTAGTATCGTATGTCATAAGAAAAATCTGAAAATTCCAAAATACTGCATAAAACAGCTGTGGTGCTGATATCCTGTGCTTTTGAATCACATTTCCTGGTGGTGCTGGTCTCGACTGTCATTGACATGTGGTTGCATAGTGGGTGGATTGTGTATGGTTGATACAGTCAGATATAATAAGAAATCATGTTGGTAATTTATTTTTTCTTTTTACTGTGTGAATATTCGGATTTGTTTTATTTAAATTATTAATACTATTGAATACTATTAGTAATACTATTAGTAATACTATTGAAGTAATAATATTAAATGTATTGTATTACAATTAAATTAATAGTATTAGAATTAAATTAATAGTATTAGAATTAAATTAATAGTATTACTATTAAATTTAATAATATTGTTACTAATTTAATAGTTTAAATATTAAATAAATAGTATTACTATTAAATTAATAATATCAATATTAAATTAGTAGTATTACCATTAAATTAGTAGTGTTCATACCATTAATTTAATTATAGTAAAGCTATTAAGTAATGTGTTATACTACTACTAATTAATTGTATAGTTTTTAAGTTAATAGTATTAATAATATTAATAATAATTTGATAATTTATAGTTTATTATTATAGAACCTTTATATAAGGTAATGGTAGTAGGTACTATTAAATATTCTACTATTAAATTAATAGTATAACTATTAAGTTGATAGTAACACTATTAAATTAATAGTATAACTATTAAGTTGATAGTAACATTATTAAATTAATAGCATAACTATTAAGTTAATAGTAATACTGTTTAATTAATAGTAGTACTATTAAGTTAATAGTAGAACTATTAAGTTAATAGTAACACTAATAAAATAATAGTGTTCTTATAAAATTAATGGTATTAATGTTTATTAAATAGTATTATTATTATTATTAATTGATTAATACTAAAAATTAATATTAATACTATTAAAATATTATTAAATCAATATAGTTAATATTAAATGAAAATTTTAAATTAATAGTAAAAAGAACTATTAATTTAATAGTATTACTATTAAATTTTTGTTTTCTCAGTGTAAAAGTGAATTTTGGGAATAGTTTGTGATAGGTGCTGTGTGTTATATGTCTGTGTGCTTCAACTGATTTGGCTGTATGGTTCATATACCGTCTGTCTGTTCGTTACTGAAACCAGTTCATTGCTGTTCGATGGCAATAATTGCTTTGACCGTTTTTAATGCCTCACATATCGGCTGCCAATCAAGCGGTTATTGGCTTAAATGCTACCGCCATTCATACCAAGTGGACCAACTCACAGAGATACGTAATGGCATCAAACACATATGCATTATATACGTATATTAGACACAAAACAGGCACTGGAAAAAATGATATATTAAAACGAATGAAAAATGTCTGTAAAACAAATAGATATGTATTTGATTTACATTCAAAAGCAAATGTATTTGTTTTTATAACATTGATGTAGTTGTATTTGTATCGAAAATAACTATAGAAAAATTTATTGTATTTATGTACAAAATTTTACTACATTTGTATTGATTAAATTTTGAATTTATTTAAATGCCCTGAAATATGTTTATAAAGTACTATAACTGCATTTATTTTTACTACATTCTGTATGCATTTAAAAGCCAAGAACACAACTATGTATCCTCTCAAAAAGGATTGTTATATATACTTGTGAAAGTATGTCTAACAAATTTAATATCCCGATAAAGAAAAAAGATGATAGTATAACTAAAACAAAAATTCAAAACAAATACATGCTACATGCTCTGCAATATGTAGAAAACGAGTTTCTAATACATTGTGTAGTAAAATCAACTGAAATAACTACAAATGTATATTAATACTAACAAAACGTCTTAGAACTATTTTTTTTAAAACGAATATAAAAATTAATTAAATTATACTAAATTAATTTTATCGCGGTGTATATACATACGAAATCAGCCCATTCAATTCAATCCACTTCACTCTGCTTAAGTTCAATTGAATCGAATTCAATACAGATCCGTTCAATTCGATTCGGTTCGGTTCAGTTCTGTGTGTGTTTCATCGACAATTGGAAACCAATTTGTTGTCAAGCATGAAGCAGTTCAACTTTTATTGTTTGTTAATTGGATTAAGTTTATTTTTTTTTTGTATTCTACGTAAAACAATCGTGTTACTCTTTCTTGGTTATTGTCTGCGTGCTTGAACTTATTGTTTGTTTCGTTATTGTTGCCATTTATTGAACAAAGCAGTTGACAACTTATATTGAATTCTTTAACTTTTTATGACAGCCAATCATTTTTGTTTTGGACAAAGTTAAATTTTGATCATAATCAAAGGGGACCTGGTGAAACTAACCATAATTGAGTCGTCATTAGGTCCCTTAACGCTCTAATGCGTAGCTATGTCTGTCAGTTGAGTTTAGGTATATTAAACTTTATTAATTATTAAATATCATTTCTGTGCTTAGCAATAAAAGTTTCATAAAACAAAAATTTTTTATATCACTATTCATATTTTTAATATAATTTTCGAATTATAAGAAAAATTCAATTGCATACTTTAAATTTAAATGTACACTAAAAATGGAAATAAAATTTGTAATTACAAATTAAATGTAGACTAAAAATAAAAATCTTTAAAAAAGTCTAACTCTTTTTAAAAATCTAAATTTAAAAATTAAAATTTTCACTTAAAAGCACTAAAAATTCGAATATTCACTAAAAATTTTAATGTTCACTAAAAATTTAAATGTTTACTAAAAACTCAAATATTAATAAAAAAAATCAAATGTTCACTAAATATTCGAATAGGCACTAATAATCAAAAGTCCACTAAAAATAAAATGTTCACTCAAAAATTAGAATATACTAAAAATTTGAATATTCACAAAAATTTCAATTGTCACTTAAAATAAAGTGTTCACTAAATGATCACAAAAATTCAAATATTCATTAAAAACTCAATTATTCAAATAAAATGAAATGTTCACTAAATATTCGAATAGGCACTAAAAATGAAAAGTTCACTCATAATAAAATGTTCACTAAAAATTCAAATGTTCACTTAATATTCAAATAACACTTAAAATCAAAGTGTTCACTAACATTTAAATGTTTACTAACATTTAAATGTTCACTAATATATAAATGTTCACTAACATTTAAATGTTCACTAACATTTAAATGTTTACTAACATTTAAATGTTCACTAACATATAAATGTTCACTAACATTTAAAAGTTCATTAACATTTAAATGTTCACTAACATATAAATGTTCACTAACATATAAATGTTCACTAACATTTAAATGTTCACTAACATTTAAATGTTCACTAAAAAACTCAAATTTCACTTGAAATCAAATCTTAACAAAATATTGGAATATAAAATCAAAGGTTCACTAAAAATTAGAATACTCACTTAAAATTCAAATGAGCACTAAAAATTTAAATGTTCACTAAAAAAATTATAAAAAAAGAAATATGAAATTTTAACTAAAAATTCAATTCTCAAATATTTACTAAAAAGTCGAATGTTCACTAATAATTAATAATAATTTAAATGTTCACTTAAAATTGAAATGTTTACAAACAAATTTAAATGTTCACTAAAAATTCAAATTTTCAAATGTTCACTAAAAATTAAAAAGTTCATAAAAAGTCAAATAAATAGAAATCAAAGGTTCACTAAATATTCGTATATGCACTGAAAATTCAAATGTTCACTAAAAATTCAAAATTTAAGTCAAATAAATTAAAATGTTCACTAAAAATGCTTATGTTCACTAAATAGATATTTCGATTTTCAATTAAAATGTCTTCAGTTTTTAGTAAAAAAATACCTCAACGTTAAAAATTTACATTTTTTAAAAATAATTCTTTCAATTGAAAATAAATAAAATAAATTCAATTACAAAATTAATATTCAGATTTTATATATATTTTTTTGTATTTAAGTCTAATTTGATTTTAAATATTAAAAAGTAAAATAATCTCTCTGCAATGTTACCCATTCGTCATATAGTTGATGATGTGCCGTCGATGTGCCGTCGTATATAAAACGTTAAATAAATCGTTTGCGTAATTTATTTATTAAATAAAATATTTATATTATTTAATACTGATAAATAATATTTTTACAGCCAAGTGTAAGTGATGCTGCTGCAATGCATTTTTAATCTTATTAAACAATAAAAATAAATTCGTATATAATATAAAGTGATTGAAATATCAATCATACGCACTGTTGCACCGCTTGCAGGCTGACAAAATATCATGCGGCATGTGGTAGTGGATTTATTTTTTAATAAAATTTTTTAAAATAAATAAATGTTAAACATCAACGCAGCTTTAAGGGATTAACTTGCATATTTAATTTAATTTTATGTTTTAAATATTTTTAATTTAAATATTTTTTAATTTTATTATTTAAAATTTAAGGCAATGAGATTAATATTATATTATTCTAACATATTAGGACATACTTGCATAGTTTTGCATATACCTTAATATTTTGTAGAAGCAATTTAAAAACAAATCGGCCAGGGGTTGGAACTAGACCTCAGAAATTAAAGTTCCACCTGCAAAATATGCACTACTGCACTTTACAGTATCGAGTGTATTTTTCAATGGAAATCTAAAATCTCTCCAGCGACTTCACTTCACTGCAGTATTTGTTTCATAGGTATCAAGTAGTGTCAATATTTTTTTTTTCAAGATATTCAATGTTTTGAAAAACAAAACCAAATGACACTACTATTGCTGAAAATTCAACAAGTACAGTAAGTGCAACGAGTGAAAAGAGGAACATTGAAAACAACCACAAATATGCGGCACTGCAGTACTGCAGGCACTGTTGTCGTCGTTTTGTTTATAATTTATATTATTATAATATATATTATTTTATAAAAATAAAATGTATTTTTAAAAAAATTTGTTGTACAATAAAAAACAACGTAATACGCACACGTAACATAATACATATCCAGCAATAACAAAAAAAAATAATAAAAATTTTTATATAAAATATAAATTAAAAAACTTAATATAAAATATAGTTACGAAAAAATGTAAATTGTCCCATTGTGCCAGCAATAAATAAATTTAAATGAGACGCTAGATAATTCAGCGTACTAAGCAATGTGTTAGAAAGAAACGGAAGATCATTCAGCGCACTGAGGCAATGTGCGAACACATGAGTGCGAATGAGATGAAAATGCCATGCAGTATTCACGAAAAGCGTAGAAATTTCTCGAAACATGTCGAAGCGTGATTTGATAATGAACTAGTGCATATCGTGAGCGAACATATATATATAAAACATATATATATAAAACTCTTGGTCCGTCTGTCGGTCTGTTTGTTTCAGCATCACGTCTAAACCGGAACAGGTAACAGGATACTATGGAGTCCGGAGGGTGTCATATGCAATATATGGGCGCGATTAAACAAAGGGGCGTGGTACCTCCCACACAACCTAAACATTCCAAACGACATAACTCAGCACAAACACAAGCTAAAAAGATGAAACAAAAAACTCAAAAACAAAAAAAAATATACAAAAGCAACCACACCACATTAAAACTCACTACAATGAAACTCATCACACTAAAATTCACTACACTAAAATTCATCACACTAAAATTCACCACACTAAAACTCATCACACTAAAAATTACCACACTAAAACTCACCACAATAAAATTCACCACATTGAAACTCACCACAATAAAATTCACCACACTAAAACTCACCACACTAAAACTTACCACACTAAAACTTAGCACACTAAAACTCACCACACCAAAATTCGCCTCACCTAAACTCACCACACTGAAACTCACCACATTAAAACTCACCACACTTAAATATCTACTGTGAAAACTCTACGGGGAAGAATTCTACGGGAAAGAAATCTACCGGGAACAATTCTACCGGGATGAGTTCTACGGGAAGATTTCTACCGGGAAGAATTCTACGGGAAAGCGTTCTATAGGGAAGAATTTTACGGGGCAGTCTGAAAAAAAATTGTCTTTGAGAAAAGTTGTTTTGGCGGAGAATTATTATTTGGCTACTACATTTATAAAACCAATTAAAATAACTTTCACAGCCAAGCACGGGCCCCTGATATAAATAATAAAAATGTTTTTTATATTAATAAAATCGATCTTTTGAATTTTTTCTATATTTCAATATTAATGAATATTCCTTAAAGGAAAAATGATAAAAAAATGTAAAATGAACTGAGTACTTAGTGTCCTAAGCAGTTCATTTCAGTATTTGAATTTTTATTGCACATTATTAAATACTTCTTCACTACAACTACGTCTTGCTTGTGTTTTTGTTTGACACTACATATACTTTATGTTAGTGAGCAACACATTCATTTTATTTTCAATCATAGAGTCGGCGACAGTATATGTCTTGAAATCAAATAAATGTCTTGAAGTGGGTTTCAAATGCTGATATGAAGTTGTGCAGATATCAAGTTGGAACACCCCCCTTTCGATTTCAATGAAATTTAGGAAACTAATAAAGAGTATCGAGATATGCATTGAACAATTTTATTTTGCTTTGCATTTTATTTCTTTATTTTTGCATATTCCTCAATATTGTTAAATATATTTTTTAATATTTGTTTGATTTTTTTCATATAGTGCATTTGCAAATTTTATCAATATTAAATTAATTTATTTGCCAGCCAGCAATTGACTCTTAAATTTATAGCGCTGTGTATGTAAAGAAATCCTTAAGAGATGCCTTACAAAATATCTGCACATGTATTTGAATGCATAGCATCCACCTGCATTCAAATAGCAGCATGTCCTTGCAAGGATTTTGCAATGCGTTGCGCACTTTATGCGTTTTAGTACACGCTAGAAAATGATACTGATGTTTTATGCTTTACGTTTATCAATTTTTTTAATAATGTATTTTGTTTATTAAAAATAAATTTTTAAGGTCGACTAAAAACAAACAACTTTAAATTTATTAAAAATTTTAAAACAAATACAAGATTTTATGACACATTTACAACATACTTATAAGTGGTTATTTAATGGGCAATATTTTATAATAATAATAAAAAATTTAAAATTTTAGTTTTAAGCTTTTCAAAAAATGTATACTTAAAAAAATGTATTTTACATAGTGTCGGTAATTAGGTGCATACCAATTTGCATAGCATTTAATTCCGACATAGGTGTCAAAAATAGTAATATGTGTAGGGGAACCAGAATAAAGGACGTGGGTAATGTAGGAAATTTGCAATTATTGCACTTTAAAAAAAAAAAATTATTGTCACGTGCCATTAACTTTCTCATCCATGGTTATAATCAAACTAATGCCATTTTATTGCATTTTGAAAACAAGTGCAAAAAAAATTTTGCTATCAGAAAGTGTGTATTTTAGTCGTTTTTAATTAAGGCGGTATGTTTAAAATGTCCTCATGTGCTATATCTTTTAAAATATAAACGCGTGTTGCAATTTATATTACATTGCTTAAAAGTTATGTCCAAATTGCGATATTGGGTTAAAGTAGGAAATATTTTCTGGGGTAAAGTGGGAAACGTAATTTAAGTAATGTTTTTTCTAATTTTTGTTAAAATATTGTGTTATATGCATTATTTAATTGGATTAGCAAAGAAAAAACTTCAATCGTGGCCACAAACCAATGAAAAGCCACATTTTGACTTGACATAAGATCTGAATTACAGAATAAATTCGAGTAGCAAACAATTGACATGAGCAAAAATAATACACTGGTAATTATTCATCAACTTCATTAGAAGAATAAAAGTTTTGTACAATTTGCATGAATAAAATGACGAAGAAATTAAGTTTCAACAATTCAGTGAACTGCAATATCTGAAAAAATCCTGAATAATTGAAATTATAATCCTTTCTATCCTTAATATATTTGACCATATTAGAAAAAAAACAAAATATGAAAAATAAAGACTAAAATAGCAATTGGTAAAAAACTTTCCCACTTTACCCCAGGATTTTTATAGAAGTTCGAAATTGTGCTGTTTTGAATAATCGCACAAAAATCACTTAAGAGACATAAATAGTATTCTGTTAATGCAAATAGTTAGATCATGAACTAGTCTATGAAATAGACATTTCCAAAGGGTTAAAAAATTATTTAAATGTACTTTTTTGGAGGAAAATCATAACGTGTCCCACTTTACCTCACTAATTAATAAATTTTGCATTGAAGTTGGTACCATTTGTGGGCCTATTTAACCTCTAATAGATTCTAATATTTTGTGCTTGCACAGTTTATTAATGTACATAAGTGATTAAATTCGTTTTGTATAACAGAATTTGTCTTCTAGACATTCCAAGAAGTGCAAGACTATTGCCCCTAGAACATGACTGCTAATGCAAGAACTAGATCGACCTGCCAATGCAAGAACAAGATCGACCCTCCGGTTCATGTGCTTGCATTTTCAATTAACATTAATAATGTTAACTTCAAAAATTTGATAGACCTGCCGTTGCACGTCAAGAACGACTTGAAAAAGAAACAAAAACAAGACTTCCAAGTCTGGTTCTTGTTCTTGCATTTTAAATTAACATAAAAATCGACCTTACGATGCAAGAACAAGAACGCAGGAAAAAAAGCAAGTAGAACTCTACCAAATCTGATGCTTGTTTTTGCAATTTCAATAAACATCTTGCAGGTGCAAGATCAAGAACTACTCAAAATGTATACGAGCAAGAACAAGACTTTCAAGTGGTCCTTGTTCTTGCTTTTCCATTTACAAAAATAATAGAATATTAACTCTTTAATATTTGAAACTATTTGGGTTCTTCATTTTAGGGTGATTATTAAATTTCAATATTATTAAATTTCAATAGAAAATTGAAACATTGGAATGAACATGTTGTGGTTATTGTTGTAGTTCAAAGTGGATTTTCTTTTGGGTATCAAATTCTATATATTTACGTATATTCAAAAAATTCTGTACAATATATATGCATTATACATTTTCATAAATTACAAAATTTTTTGCGTGTACTTTTACACATGTCCTTCTCAATGATTGCCATATATGAATTTTGCTTAAACATAATTTTGAATATTTTTGATCCTTTAAAGCGCTGCATATTTCCAAGTCCTTGACCCAATTAAAGAGCTGCTGTCTACATCGTTAACCTATTTTCAGTGACATTTACAAACGCAAACAAACACTTGAAATGGCGTCGCAATTCTATGCCAAACCAGCATAGTTATTTGAATATTAATAATGATTTCAAATTGCATGATTATTTTAAAACTAAATTAATTTTATTAATTGTTTTAACTGCTTTCAATTTGTGTTGATTTATTTAATTTAAATTTATAATCAATTCAAAACAAACGCCACTCTTTTGGCAGTCTTTTGTTCGGACGACTGTTTGTTTAATTGCCTTGCAATGACTAACCACAGCATTTAATTGAATTTATTAATATTTTAATTTGCTAATTGCAGTCAATTATTTATGCTAAATACTCCAAAAAACCGCACAGTGCGTCGTCGTCGTCGTTGTCATCTCGTTTTGTGGTATGAGGAATTCATTAAAATGAAACCTGACAACAAGCCGCAAAAGTTGACAACTGAAATAACAGAGAAAAATCTAACAAAAACATCACAAACATCACAAGTAAATGACTTACCACGCACCCTGCAGCGTTCAACTCAATCAGTCAAAACTCAGTTCTGACTTGCTTCGAGTTAGTGCCACCCTCTAGAACAAACCGCCCATTTACCACCTATAAGAGACACCCAACAAGTCAGAAAAGGGCTGCAAATACATAAATTTGTTCACTTTGAAGGTGGTTTTTTATTTATTATGTTTTAGGGGATTTTTTTTGTACAGTTGGCTTTTATTTTTTAAGGATCAATTTATTAGAAATTTTGTTATTACTTTTTCTAACCAGAATTGAAGGTAAAACGTAATATTATTTTTTTCATTATTGTTTTATTTATTTATTTGTTTATTTATTTATTTATTTATTTGTTTATTTGTTTATTTGTTTATTTGTTTATTTGTTTATTTGTTTATTTGTTTATTTGTTTATTTGTTTATTTGTTTATTTGTTTATTTGTTTATTTGTTTATTTGTTTATTTGTTTATTTGTTTATTTGTTTATTTGTTTATTTGTTTATTTGTTTATTTGTTTATTTGTTTATTTGTTTATTTGTTTATTTGTTTATTTGTTTATTTGTTTATTTGTTTATTTGTTTATTTGTTTATTTGTTTATTTGTTTATTTGTTTATTTGTTTATTTGTTTATTTGTTTATTTGTTTATTTGTTTATTTGTTTATTTGTTTATTTGTTTATTTGTTTATTTGTTTATTTGTTTATTTGTTTATTTGTTTATTTGTTTATTTGTTTATTTGTTTATTTGTTTATTTGTTTATTTGTTTATTTGTTTATTTGTTTATTTGTTTATTTGTTTATTTGTTTATTTGTTTATTTGTTTATTTGTTTATTTGTTTATTTGTTTATTTGTTTATTTGTTTATTTGTTTATTTGTTTATTTGTTTATTTGTTTATTTGTTTATTTGTTTATTTGTTTATTTGTTTATTTGTTTATTTGTTTATTTGTTTATTTGTTTATTTGTTTATTTGTTTATTTGTTTATTTGTTTATTTGTTTATTTGTTTATTTGTTTATTTGTTTATTTGTTTATTTGTTTATTTGTTTATTTGTTTATTTGTTTATTTGTTTATTTGTTTATTTGTTTATTTGTTTATTTGTTTATTTGTTTATTTGTTTATTTGTTTATTTGTTTATTTGTTTATTTGTTTATTTGTTTATTTGTTTATTTGTTTATTTGTTTATTTGTTTATTTGTTTATTTGTTTATTTGTTTATTTGTTTATTTGTTTATTTGTTTATTTGTTTATTTGTTTATTTGTTTATTTGTTTATTTGTTTATTTGTTTATTTGTTTATTTGTTTATTTGTTCATTTGTGTATTTATTTATTTATTTATTTGTTTATTTGTTCATTTGTGTATTTATTTATTTGTTTATTTGTTTATTTATTTATTTGTTTATTTATTTATTTATTTATTTATTTATTTATTTATTTATTTATTTATTTATTTATTTATTTTATGTTATCAACATTTAAAACACAAAAACACAAGCAAACAACCAATTTAAAAACAGTAAAACGCAAAAAATAGCAGAAAAACAAAGGAAACTAAAATAAAAAAAAACTCTTAAAAATTCGAATGTTCACCTTAAATTAAAATATTCACTAGAAATTAAAAAGTTCATTCTAAATTTACATGTTCACAAAATTTTAAATCTTCGCCAACATTTTACATTTTCACCAAAAAATTTTAAATGTCCATTAAAAACTCATTATTCATTAAAACTTTCAAATGTTCACTAAAAATCCAAATGTTCATTAAAAATTCTATACAAATATTCACTAAAAATTCAAAATTAAAATGTTCACTAAATTCAAATGTGCACTAAAAATGTCAAATATTCACTTAAAATTCAAATGTTCACAAAAAATTTAAATGTTCACTAAAAATTGAAATATACACTAAAAACTTAAAATGTTTTTTAAATTTAAAATTCAACTAAATATTCAAATGTTCACTAAATTTTCAAATGTTCTCTAAAATTCAAATGTTCACTAAAAATATAAATGTTCACTAAAAATTTAAATATACACTAAAAATTAGCATGTTTTTTAAATTTAAAATTCAACTAAATATTCAAATGTTCACTAAATTTTCAAATGTTCTCTAAAATTCAAATGTTCACTAAAATTATAAATATTCATTATAACTTCACTAAAATTTAAATGTTCACTAAAAATTAAAAAAAAAAAAAAATGTTCACTAAATTTAAATGTACACTAATAATATCAAATGTACATTATAAATAAAAATTTTAACTAAAAATTCCAATGTTCATTAAAAACTCTAATATTCACAAAATTTTAACTAAAAATTTCAAATGTTCACTAAAAATTCATATGAAACCAAAAAATTAAAATGTTCACTAACACTTTAAATATTCACTAAAAATATAAATGTTCACTAAAAATAAAAATGTTTACTAAACAGTCAAATGTTCACAAAAAAATCAAATGTTCACTTAATTTTCAAATGTTCTCTAAATTTTAAATGTTCACTAAAAATACAAATGTGCACTAAATATTCAAATGTTCACTATAAAATTAAATGTTCCCTTAAAATTCCAAACTAAAATTTATTTAAATATTAAATGCTTAAAAAATACTAAAATCAAATAAAGCCTTTGGTCTGCGCACTCTTTTAATTGCCAACTTTTATGGTTTTAATCAACTTTTTCGCGCATCCTTTAGTCGCATCTTCGTTGCAGAGCAATCCAAATATTTATCTTATTTTAGCGCGCTAATTTTCAATGTTTGCCTGCGCCTTAGCTTAAGCCCAAAAGATGCCAATATCGATTTTAATTAAAGTTAAACGCTGTAATGCCTCTTCCTCGCTCGCCTCCTTGTTCTACAATTCGTTGGTACTAATGCCAAAAGGCCGACATGAAAAAATTAACTTTGAACCAAAAGAGATGAAAAATAACACCCAGAAAAAAGTCCTAGGATTGCAGGGCAATAAATCAAATAAGTCGAAAAAAAACGTGCAACTTTTACGAGCTTTAGGACTATGGAAAGTGAGAAATAGTGTCCTTCATTAATTTGTTATGTGTCAGGCAATAAAAAGGATATCGACGAATTGCGGAGAAGCAGCGCCCGCGCGCGCGTCCTACAAATAGATATAGGACATTCGCACGGATGTACGTAATAAAAATATATGACACCAAATTTTCAACACATTGTCGTCGTTTTCGTTTTTGTTGTTGTTATTATTGTTATTATTGTTGTAGTCATTGTCCTTGTTCATATAGTGTCGTTACTGGTGTTGCCGAAAATTGTTTTCACTTTGTCGTGCTGTTTGTTGTTATTCTTGTTGTAGGCAGCAGTTTTTCGCAGTGACAGCAAAAATCTGCTCGAGGACAAAGCTACAACATAGGCAGGCGAATGTCCTTATGTTTAATTTTGTGCTAAAGTCGTTGACTTGGCAGATTTAAAGCACATAAATTGTTGACAATTTTAGAGTGACAAAAATGAATACAAATAAAAAAATATATAAAAAAAATAAAAAAACAAAAAACAAATTTAGAGCACAAAACAGAAAATGTTTAAGATATAACTGTGATCAATGTACAGACATTTTATGTGTTTTATGTTTAATATTTATGCATTTATAATGTTGAATAAATTTTTGAATTTCATCAAAATAGAAAGATTATGAATAATACTTCTTCTTGTAAACAACAAATCCGAATTAGGATTATGTATTTTTGTGTTTTTTCTTCCATTTTTTCTCCAAAATTTTGGATTTTTTCTTTTTTGTTTTTTGTTTTCGATATTGTTTCGATTTTTTTTGTTTTCGATTTTTATATATGCATTCTCTGTTTTTGTTTTATTATTATTTTTATATTTCATTTTTGTGTTTTTGCTGTTGTATTTGATTACTGTTCTTTATCTTTTGTTTTTCGGTTTTTGTTTTTTTTTTGTGTTTTGCTTTAATTTCTACTTTTCTTTTAGATTTTGTGTATTAGATACGTTGTTTTCCTGTTATTTTGTGGTTTTGCTTCATTTTCTTTTGATTTTTGTTTTTTGATCTTATTTTTTTTTTAGATTTTAGTTTTTGTCTTTTCTATGTTGGTTTTTAGCGTTTTCAGTTTTATTTTTGCATTTGCGTATGATTTTGTTTTTTTCCTTTCTTTTTTTTTTTCTTTTCCTTTTTTTTTCTTTTCTTTTCTTTTCTTTTTTTTTTTTTTTTTTGGTTTTGCTTCATTTTCTTTTGATTTTTGTTTTTTGATCTTATTTTTTTTATTATTTTGATTTTTTTCTATGTTGGTTTTTAGCGTTTTCAGTTTTATTTGTGCATTTTCGCATGATTTTGTTTTTTTTCTTTTCTTTTCTTTTCTTTTTTTTTCTTTTTTTTTTCTTTTCATTTTTTTTTTGGTTTTGCTTCACTTTCTTATGATTTTTGTTTTTTGATCTTATTTTTTTTATTATATTGATTTTTGTTTTTGTCTTTTCTATGTTGGTTTTTAGCGTTTTCAGTTTTATTTTTGCATTTGCGCATGATTTTGTTTTTTTCTTTTCTTTTCTTTTCCTTTTTTCTTTTTATTTCATTTTTATTTATTTCAGCTTTGAGTTTTTTTTTCAATTAATCTTCTCTAACTTTTCATTTCGTGTTTTTATTTGTTATTTTGTTCTCTTTCAGTATTATTTTTCTAATAATATTTGTTTTTTTTTTATCTAATTTAAATTTTGCGTTTATAATGTTTCTATTTTTGATCTTATTTTTTTTTTTAGATTTTAGTTTTTGTCTTTTCTATGTTGGTTTTTAGCGTTTTCAGTTTTATTTTTGCATTTGCGTATGATTTTGTTTTTTTCCTTTCTTTTTTTTTTTTCTTTTCCTTTTTTTTTTTTTTCTTTTCTTTGCTTTTTTTTTTTTTTTTTTTTTTGGTTTTGCTTCATTTTCTTTTGATTTTTGTTTTTTGATCTTATTTTTTTTATTATTTTGATTTTTTTCTATGTTGGTTTTTAGCGTTTTCAGTTTTATTTGTGCATTTTCGCATGATTTTGTTTTTTTTCTTTTCTTTTCTTTTCTTTTCTTTTTTTTCTTTTTTTTTTCTTTTCATTTTTTTTTTTTTGGTTTTGCTTCACTTTCTTATGATTTTTGTTTTTTGATCTTATTTTTTTTATTATATTGATTTTTGTTTTTGTCTTTTCTATGTTGGTTTTTAGCGTTTTCAGTTTTATTTTTGCATTTGCGCATGATATTGTTTTTTTCTTTTCTTTTCCTTTTTTCTTTTTATTTCATTTTTATTTATTTCAGCTTTGAGTTTTTTTTTCAATTAATCTTCTATAACTTTTCATTTCGTGTTTTTATTTGTTATTTTGTTCTCTTTCAGTATTATTTTTCTAATAATATTTGTTTTTTTTTTTATCTAATTTAAATTTTGCGTTTATAATGTTTCTATTTTCGCTTTTTTTTACTTTCTATTTGATATTATTTTTTAAATTTTGTTTTCTTGCTTTTATTTTTATTTTTGATTTTGTGTTTTTGTTTTAATTTTTGATTTTACATTATTTTTATGTTTTTTTTTAATTAGGTTATTTAGTTTTATTTTATTTTATTTCACTTTACTTTTTATTTTTGATTTTAGTTTTTTTTTGTTTTTTTATGTGTTTCTTTACCTTTTGATTTTGTTTATGCGTTTGTGCATGATTTCGGTTTTTATTCTGCTTTTCTGTGTATTTTTTTATTTTAGTTTTTATTTTTTGCTCCTTCTGTTTTATTTTTCTAATATTTTGTCGTTGTTTTGGGTTTTGGTTTTTGAATTTTCCTTATGTTTATATTTTGGCTTCTATATTTTTGTTTTTTTTTTACTTTTAAATTCGTGTTTTTACTTTTCTTCTTGCTTTTATTTTTTTTTCTATTTTGATGTTTTCCTTTTTTTATTTTAGCTTTTGAATTTTATAATGTTTTTATGTTTTTGCTTTTATATTTTTAATTAGTTTGTTTGCTTTTATTTTTTTTTAATGCTGATTTTTGTTTTTTTTATTTATTATGTATTTGTATTTTTTTTACTTTTTCTTTTTATTAGTGTCTTTAATTTTTTCATTTGATTTTGTGTTTTGCTTTGCTTTTATTTTTGGTTTTGAATAAGTTTGTTCGTTTTTATTTTTACTTTACTTCTGATTTTCGATTTTTGTTTTTTTTTATGTGTTTTTATTTTGTTTTTATTTTCGTGTCTTTTAAATTGGGTTTATTTTTGGCTCTATTTTTGAAGATGTTTTTGCCTTTGCGCATGTTTTGTGTTTTTTCTTTTAATTTTCATTTTTGCTTTGTTTTTTTATTTCTTTTTTTTTTGTATTTTATGTTTTTTCTTTTCATTTTTTTGCTTTTCGTTTTTTGTTTTTTTATGTGTTTGAATTTTGTTTTTAATTTTGTGTCTTTTTTTATGTTTTATTTTTATTTTGTGTTTTTGCTTTAATTATTATTTTGTTTTTGCATTTGCGTATGATTTTGTGTTTTTGTTTTTTCTATTAATTTCTCTTTTTTTCATTTTTGCTTGTTTTTGTTTGGCTTTTTGCTTTACTCTCTATTTGATTTCAGTATTGGTTATTTTTGTTTGATTTTCTGTGAAGTGTTTTTTTTTTACTTTTATTTTTTTTTTGTTTTTTTTGAAGAAGAATACTTCTATTTTTATTTTGGATTTGTAAATTTACTTTATTCACTTATGCTTTTGCTTCTGTTTTTGTGTTTTTACTTTATTTATGCTATTATGTTTTTCTTTTGATTTTGTGTTTTTGTTTTTATTTTTGCCTTTGTGGTTTTACATTATAGTTTTTTTTCTTTAGATTTAATTTTTTCTTTGATTTTTACTTTTCTGATTGATTTTCGGTTTTTATTTAATGTGTTTCTATTTTATTTTTAATTGTGTGTTTTTTTCTCTGTTGTTTATCTTTTTATTTTATGTTTTTTCTTATATTTTTAATTTTGTTTTTGCGTTTACGCATGGATTATGTGATTTTACATTTATTTTAATTTCCGTTTTGGAATTTTTTTTTGCCAAATTCGAATTCTCAATAATGGATATATTTAAATGATTGCTTGTACCGGTTTTGCAGTATTTATATGTTTCACCTCCGGTTATAATATAGAAATAATATTTAATTTTAATATTTTTGTTTATACGTTTAGTACAATATATTGAACTTTATTTCTGGAACACATTTTTATTTGCATTATTCGATGAATCATTAAATTAGGAAAAAAAATCAACGATTGAATTTGAGTGAATAACATTTTTACCGAGTGATATATATATATTTTTCCAGTGCACCTGCTCTTGCGTATGACAACAGTTAGTGACGCATTTTCAATTAAAAATCACTCATACGCCATGTTGCGCCATAAAAAACCTAATTAACTTTTGCATTCGCATAGACGTTATTGCACAAAGTGCGGCACTAAAAGGTGTATGCGTCATGTTAAAAATAATAAAAATAAAACAAAAACATTTTAATCACATTTACAAACGCAGCGAATTTATTTTATAGCTATTGTTAATTGCTGTTTAATTAAGAAACAATTGAAATAAAAAAAAAAAAATTCAATAGCAAAATTTGTGGTCAAAGTGTCCTTGAGCAAAGTGAACTTGATATATTTTTATTTAGTGTGCAAAAATTAAATAAAATATAGTTTTACTTATAATTAATTTGCACATTGGAATAAATTTAATAACATACATTTTTTTTATGCTACTAAATATCACAGCAAAAATAAAAATAAAATTCTTATAGTATTTCACCGCAGTAAATTTTACGCTCATTTAAAATTCCCCTCTAATCAGACTTAATGCATTTGCACTATTAAGCGACAATTAATGGCTGCCAACAGAAAACCTCTACATAAAATATCACAAACTTATGTTCGACCAGTAGAAAATATCACAGGTTTGTCACTGAAGATGATGTAGTGATTTTGCAAAATATTTGCTTCAGTCACTAGTGCTTCGTTGCTCTGCAGTCTACATCGTTTTGCTGTATAGCTACTGGGTAGTTTGTCGGAAATACACAAAACATTTCACTCCACTTCACATATACGATACGGCACACGTTCCTGTGATAAACTTCAGCGCACGTTGCATTCTGTTGCGACGTGTTTCTGTGCATCGTAAGCAGACAGACAGACAGCCTGCGCTTATGACAAATCAATACAGTCTTATTCAAGCAAAAGCACTCACTCACACAATAAAAGCAGATACACTCGTCACATAGCACATCACAACATCTCACTGGCTTTTTTTATTTTTTTCGTTATATTTTTATTGGGGTTTTACTTTATTACTTAATGAATATGATACAAAGAACCCCGCACAAAAGTTTAAACCAAAAATCAATTAAATCCTAAATGGTGTTTCTGATCGTTTATCAATGATAAATTTGAGAAAGTTATTATTGTTGCATAGAAAGTTTATGCAGCTGAAATTGTATAAGCATCCCGCAAACAACTTGTGTTTAATTATTTTTGAATAAATTTAGTTAATGTATTTAATTTTTATTATAGTAAATATTTTATTTTATTTTTATCACTGTGTTAAATTTTTTTTACTGTGACACTATTTTATCACTGTGATACTTTATTTTATCACTGTGATACTTTTTTTTATCACTGTGATACTTTTTTTTAATCATTGTGATACTTTTTTATCACTGATACTTTTTTTATCACTGTGATTTTTTCATGGTTTTTGATCACTGTGTTTTATATTTTTGTACCACAATTGAATTTTTTTACTGTGCTCATTATTATCACTATGAAACTTTTAACTTTAACGTAATTGTGCTCTTTTTCACATTCTGATCGCTATAATAACACAGTAATACCTTTTTGTAACTGAGATGTTTTTTATCAAAATGTTGCAGTTTTGTACTGTTTCACTTTTTATAACTGCGGTTTTTATATTACTGTAATCATTTTTATCACTTTCTCATCACTATGTTACTTTTTATTTAACTCAGTGATGTTTTTATGACTGTGATTTCATTTTGTTACTCTGATACTTTTTAATTACTATGCTACTTGTTTTTGTTTTTATCACAGGCACATTTTAATTATTTAAATACATTTTTGATGTGTTTGCTATGAGTATCACTGTTAGATCTTATTTTTTTTTATGTTTTACTCTTACTTGTATCTTTTATGATATTCCTATTATTTTCGATATATTAAATTCCTATCACTGTTAAGTTGCTTTTTTATTAATATTATTTATTTGTTACTGCTATTATTTTATCGTTGTGATACTTTTTAATCACTCTTATACTCTATTTGCTGTAATGTTTTTATATCACATGCATTTTTATTATATATTGACTTTTGCATATTTTATAGATTTGATTACATGTACGGGCCAAATCGACCAAAAAAGTAAATTTTGAGATTTCACCTTTTCGATTTAAATGAAATTTGGGCAGCTGATAAAGCTTATTGAGATGAGTTCCAACCGCTGGTCGATTTGGTGTGGAATGGCCCGTACTCGCTGTTAGTATCACTGTTGTATTTTTTGCTGTGATATATTTCACTTTTATTTGTATTATGTGTCATTTGATTATTTCTTATGTCATTTAATAGTATGATCTCTATCATCTTTTTTTTATTTGGGCTTTAGTTTTGTTGTTGTGATACTTTTTTTATCACTATTTTTCTATTTAATTGCTGTGATGTTTTTATATCACATTCATATTTTTTATTAATATCTAGATTATTTTTATCTAGATAATATCTAGATTTCTGCACATTTTATAAATTTAATTATATTGTTTGGTGTATTTGCTGTTAATATCACTGTTATATTATTTTCACTGTGATATCTTTAATTTTTATTTGTATTATTTATGTCGTTTGGTTATTTTTTCGGATGAAAATATTTAATATTTCTCACAGTAAATTTATTAAATTGATTGTATTATTAATATGATTTTTTTATCACTGTGTTTTAGTTTATTATTGTGATACTTTTAAATAACAGTGATATTTTTAAATTGCTATGATGTTTTTATATCACAGGCGTTTTTTTTTGACATATATTCATTGTTTCGATCTATTTATATTACTCCTTTTTATAATGCTAGTTTTTATCACCGTGATATAATTTAAAATGTATTTAACCTTCCAAAGTTCAGTTATATTATTAGGAATTTAATTTTTTGAAACATATTTTATATCACTATCACAATGATATAGTGTGTAATTTCATTGTCAATTTTGTAATGTGTTTGTGCTGTATTTTCGACTATTCCATTTTATTCTTACAATATTTTTGATTTATGAGATAAATATTGATGTCAATTTCGGAAATCTCATGCTTTTTCATAATTTAATTTAAAACAAAAAAACTGCAACATTGCTCATTGTGATACATTTTTTTAAAATAACGCCTGATTTTATAATGAGCAATTATTAGTTTGTGATACAGATACAATGATATTTTATATTTTTCAAAAATGTTATAACATTTCTAACATTGTGATATTTTTCCCATCACTTTGTAATATTCATAGCAAAGCTACACAAAAAGATAGATGAGAGTTTTTAGTCTCTTGACTAATTAAATATAATCGCCACACATAACAAAGTTTATTCAACCCGAGCATGAAGTCAATTGTTTGCCCGAAGCCGGAAGTTATGAGCTAATAAATAATGAAAATACATATGTGTGTGTGTAATAGACACTCACACATGTCCATACAGACATAGCAGTGAGTTAAGCACGTCTAGTACTTTATTCACTTCGAAACGAACAAAATCGATGCATTACTAAGTGTGAATAAAGTCAGTAAGTGAATGACTGACTGAGTCAGTGAGTGAATGAGTGGCGCCTGCAAGTGAGTGAGTGTGAGCAAGTGAGTGTATCATTGAGTGCTATGAGTAGAGTGTATTGTGAGGCTTCCGGTTATTAAGTGTTTCAAAAATAGAGTGTTGTGGAATACTTTTTTTTCGCAACACTAAAGAATTAATGGATTTATTTATGTTGGTGGTATTTTTATTCTACACTTTACTACGTTCGTAGTACATTGAAATATTCATCTACTTATTTCTTTAATCTCATTTATGTTAAAAGTTTTATATAAAAATTGTTGGGATTGTAAATATTTTATGTTTAATTTAAGTTCTAATGGAAAAAATCTTTATTTGGGCAATATTTTAATTTTACATTTTACTATGTTCGTAGTACATTTAAATATTATGTATTATAAGTAAATATTATCTATTGTGTGTCTCATGAAAAAGTTTTGTTGCAGTCACTGGGATATAGTTTAAGCTTAACTGAAGTACTTATGAAAAATCTTTGTTTGGGCTACATATTTATTTCATATTTTACAACGTTACATATTTAGTTCACATTTTACTACGTTTGTACTACATTTAAATGTTGATGTACTTATATATTTAACTTCATTTATGGTTTAAGAAGTATTTCGCAAAAAGGAATATAAAGTGTTATTAAATAATATTTCTCTGGACAGTCTAATTCATTTTACTAAGTTTGTAATACATTTAAATATTGTATTTTAACAAAATTTTGTTACAAATATGATTTATTTTTACTTTTCTAAAATAGAAATAAAATATTTTATTTCGGCAAAATATTTATTATATATTTTACTACGTTTATAGTACATTTGCAATAAACAATATTTTTTATTATGTGTATCATAAAATAGCTTTGTTGTGTCAGTAGCTTTTTTGAAATTATTTAATTAATTCAATTATATCAGACACATTTTTTTTCGCTACAGTTATACCACGTTTGTAGTACATTTAGGTATCGATGTATTCAAACTTTTAATACAATTTTTGCTAATATTAAAAAGTTTGCAAAATTCTACTGCTCTTTGACTTTTGTTTACGGTAGAACCAATGAAACCTTAAACATTACGTATATATATTGTATATTTAACTACGTACATAGTAAAATTAAGCTTAAATATACTGAATTTTTAATAAATATACATAAATATTTAAAATTATTGTTTATTTTGAATTGTTTTATAAATGAGTTATTTAAGAGTTTCTTTTATTTAAGTATTTAATAATTAAACATTTACATTTTTTAAATTTAGTTTTACTACGTCTGTAGTACATTCAAGTGTAAATGTATTTAGGTCTCTAAATTAATGTGTTTTCATTGTATTAATTTGATAAATTATGTGCACATTACTTAACAGTAATGAAATGAATTGAGTGCTATGCTTCGTTAAGGCTACTTGCTGCCTGTCGGTCATTGACGCGTGGCATTTTATTTTCGGTCAACATAATTAAAATATAATGACTAAGGAAATTGCGCGCTCTTTTAATGGCTCCCCCACAAGGGGCGACTAACAACATTAGCTGGGAGCGTTACAATTACGACACACTGCAGTGCATAAAATTCAAGCTGTCCTCCTCCTGTCTAATAATAAAATTGTCCAAATATTAGGGGTGTTTAAAAGTGTTTTTTATGTTGGTCATAATTGTGATATTTACCAAAAAAATTTCCAAACAGACAATTTTTATTAAGTGTCTTTTAAATGCTGCATATTAAGTTATTAATGTTGAAAACATTTTTGTTAATAAAGTGGTGGACAACAATCGTTTGTGATGCTCATTAAATGTTTTTTTTAATTTTTAAACGAAGCACGTTATTTTAATTAATTAAATTTGACTTTGCTATAAAAACGAATAGAAAATTTTAAATTTTATTGAAAATTTTATAAACTTGACTTTTTGTTATGATGAATTGGATATGATGGATAACATTTTAAATATTCTATGATAAAAAACTTTATTAAAAAGTTAATTCTTTGTCAGTATTAAAAAAAGTTAGCTAATTTATGTTTTATTTAGAATTAATAAAAGGTTTTAATTCATAACTCGAAGGTGCCTTTTTCTATTTGGTGCTGCATGACGTATGAGTTATGCATATAAAAATATTTTTAATTTTCAAACAAATTATTTTTTTAATAAATCAAATTTAAAAGAACTATGTACTATAAAAAATAAGAGAACATTTTGAATTTTTAATTAAATTATAACAAAATATACTTTTTAGTTGTATTAAGTAAATGCAACATGCTATGATGGATCACTTTTAAATTGCACGTTGATCTATTATTCACAATACTCAGTGTAATGTGTTCATTTATTAAGGAAACATTTGCAAAATTTAAGTTTTATTTAGAATTTTCAGGAAGTAGTCATTTGTTTGGTTTATTACGACAGTATATTGTTTGGTGCCGCATGACGTATGAGTGATGCGCATAAAAGTATTTTTAATAATTTCTCAAATAAAGAATTTTAAGAATTAAAACTAAATAGCACAATGTATTGGTAAAATTAATGCAAAATTTTGTATTTTCTTCAAAATTCAATAAAATTGAATTTTTGTTTTTTCAAGTTAGGGCAACATGACATGATCATTTAAAATACTCCATGATCTAATATAAATTTTAACAAGTAAAATATATTAATTTATTAAAGAAGCAATTTCCAAATTTAAGTTTTGTTTAAAATAATCAAAATGTTTTATTTTTTTTTATTTTTTATTATTTTAAAAGCATTTTATTATTTTCATCAAAACATTTTTTTTAGCGTACTACATTTCTTTAAATCTAATTATAGACAGTTTTAAACGTATTAATTAAAATAAATTTTAAATATATTTCTTTTGTGTCTTTCTAAATGTGTTTCTGGCACTGTATGTAATACAGATGTGTTTCTCTACACATATCATAAACTTCAAACAGATGTAATATTGCTCTTCTGTCTCTTCTGCCCAAGGTTCTTTTTTATTTTGTCAAATTTAATTTCATTTCATGTTTCTTTTAATATAACTACACACAAACATATACATTATATACTTGCCTATATATTATATGTGTAATTTAGAGACTGACAACCTTGTGTAAAGGTAGAGCTGCTATTTGCTGCTTTAATTTGTGTAAATATTTATTTTGGCTCAAAGCATTTAAAGCCAGTTGATGTGTTTGGTTTTTGATACTTAGTTGTAAATTGAGTTGGAAATTAGTAGAATTTTTGGCACAAAATTTTGTAAGAAATAAAAAAATTAAGATAAAATTTAGAGATATCTGTAAAATATTTAACTGATAATTAAAAGGCTAAAATATGATAAAATTAAATTTACATTACATATATATTTGTTTAGCTAAAGTATTATAAAAAAATGTATCGTAAATTTTATGAGTGGTGATTATATAATTTCATTTAAGTTTTTGTGTACGGCTGTTTTTATTTTTTGTGGTGAGTTTTGTTTTTGTGGTCAGTTTCTTCGTATCTGTGTTGAGTTTAGTTTCCATGGTGAATTTTTTATTTGTGGTGAGTTTTGTATCCGTAGTGAATTTCATTTCTGTGGTGAGTTTTGTATGTGCGATGAGTTCAGTTCAGTGGTGAGTTTTTTTATCTGTGGTGAGTTTATTTTTGTGTTGAATTTTCTGAATGGAATGTTTTGCTTTTGTGGTGAATTTCGTTATATGTTAAGATATAAAATATAAAATATAAAATATAAAATATAAAATATAAAATATAAAATATAAAATATAAAATATAAAATATAAAATATAAAATATAAAATATAAAATATAAAATATAAAATATAAAATATAAAATATAAAATATAAAATATAAAATATAAAATATAAAATATAAAATATAAAATATAAAATATAAAATATAAAATATAAAATATAAAATATAAAATATAAAATATAAAATATAAAATATAAAATATAAAATATAAAATATAAAATATAAAATATAAAATATAAAATATAAAATATAAAATATAAAATATAAAATATAAAATATAAAATATAAAATATAAAATATAAAATATAAAATATAAAATATAAAATATAAAATATAAAATATAAAATATAAAATATAAAATATAAAATATAAAATATAAAATATAAAATATAAAATATAAAATATAAAATATAAAATATAAAATATAAAATATAAAATATAAAATATAAAATATAAAATATAAAATATAAAATATAAAATATAAAATATAAAATATAAAATATAAAATATAAAATATAAAATATAAAATATAAAATATAAAATATAAAATATAAAATATAAAATATAAAATATAAAATATAAAATATAAAATATAAAATATAAAATATAAAATATAAAATATAAAATATAAAATATAAAATATAAAATATAAAATATAAAATATAAAATATAAAATATAAAATATAAAATATAAAATATAAAATATAAAATATAAAATATAAAATATAAAATATAAAATATAAAATATAAAATATAAAATATAAAATATAAAATATAAAATATAAAATATAAAATATAAAATATAAAATATAAAATATAAAATATAAAATATAAAATATAAAATATAAAATATAAAATATAAAATATAAAATATAAAATATAAAATATAAAATATAAAATATAAAATATAAAATATAAAATATAAAATATAAAATATAAAATATAAAATATAAAATATAAAATATAAAATATAAAATATAAAATATAAAATATAAAATATAAAATATAAAATATAAAATATAAAATATAAAATATAAAATATAAAATATAAAATATAAAATATAAAATATAAAATATAAAATATAAAATATAAAATATAAAATATAAAATATAAAATATAAAATATAAAATATAAAATATAAAATATAAAATATAAAATATAAAATATAAAATATAAAATATAAAATATAAAATATAAAATATAAAATATAAAATATAAAATATAAAATATAAAATATAAAATATAAAATATAAAATATAAAATATAAAATATAAAATATAAAATATAAAATATAAAATATAAAATATAAAATATAAAATATAAAATATAAAATATAAAATATAAAATATAAAATATAAAATATAAAATATAAAATATAAAATATAAAATATAAAATATAAAATATAAAATATAAAATATAAAATATAAAATATAAAATATAAAATATAAAATATAAAATATAAAATATAAAATATAAAATATAAAATATAAAATATAAAATATAAAATATAAAATATAAAATATAAAATATAAAATATAAAATATAAAATATAAAATATAAAATATAAAATATAAAATATAAAATATAAAATATAAAATATAAAATATAAAATATAAAATATAAAATATAAAATATAAAATATAAAATATAAAATATAAAATATAAAATATAAAATATAAAATATAAAATATAAAATATAAAATATAAAATATAAAATATAAAATATAAAATATAAAATATAAAATATAAAATATAAAATATAAAATATAAAATATAAAATATAAAATATAAAATATAAAATATAAAATATAAAATATAAAATATAAAATATAAAATATAAAATATAAAATATAAAATATAAAATATAAAATATAAAATATAAAATATAAAATATAAAATATAAAATATAAAATATAAAATATAAAATATAAAATATAAAATATAAAATAAAAAACACAAATGATAAATATACAATTTTTTTTGTCAAAGTATTTTATCTTTTTGCTTATGACTCAAAACCACTTCCGTCATATTGTGAGCCTTTGAATGGTACTTTCATTGTTTTATTTTATTACCAAGTTGAATCGACGCTTAAGAGTGCTTCGCCGGCATTATGCTCTAAAGGCTTTTTTTCCATTTTTATATCTATTTTTTATTTTTTGTGTGTCCCCGGCACATATGTGCCTACATAGCAAATGACAAAGACATGCATTTGCCCACTCAGCATTAATGTCAGTCACCACGAATTAGTTGAACACATGCACACACACACATATACATAATATAAAACACATATAAGTCAGAGTCACTCCCCCGAGTGCGACCAGGACATCACATCCAGAGAGCACAAGGAGGTCGCATCGCAAACACAACCCCAACCGCCGGATGTCGTTGGCAGTTTGAGGTAATAACGAGTGATCGAAAGCCACACAATGCATGTCCTTGCTACGTACACAAAATCATTCTAATGCTCATCACTTGTCTACTCATCATTATTATCATTCTATTCATCATCAGTAGCATTGACTCATCATCATTTAATTAGAAAGCTTCAGGGGTGCGGAGGAGACGCTGTTGTGGTCAACAGACTGCATAAAACGACAATGACCAAAACTGAGACAAATTCAATTTGTTGTCATTGAATTGAATTAAATGCGATGACTTAATTGAATTGAATTAAATATTTTGCTAAGTAAGTAGCTTTGACTACATCAAGTAGACAAGAAATTTGTTGAAGATGTTCTAAGAATGGCATTTTTTAGCTAAGGAATATAATAATTGAATGTAAAAATTTTCTAAAAGTCTATTTTGATTAGAGTAAGAAAAACTTAAGCCAGTTTGGTAAACACAATTGGATTTAGGTTTATTCTCAGCTTTTTTGTAGAATGATTTTGGGAAAAATTAACAAATACGAAAAAAAAAAATTATAAACAAGATAAAATTTAGTAAATATGTTTTAAATACATAATTGTGATGAGTTTCTTATATGTGATGAGTTTGATTTAGGATAAAATTTGTAAATATGTGTTAAATACATAAATGTGTATGTGGTGAGTTTAGTACATGTGATGAGTTTGATATATGTGGTGAGTTTAGTACATGTGATGAGTTTAGTATATGTGGTGAGTTTAGTATCTGTGTTGAGTTTAGTATTTGTGGTGAGTTTAGTATATGTGCTGAGTTTTGTATTTGTGGTGAGTTTCGTTTCGGTTGAGAATTTCGTTCCTGTACCAGTAACAGAAAAATACATGTAGAGTACATAATTTGTGATATGTTTCAATATGTGGTGAGTTTAGTATCTTTGGTGAGTTTCTTTTATGTGCTGAGCTTATTATTTGTAATGAGTTTCGTATCTGTGTTGAGTTTTGTGTTAGTGGTGAATATTGTATTTGTGGTGAGTTTGTTTAGAGTTTAGTTTGTGGTGTGCTTAATTTTTGTGGTGGGTTTAGTTCCTGTGGTGTGTTTAATTTTTGTGGTGAGTTTCGTGCCTTTGTGTCGTAAATAGCACTGAGAAAATTTTAAAACTTCGTATTAAAGCCGGATTAAAGACGAAATATCTTAAATCTTTGCATATAAACTGAGTAGTCATGATGCTATGGATCGACTTTATCAACACTCTGAAAACATTTTCCTTATAATAAGAAAATTTAATTTGAAAAAACATTACAGAATATGTTTCTTAATTCTCAGAAAATGTTTCTTTTTTAGGGAAAATGTTTATTTTATATAAGTAGAATGAATACAAGGAAACAGTTCTGAGTATATGAATCGAGTTGGTTCATTTGTCGCTTCCATCTCACCTGACCACAACATAATGTACTAGAAACAGAAAAATCAGCATGAACTAAAATAAAGATTTAGTTTTTTAGTATTTTTAGTATTGGTAAATCGATGAGTATCTTAGTGTGGAGAGTTTTTTTTTAGTGTGGTGAGTATATGTGGGGAGCCTGTGGTAAAGTGGAACACATTTTGAATTACCTCCAAAAATTTTTTGTATAATTTATTAAATTCTTTTGAAGAGCCAGAATACCATTTATATTCGGTAGTAAATTTTAATAATTTCGACTCGTTGTTGGCTCGTATATCTTTCCATCATGAAATGGCAAACCTTACTGAAGAGAAATGTAAAAAGAGCGGCAAGAAATATGGCGTCGTTTGCTATCCTTGTCGCTCTACTTTTGTAGCGTCCCTGTTAAAAAACCTTTGAAAAAAATCTTAAGCTAACCACTTTTTGAAAATCTTTTAAAAACTTAAACTACCTATTTTAATGGGGGTTAATTTGAATCTTTTGAGTGCATTAAATGTTGCTTTTTGCCCTTATCTAATGGAGTAATATGCATTGATAACACTAGATATTTTCCAAATACATAAAAATCAAAAATATTACTCATACGTCATGCAGTACAAGTTGAATATATTTTTGTAATACTATGGTTTTACCATATCAAGGTTAACAGTGATTCTTTTTTTATGACTTAAATATAATAGATTGAAAGCATTTTAAATAAATTGAATTGTGCAGCACAAATAGAATATATTGATTTCTCAAATATGTGGAATTTGTGCAGCACACAATATAAGTGACACCACTATGAATTATAGATTAAAGCACATTGACTTTTCAATTACCTAATATGAACTATAAACATAAACAAAGAGAAAAATAAAACAAATAGAGAAAAATAACAAAACAATGAATAAATTTTAAATCTATTTGGCCTTGTAGCATTTAGAAAAGTGCACTTAGTAAAATGTTTTCGAGGCGGGTCATTTATAATTTATTGAAAAAAAAAAAAATAAAAATTAATAATCAAAAAGGTACATAAATCATAAAGGAACTTGTTAACCCTGTATCTGGCAATTGACATCCCTGGTGAATTATCACATGCACTATAATGTGACATCACGTATATAAAAATATTGAATTTTTTCTATATAATTCTAATGTCGATTTCCATGGCACTTCAGTTGTTGCCCTATTCTAGTACTTTTTGCACTGATAAATTTTCATAGAGCAACAACTGCTAGAATAGTTGTTGCTCTGAGTTTTTAGTTTTTGCACTCGTTTTGAAATCAGTTTTTCACGCACACAAAGACAATTTTAAAGAATTAAATTTCAACGATTTATCACGCACTCACTAATGGTTATAAACTCTTTCTTTTTTTAAGGATTAAATATTTTATCTGTCACAATAATTATAGATTAATAAAATATAATTTAAAATACTATAAACAGAAACATAATAAACAAAAAATGACCGAATTAAAAGTCAATGTGAAATTATTCACAAACACATATTAGAAAATCCAAAATAATTTCCATGGCTAGTGCAATTAGGGCAACTAGGGCAACAACTAAAAACTTGCCATGGAAATCGACATAAAATTGATTTTAATTGTTTTTCTAATTACCAATCGAAGTCGTTTAAAAAATAAATGTGATCGGATTTTTTTTGCTGTTCTAGAATGGTATTTTTCTTCTGTTAAACGAATTCAATTTTGAATTTTGATTGTAATATAATTTATTACTATTATATATTTTACATAACTATCATTATATTATTATTGTATTATAATTTGTATTAGAGATTTCCGTAAAAGTCCAATTTTCCAAAAAAATGTACACTTTATAATTTTATATATACTAAACCACTGGACATATTAAAAAATGGTTTTCAGTTTATGATTTATGTGCTAATTGTTTATAAAATTCCCTTACAAATCTTTTGGTTTCCATGTAAAATTTATAATCTGTATTTAAAATGAAATTTAAACTCTTCAAAATTAAAAAAAAGGTTCATCTTCATGTCTATATCTTTAAAACTAAATAAAATATTTTCTGAAGTAAGCCCATTTTATTTATATCATAACGAAAGCATTTCAAAAACAAAAAGTATTTTTAATATCTGAAAACTTTTCGATTTTTTACAGTGATTTTTATGAAAAAATCTCAACTTTACTGATTTTTATCTGCATAACCATTAAAGAAACAATCTCCAATTTCAAAACTTAAATTCTTATAACAATACTCTATACAATACTATTTAAATTTTTAAAATCGGTTGAGTGGTTCCGAAAATAATAAATTTCACCCGATTATAGATCGTTTGGGCGGTCACACTGTGCCATGTAGATCCAATTTGACGCTCGATATCGCTACGATAAAGTGTCTGATGTCGTGTGAATTCTCATTCTTCTCGCATTGAACTCGTAATGTTCGAATGAAAATGTAGAGATAGTCTCGATAAATAATTTTCCAGGAAAGATTTGTTTGAGAATTAATTGTATGGTAAAAATTGTCTAGTTGAAGAATTGCCCAGAGTAAATTATTGGGAAAATTGAAACAATTGTAGTCTTTGGGAAGAATTGTCTTCTGAAAGAATTCTGTCTGGAAAGAAATATCTCTGGTAAAAATTATCGCAGGCAATAATGGTCAGGAGATGAATAGCCTGGGGTGAATAGTCTGGGGTGAATAGTCTGGGGTGAATAGTCTGGAGTGAATAGTCTGTGGTGAATAGTCTGGGGTGAATAGTCTGGGGTGAATAGTCTGGGGTGAATAGTCTGGGGTGAATAGTCTGGGGTGAATAGTCTGTGGTGAATAATCTGGGGTTAATAGTCTTGGGTGAATAGTCTGGAGTGAATAGTCTGGAGTGAATATTCTGGGGTGAATAGTCTGTGGTGAATAGTCTGAGGTGAATAGTCTGGGGTGAATAGTCTGTGGTGAATAGTCTGGGGTGAATAGTCTGGGGTGAATAGTCTGGGGTGAATAGTCTGGGGTGAATAGTCTGGGGTGAATAGTCTGGGGTGAATAGTCTGGAGTGAATAGTCTGGAGTGAATAGTTTGGGGTGAATAGTCTGGGGTGAATAGTCTGGGGTGAATAATCTGGGGTTAATAGTCTTGGGTGAATAGTCTGGGGAAAATAATGAATAATCTGGGGTTAATAGTCTTGGGTGAATAGTCTGGGGTGAATAGTCTGGGGAGAATAGTCTTGGGTAAATAGTCTGGGGTGAATAGTCTGGGGTAAATAGTCTGGGGAAATAATTGTTTTTTATTTGGTTGTTACATTTATAACTCGAACAAAATAAACTTCAGTAGCAAAACTAGGTATCCTTGTCTGCAAGGATACCTAGTTTTTTTTTTTATATAATTCAATATTTAGTAAAACTGTCCAAGTGATAAATGTTTAAACTATTATTGCTTTTGACAAAAAAAAAAAAAAAAAAAAAAAAAAACAATATTCTGTTTGCGTAGTCATTGAAGTGACATTAATTGACACCACGAATTGCGCGTTTGCCTCGCGATTGTTAGGACTACTTGTCGAATACAAAAAAAATACCTATTTGAATGAACTTGTTTGAATTTCGTTTTTTTTTTTACCATCATTGCCAACAACTAACAGATGACGACGACTGTTTGCAATATGGAGACCGAGGATATAACTTCAATTGACAACTTTTTCCTTCGGTTATATTTTATTTGTATTTTTTATAGTAAAATTGTTAGGTGTTTTTTGGGTTTGTGGTGGGTCTGTGGTAAAAGCATATAATAAAATGAAATTGCTGACATTTTTTGCGACTCCTCCTCTGCCGTTTATAGCTCTTAGTGTAGCACCGAAAAGTGTAGAGTAGCAAAGTGTTGAATGGATGGAGTGGTGGGTTTTGAAGTGTTCTGTGTTAGGTAGGGTCTGCAATTGTCTGCAAGGATAATTTTTGGCTGGAAATTGTTACGCGTTATTGAGTGGCAATAAACCTAAATGATACGATGCGCTACAAGGAGACGAAGAAGAAGCGAGAACGATTTGAATTTGATTGCTTAATAATGATGCAAGTGGGAGTCAAAACTGTTGAGAAACCAATTGAATGTCATTCAAATGAATAGAGCTGTTCGGTGCAGGGTCATCAGTCAACTTGTTATTTCGGGCGGTGAAGAGTTTCTGGCAGTTTTAGTTGTTTTAAAATTTTATAGAATCGTAATATATATTTTTTTATTTTCATGGTGCTTTTTATTTGTTTACGATTTAAAAAATGAAATTGTTACAAAATAAAAATATTTTGAATTAAAAATGTTTTCAAATATTAGTGTTCTACAGTAAAAGTGTTCTACAGTAAAACTGTTTTAGAACAAAACTGTTGTACAGTAAATCTGTTATATTAAGACTGTTATACAGTAAAACTTTTATACAATATACATTTTATGGAATAAAACTGCTATACAATAAAACTGTTATGCAGTAAAACTGGTATACAGTAAAAGTATATTACAAAAAACTGTTATACAGTAAAAAGCAAAACTATTAAACTGTATAACCGTTTTAAAAAATACTGTTATAAAAAATTGTTATATTGTGAAACTGTTAAACAGTAAAACTGTTATACAGTAAAACTGTAATACAGTAAAACTGTTATACAGTAAAACTGTTATACAGTAAAACTGTTATACAGTAAAACTGTTATACAGTAAAACTGTTATACAGCAAAACTGTTATACAGTAAAACTGTTATACATGATAACTGTTATCAGGATATATAAAACTGTTATGCAATATAAATTTTATAGAATAAAACTATTATACAATAAAACTGCTATGCAGTAAAACTAGTATACAGTCAAAGTGTTATACAATTGTTATACAGTAAAAAGTAAAATTTTTAAACAGTAAATCTGTATAACCGTTTTACAATTACGTTTTACAATAACTTTTACACAGTAAAACTTTTATACAGTAAAACTGTTATATATTAAAGCTGTTATACAGTAAAACAGTTATACAATAAAACTGTTATACAGTAAAACTGTTATACAGAAAACTGTTATACAGTATACAGTAAAACTGTTATAAAGTAAAACTATTATACAATAAAACTGTAATACAGTAAAACTGTTATACAGTAAAACTGTAATACAGTAAAACTGTAATACAGTAAAACTGTAATACAGTAAAACTGTTATACAGTAAAACTGTTATACAGTAAAACTGTTATATAGAAAATCTATTTTTTTAAAAAACTATTCTACAATGGACTTATCAACAAAATTGTCAATAATTATATTTTATTGTACATTGAAGTATTTAACCACTTAATTAATTTTATCATATTATTAATTTTCTTTGTTTTGTCTGTTTTTTTGTTGCATGGCGTGCGCCTTTTATCTGTTTTTAATTGGCAATTAAAAATAAAAAAAACACGCAAAGTGCCATCTCGAATTTATTGTGGACGCTTTACATTTTATGGCACATTCTTTTTATTTTTTTTTATATTATTATTAATATTATTATGAATAATAAAATAAAAAATAAAATAAATTTGTATTTTTGCGCATAGCCAAAAACCACAAAACGTCTTCGCCAAAGTGGCCATAAATGTTTTTTATTTCAATACAACACATATTCGCACAATTATTCACACTTATATGTTAAGTAGTATATTTTTTGCATATTTTTTTTGGAGCAGGTTGCTGATGTCTGCATCTTGTATAAATAAATATATGTTTTATTTTTTAAATTTTAGAAATAAAATATGCACACATGTTGTTGTCGTCGACCTCGTTGGCGTCGTCGTCTTCATCTTTGCAAATAAGAAAAATATCCTTGAAGGGGCAAAGTCGCCATTTATTCTTGTTGCAGTGGGTTTAACCGGATGTTGTTTTGTTGTTCTTGCTGTTGTTGTGTTTTTAGTAGCAGCAACTACCACGTCTTTGCTATTCGCCTGCATAGAACCTTGAACCACTATATTCTCGCATGCACCGACATCTTTCCCGTCTCTGGCCCTCACCTGAAGAATCTGTGGCAAAGTTGTAAAATTTAAAACTAAAAATTATAGCACTTTTATGGATTTTTTTGGATATTAAACAAAATTAGGTTAATTTTATTACAAACGTAGTAAAAATTTACTGAAAATCAATATTAATATTTCACTCTGAAATATATTGGTTCTACTAAATATCTTTATAGTTTTTGCACCATCATTCTTGCTTAAAGCAGCAAGGTCCGATTGATATCAATACGTATTATATATTATTTTTAATATAAAAATATTAAATTTTACTGCAAACGTTTTAATACGTTTAGTTTTTACATATTAATTGCTATAAGATATAAAAAGAGTTATTTATCTACTTTTAATGAAAACAATCGATAACACGGAAAAATAGCGAAATATCGAAAATCTGATTACATGTAATTTTTTTTTGCAAACAGATCTTACTCGAAATATTGTTTTGACATATTCAAAATTTCGATACAAATGCACTAGTACCATTTTCAATGTACTTGCGGCACGTGTTCTCGTTGTTCAAATTAAAAAAAAATATATATATATATATTTGAGTCCTAATAAACAATACTAAGGGGTGAGACATGGGTATTCAAAAAATAAATGACACCCTGATATCATAAAAAGTCCATAACAGACTATTTTCGTCATTATCCATTCGTCATCATTATTGTAATCACATTCCTTTGTCTTCATTGGATAATTTTGTTATATTAGCAATTATTATTCATTATTCTCGTACGCATTCATGTACCATCCTTATACCATCTGCTTATTTTTCTTACTGCATCTTTAAACTATCTTTACAAATATTTAAAAGTATTCGTTTATCATCCTTTTAATATATGGATGGATCCATAGTTACACCATCATTACACCATTCTCACACTTGTCCATTCACAATCATCATTTTTACAACATTCTTTTATAATTTTTTGATTATTATTTAATCTTATGTCCATTATTCTTATATAATTCATTCACCGCTCGTACATAATCCTTACACAATCCTTACACCATCCTTACACCATATTTACTCCTTCCTTACACCATACTTACGCAATCCTTACACAATCCTGAAACCCTCTTTACACAATTCTTAGACATTTCTTACACCATCCTTACACCATCCTTACACCATCCTTACACCATTATTATACCATTATTACACTATTCTCACACTTGTCCATTCACAATCATCATTTTTACAACATTCTTTTATAATTTTTTTGATTATTATTTAATCTTATGTCCATTATTCTTATATAATTCATTCACCGCTCGTACAGAATCCTTACACAATCCTTACACCATTCTCACACCATCCTTACACCATATTTACTCCATCCTTACACCATACTTTCACAATCCTTAAACCCTCCTTACACAATTCTTAGACATTTCTTACACCATCCCTACACCATCCTTACACCATCCTTACACCATCCTTACACCATCCTTACACCATCCTTACACCATCCTTACACCATCCTTACACCATCCTTACACCATTATTATACCATTATTACACCATTCTCACACTTGTTCATTCACAATCATCATTTTTACAACATTCTTTTATAATTTTTTGATTATTATTTATTCTTATGCCATTATTTTTATATAATTCTTTCATCGCTCGTACAGAATCCTTACAGAATCCTTACACTATTCTTACACCATCCTTACACCATATTTACTCCATCCTTACACCATACTTTCACAATCCTTAAACCCTCCTTACAAAATTCTTAGACAATTCTTACACCATCCTTAGACCATCCTTACACCATTATTATACCATTATTACACCATCAACGACGCAGAAAATATCGTGCTACAATACAAAAATTTGATTTAATGCGTGAACAAAATTTGTTTGCGAGATATAAGCAAAATAAATTCAAATTTGTTCAAAAATTTGAAAATTTTGGTAATAAAATGTGTTATTATTTAGTTGACAAAAATTTAAAAAATATTTTAATGAACTTTTATGTGGCGCCAAGTGTCCTCTTTAAAACCCTATTTAAGAAAATAAATTACGACTCTTGGTTAAAAAGTTAATTCAAAAGACATCATTTGAAATTCAGAAATATCCATTTGAAAATCAGAAAATTCCATTTGAAATTGAGGAATTTCCATTTGAAATTCAGTAATTTCCATTTGAAATTCATAAAATTTTCATTTGAAATTCAGAAATTTCCATTTGAAATTCAGAAATTTCCATTTGAAATTCAGAATTTCTGAATTTCAAGTAATCCTTTGAATTCCAAATGGAATTTCTGAATTTCAACTGATGTCCTCTGAATTTCAAATCGAATTTCAGAATATCAATTAGTGTCTTTTGAATATCAAATGGAATTTCTGAATTTTAAGTGATGTCTTTTGAATTTCAAATAGAATTTCTGAATTTCAATTGGTGTCTTTGGAATTTCAAATGGAATTTCTGAATTTCAACTGATGTCTTTTGAAATTTAAATCGAATTTCTGAATTTCAATAATATTTTTTGAAATTCAATTGGTCATTTTTGAATTACAATTGTTAGGGCTGTGCGATTAATCGTTTTACTGGAAGGTCTGATTAATCGCAATCACGATTAATCAATTATTCGATTAGTCGTATTTTTTAATTAACCGAAAATACGATTAATCCGTTAATCAGCTTTTGTGATTAATCAAAATAACGATTAATCGGAAATATAATTAATTGAAATAACGATTAATCGGTTAATCAGAAATATGATTAATTGAAATAAGATTAAATGCTTTTGGAATAAATATAAATAACGACTTTCTACTTGCTAAGCATCTAATTTGGTTTTGTATATTAAATTAAATATTTTTTTAAAGAAAAACAAAATTTTTCTTTGTATATTTCTGTAGACAGCAATTTCTATGTTCTCAAACAAAAAATATTTGAATTCTGATTAATTGAAAGCAATAATTAACCGATTAATCGCTTTTTCGTTTAATTGTAAAATACGATTAATCGAATTATTGATTAATAGTGATTGCGATTAATCAGAATATCCGGTAAAACGATAATCGCACAGCCCTAATAATTGTAAATGGTGTAGTAATTATAACATTTTAACTAAAAGTCGTAATTTATTTTCTTAAATGGGATAGGATATATAGCGCTACATAACTTGGCATTGTTGTCCATTATGTAATATCGTTTTTTATTCATAATATTTTTATTTTTTCGAAAATGTTTTGAACTTCTATTGCTTATATCTCGCAGAAACAATATTTTGAACGTTTAAAAGCAAATTCTTATTTTGTGGCGCAAGGTTTTCTGCATCTAATATCAAATATATATAGTTTCATACTTTACTTTTATTTGAATTTTAAAAATAAAAAAATACCTAAAATTCTAAAACAAAAAAATGTTCAGCATTGGTTTATTATACAGCGGAATATAACCTCTCGATTTTTATTTTAAGTATCTTAAAGACAAATTTCATCAATTTATAATCAAACAAAAAAAAAAAACTATTCGAAAATATTCACCACAACAAAAAATTCCAAAATTCCTATGCCATTCATTTACCATAATTTCGGAATTTTTAAAATAGGCTTTCACTTAAACTATTCGAAAACTATTTTACAACATCTTTAGACTAAACTTTAGTTATTCTCACACAATCGTATCATATGTCACCTTTTATGACAAACTATTTTTACACCATAATTACCCCACAATTTTACAAAAATCAACTCTACACCATATTTGCAAACAGCTATCCATTCATCATCTATATCTCCATCTGTATAACCATCTTTTAAACCATTCTTTATATACTGTTTCTGCAGTTTTGTCTGCGCCATCGCTATGTATTTTTTTCTTTTACCCAAAAAATGCATAATTTTTTGCAATATTATTCAAAGGATAACGCGGTGTTGGCAGGATGCTGTTGCTTTAGCAAGAGTGTTACCTTAATTTATGAATTCAATGATTGCATAGTGCAATGAATGTCATAAATGTGTAATTAGGAAGGTTAAAATACGCAAAAACGAGGGTTTTAGACGTCTGTTCACATTATAAACAAATTTTACCTAAAACTTTTCAAACTTATATATTTTTATTGAATTTAATAAATTTAAATTGTGTGTACAACGTGGTAAAACAAAAATGACTCAATTTGAAATTTAAATTCGATATTTTTATACTACATTTATATCTTTGTTTTGGAAAAATGTAATTCTACTACATTTTGGTAGCTTTTAAATAAATTTGTATTTATTTGCCTTAATTTTACTACATAATGTATTACAAATTCATTTTCGACATATTGCAAAAAATTTAGGTTGCTTTTAAATACATTTGTATTTATTTGTCTTAATTTTACTACAGATATATTATACGTACGTTCTCTACAGATTGCTGAAACTGTATTGTGTTATTATTTTTTTGATCTTATTTTAATTATTTGAATTTTGTGGACACACGTACAGAACATTTTATCTACATATTTTAGTACATATACATTACGACAAAATTATTTTAATACAAATGTATTAAAATATAGTTTGGAAATGCAGTAATATTATGTAGCTATTTTCCATACGAAAACAACTACTTATTTTAGTAAAAACAAATACATTTTCTTTTGAACGTAAATCAAATACATATGTATTTATTTTAAAGATGTTTTGATTTATAACTAATACAGTATTCTTCGGTGTATAAACTGTAAAAAGTTTTTAAATCACAAAATAGATTTTTCTGTTAAACTGTGTTATGTGTCTAAAAGTCGCTCACGTTTAGCTCCAAAAAAAAAACGTTATAAAATTTAATATATTTTTGTTATAGAAATGCAGCAAAAACCGATGGATGATTTTAAAAATATTTTTAAAAAAATATTTTAATAACCGAACAGCTATTTTTATAGAATGTAAAATAGAAAAAAGAAAGAAAAGAAAAATACAAAAATCAAAACATACTCAACAGTGAAACGTGCACAATAACATATCCTTAAATGTTTTTTGTTTTAATTGAAACAGAATTAAATCAAAATTAAAAAAATCTATTACTAAAAATATCTAATACAAAAAAAGTAATAGAAATGAAAAGAAATAATTAAAATTAAAAAAAAAATATATGCAAAAACCTATAAGAATTAACAGCAAGTTAAAAAAAAATTCAGAAAATATTTTCTAAACCCAACTATTTTTATACCAAGAATTCCAGTTTATTTTTAAATATTTTAATATACAAACAAAATATAAATAATAATTTAAAATAAAACACAAAAGGCACAGTTCAAAAGGTAACATCAAAAATAATATATATAAAAAATTCAGTTTTTCAAAATTGTTATCAATGTATTGAAAAAAAAAAAAAAAAACCCACAATAATTAAATAAAACTATTTTACTATTAAATTAAAACCTTTTAAATCACGCACACAAAAGAAAAATCAATTTAAATTCCCCCCATCACAAGATGTCTGTCGATCTGAGCGCTCAAGCCGAACCGACCATCTCGGTGATTACAACAGTGCCCGTTGCACAAAATGGCGGCGAAATGGACGCCCTGCTGCTGGGACGCATTGGGGTAAGTTTTACGTTTTCACTTTTAATCACTTTAACTACTACTATTAAATACTAGCTGCATTTAAAAAGCATTCTTTAGCAATTAAATTAGTTGATTGCATAGTTTTTTACTTCATTTCTTTTGTCTTCTAACTATTTGAGCTCTTAATTAAATACTTTCTATTGGTAGTTGGATGGTAATGCTATAAAATCTACTACTTTTAATACTTTGACTACTATTATGTCAATCCACACATAGCATTAACTACTTTTTTTTATTAGTGCTGTGCTAAAGTTAGTAGCACCTATTAGTTTGACTTTGATTTTTAGTCATAGTTTCTAAAAGATTTTCAACATTTAGAAATCTACTTAGTTTATAGCTGCGCGTTTAGTTTTATGTTTCTTTTACTACTTATTTATATATTCTACTAATAGCAAAAATTCCGTTTTGTTTTATGTTAATTGCATGGTTCTGAATACTGCTGGAATGTTTCAAAAGCAAATTTATATGGTACATAAAAAGTAAGACATAAATTTACTAACAAAAAAATGAAGAAAATAAGTTTTAGTTAAAATGAAAACTTTATATAAAATAGAGTTCATTCGGTCTTAGTTAACAAGCAAACCTTGGTAAGAATTTTTTGAAATTACACCTTTATATTTTGAAATCAAATATTTTTTTAAATTGCCTTGCGTTCATTTATAATAACTCTACTCAATACTCATGCCATACATCAATATTATATGACTTAGGGGTGACGATTTTGACTGCATACTCAGTTTTTCTATTACGCAATGTTTTTAAGAACAATTTCCCTCGAAATTTGTATTCTTTTTCAGCCACTATTTAGAATAAATATAACTTCAGAAATTAATTTTACAAAAAAACTTTAAACGCAGTTTTTCTTTAAATAGCCAAGACTAATTTTAATATTCTAATCAATGCTAATATGCCAATATATTTTTAAGACATTTGGATCTAAACATGAAAAATTGCATGACTTTTGGACTGTTCTTTGTCTGATTTTTGTTTGCATTTAAAATAGAACATATTTTAAAAAGTACAACAGATGAAAAAAAAGTTAGTAATTTTGAACGTTAGTTTGAATTATGTTCTTGTTGAGTGTAAATCATTTTCTATTTTAATTATTAAATTATAAATAGTAAAAAATAATCAAAAAATAGTCTACAAAATATTTAAATTGTTCGTGTTTAGATCCAATTATCTGAATATCATATTTGAATATGTACATTTATTGGTATATTAAAATTAGTCTTGACAATTAGAAGAAAAATTGCGTAAACATATTTTGAAAACCTAGTGTTTTGTATTTACTTTGTTTGTATTTCAAAAAAAGTGGTTTCAAATCGATATGTAAAAACTGAGTATGCGTATTTAAAAACGTTAAATTTTAAAGTGTTTACTTTAAATTATAAAATGTTTACTTTAAATTTTAAAGTGTTTACTTTAAATTTTAAAGTGTTTAATTTAAATTGCAAAGTGTTCATTTTAAATATTAAAGTGTTTTCTTTAAATTTTAAAGTGTTTACTTTAAATTTTAATGTGTTTTTTAAATTTAAAAGTATTTAATTTAAATTTAAAAGTGTTTACTTTAAATTTTAAAGTGTTTTTTTAAATTTAAAAGTGTTTAATTTAAATTTTAAAGTGTTTACTTTAAATTTTAAAGTGTTTAATTTAAATTGCAAAGTGTTTACTTTAAAGTGTTTACTTTAAATTTTAAATAAAATTTATATATATTAATGTGACACTTTAATTTTAAATTGGAAATTTTAGTTCTAAAGTGTCACTTTTAATTTTTTGTAAAAGTACAAAAAACTCTCAGTGTTCGTCAGATATGGCCATTTTGTCTCGGTGTTGAGTACATATGATAAGTCAGTAATTAACATACAAATAACACAGTGCAACAAAATATGCTGTCCTTCGATTTGATAACGGTTTTAGGGTAATATGGGGTCGCTGATCTCGAAATCCGTTTTGCTTTATCACCTCTGGGTTACTCACAATTTGCAGTGAAATATGAAAATCAGCGTGATTAACGACATCAAATCTGTTTCTTTTGAAATTAAAATATTTTTTTGTAGTGTATTTAAACACCATAATTTTTCATGTTCGATGGCGAATTTTGGGGAATCCAGAGGATATGAAACAAAACGGACTTCAGATTCGAGATCATCAATATTACCCTAAAATGGTATCAAATCGGAAGAAGGGAGAAAAATGTGTAATCAATGCCTTGATATCAAATGTAAGTTTTAATTACACAAAACAATACAAAAAAGAACTACGTAACAATAATTAACAACGATCATTATTGAAAAGAAAACCCATACATTTATTTTAAGTACTATAAAAAATAGTGTTTAATATTTAAAAAAAAAAATCATCCAGAATCCGAGTGAAAACTTCTAACTAAAACATATTTATATGCGATATTTCTTAATATCATATTTACTGCAGCATTACAGCAATTCAAAAATAATTAATAAATAAGTTTCCGAAATTTCACAACTTTCAAGCTATGTTGAACTCTGGTTTCTCTTAATGCAATCTGTGTAATATAATGCTTAAAATGATGACTATATTAAAAATAATATATATTACAAGAACCATTCAATTATATTCAATAATTGAAAACATATCGTCACTATCATGCCAAAGGGATGAATGTGCCATTTTTGACATTTGCGTTTTTTACATTTTTGAATGTAGTTTATCCTCATGTAATCTGTGCCAATATCGCGTGTCATTTTGTTGGAGATTTTTGGCCACAAAAGACAAAACCAAAAATTGAAAATCTTGTCATGCCAAAAGGGCGAATCTTTTCATTTTATCGCCATAAATTTTTATTGGTATAAGATAAAATAGTGGTGTAAAGGCATTTATTGTTTGTTTTCAAAGCACCTATCGATCTGCATTAATTCCGATCTGCATTAATTTCCTGCAAATAACAAATGTCAAATTTATGTTTGACAAAATATTTTTAATTAATGGTGCAGATCGATAGGTGCCTTGAAAACAAACAATAAATGCCTTTACTTCACTATTTTATCTTGTACCATTAAAGAGTTATAGCAAAAAAACGAAAATATTTGAGTTTTGATCTGAATATAGCCTCACAAAATCCGTATTTATAATTCAGTAGGTTGTCCAAATCTAAAGATATTTCATATAATAATAATAATTTGGCGCTACAGTCCTGTATAGAACTTCGGCCGAGCTCTCTCACCATTTTGAGCTGTGCGTGTTATATTTGTACTCAAAGTAGTGGGACCTACAGTTTATTGCCGAATCCGAACGGCGGGTGAGAGCTTTTCATAGGCAATGGTTTTACTCTCGAAGGTTTGCCATTTACTGTCGAGAGGTAGCGCGGTATAGAAAAATGTTTCTATGAAAAGATGTTGTTAGCCCCAGTCCAGGCTTGAACCGGGGACCTTTCGGCTCGCAGTCCAATGCACTAACTACTGAGCTACCGCGGCTACCGATATTTCATATACGTTATATTAATTGACGAATAAACCAAAATAACAGAAAAAAAATGAAAAAAATATAGATTTTGCTAATTTTTAAAGCACTTCAAATTTTAAAATTTAATTTCGCAACATTTTTAAAAATGCACATTCGCCCCTTTGGCACATTCGCCCCTTTGGCAGTATTATTTAAAAATCGTAGTTCAAATTTCAAACGTCCGGAATTATTCTGTGATTTATTACGTACTAACTATAATCTTTCGGAACAAAGTGAACATGCACAAAAATAAAGTAAATTGTCTCAGCTATGTTCTTAGGTAATTCAAAAAAATATATTGTACGCAAAATATATTTTTAGAAAAAAAATCGTAGTGATAATTTATATACAGAACTTTTTGTCCTTTCGGAATTTTTCTGAGATTTATTATGAAAAAATTATAAACTTTAGGAACAAAGTGTAAATATATAAAGAAAGCACATGATTTCAACTATTTTTTGAAATAATTCAAAAAATAATTTGTACGCAAAATTTGCTGACTTTTTGGAATTTCCATATGAACCTCGCATTTCCGTTTTTGTACCGTTCGGAACGACCACTATTTAATTTATTTTTTTTGATCTACCGTATAAATTTTCTAATTTTTTTGCAGATGTTTAATCCTATTTAACTACTAATTTAATTTATTTAACTAATAATTTAACTACTCTACTACAAAATCAATTTCCTTCTAAGGACTGCGTCGAATAAAATTGTCCGTTACATATCTTCCCATAATGTGCTATTGCAAGATTCAAATTAAAAAAAATTGATCATAGTAGCTCTGAATTAAATGGCAGATAATAATTTGTGTCAGTTATAGTCAATACAAAATTTATTTAACGCGAAAATGGCAAACGAAGTGGAAGTGCGAGAAAATATAATTAAAATTTTTCAAAAACAACCTAGTTGGTCTTTTAAAAAAATTGCCAAGGAGGTAGGGGCTAACCCTAAGACCATTTCTCGCGTTATCAACCGCTTTAAGGAAGACCTGAGTATTGATCGGAAGAAAGGTTCTGGTAAAAAAAAGGCCCACATGATCGTGAAAAGTCGAAGAAGGTTGTGAATATTTTAAAGAAAGATCCAAGCATATCCGGAAGGAAATTGGCGAGAAAGGCGGAAAGGCGGAGGCTGGGCTGAAGACGTACAAGGTCCAAAAAGTTCCGGATAGAAATGCCGTCAAGAATGAAACCGCAAAACAACGAGCTAAAAAGCTGAACCAAGATTTTTTTAAAAAATTCGATTGCTGCATAATGGACGACGAAACTTATGTTTTAGCGGACTTTTCTCAGCTACCTGGGCAGGAATTTTATACAGCCGATTCTCGAGGAAAAGTCGCTGAAAAATTCAAATCAAAAAAAAAAATGACAAAATTCCCAAAGAAATTCCTTGTTTGGCAGGCAATTTGCAGTTGTGGAAAAAGGAGCAGCTCATTCGTGACATCGGGTACAATTAATAGCGAAATATATGTGAAGGAATGCTTGCAAAAGAGATTGCTTCCATTTTTACGCCAACATGAAGTGTCCACATGTCACTACAGCAAAACGGCCTTAGAGTGAATCCAACAAAATGCAGTGATTTTGGTGCCTAGAGAAGCCAATCCACCAAACTGTCAAGAACTCAGGCAGATTGAGAGATACTGGTCTTTAGTAAAAAGGGAGATGAAGACAACAAAAAAAGTAGCCAAAGACCTTCAAGACTTTAAAAGAAAGTGGTCTTCAGCAGCTGTAAGGGTGTCGGACACTACCATTACAACATTAATGGAAGGGGTTCCGGAAAAATTAAAACTTTTTATTAAAAAATATTAATTTCTGGTTTTTTATATATTTTTTTAAATCTTAAAACAATTTGCAAAATAAAAAATTTTATTCTATAAAAATTCGATTACTAGATTTCTAGATTTTTTCATTTTTGTAGCGGACAATTTTATTCGACGCAGTCCTTAGATAGTAAAGTTTTAAACGTAGTCCGAAACCCCAGGAAATGCCCATATGTGAACACATTTTTTAGGTTTCAAAATTAATATTTTAAAAAGTATTTGATAAATTACAAAATCTAAAATTCTATTTGATAGATTATGAAATTACCTATCAATATAGACTGGAAAAAAGTATCCTCGATTTGAAATATGCAAAGATATTATGTTATTCACTAGGCTTTTATTGAAATTTTCAAAATGTAACGATTAAATCATTTAGCAACAGAGAAAAATCAAAAGGCTGTTAACCAAAAACTCAATAATATTATCTAGTTTTCTTGTATGACGTCTATACAGTTTTAATCTCAAACATGAACTGTAATCTGTATCGCACTTAACTGCAGACTCAGTAGAACCTGTTTGTCATGATTGACACAACTACTTTGATATTAAATTCCCCATTGTCTGGTGTCAAATTTTCGAATATCATATACAAAGCATTTTTATTAGATTCTTTTTTTCGTTTCGACAAACATTTTCTAGACATTTTTTTTATTGATTTCCCTGGAGAAATTTGCAAACCTTTGTTGAAGATAACAAAAATATATAAAATAAATGCTGATTTTCTATTATATTTTTTTTTTTGAGAATATTTGATATTTTCGACTGATTTTTCATTGACATAAAGTTATGCGTACGTACTTCCATTGCTATTTGGTTGATTTTTTTGGGTTTTCTATTTTCAACATAACTTTTGGCCCAACTTTGGCCCAACATATGCTCTTGATGTGTAGATGTCTCATGTTACGTTTTCTGCGTGACGTATTCTCACACATGTGGAGGTTTATATTTCGAACTATTTTTAGAATGGAATTTCAATTTTGTTATAACCTACGATGTTGTACCGGAGTGTGTAATGTGAAGGATGATTTTTTTTTATTTGTTTTTGTGATATTGTATTCATTTTGGATTTTCTCCTGAAATTGTTCTATGGTTTTGTGCATTTTGAGAAAATTCATTAAAAATTGAAATACATACATTTTTTTTTTGAGTCTAAATGTTCAATACATTCTTTTACCTTGAAATGTTAATATTATGTTGCATTTTCGCAACAAAAAAAATTCTAGTGTACATTTTGAATGGAGTGAATATTTTTTAATGAGTGCTATATTATGGCAAATTCGAGAAATTGTATTGTTTTTTAAATTGAATTGCTTTTTTAGGTTTGGCTAAAAAGAATACATTTCGGTAATCGGTTTTTATTAGTCACATTTCTGGTTTTGGTTTGTGTATTGGCTACATTATTCGGTTTAGTATACTGTGTAGCTGAAAGATACCATGTTAAAATCTGGGCTGATGCTAACAACATCTTATCATAGAAAATATTTCTCTATACCGCGCTACTTCTCGGCAAAGAAAAACATGCGAGAGTAAACACAAATAAGTACTCGGTTCTGGATTCGGTTAAGTATTCGGTTGAGTAATTAGCGCAGAATTTAATTCTGTATTTCGTTGATTATTCCGGTCAGTGTACGATATATTTTTAATTTAGTATTTGAATCAGTATTCGCAATAATTTTCACTAGAATATTTAGTTAAGTACTCGGTTTGCAAAACAGTTCAGTATTTGGCGAAGAATTCGGTTCAGTAATTAGTTCTCAGTATGCGCTCCAGTAATCGTTCACATTGTTTTCGTAAAGTATTTAGTGCAGTTTTTAAATGGGTATTTGGTTCAGTAATTGGTTTAGTATTCGGTTCAGTATTCGGTTCAGTATTCGGTTCAGTCATTGGTTCAGTATACGCTCCAGTAATCGTTCACTGTTCGCATCAGCATTTGGCTTATTGTTTTGTTCAGTATTGAGTTCAGTATTTGGCTTTGAAAGCGATGAATTATTATTCGATTCATTATTTGGTTCAGTATTCGGTTTTGTATTTGAGTCTGTATTCGGTTTAATATTCTATTAATGTTTGGTTTCAGTGTTTTATTTGATTCGGTTTTTATTTCGGTTCCGTATATGATACTGAATTTGTTCTGGTATTTGGTTCAGTGTTCGATACTGTGTATGGTTTAGTTATTGAACTAGAATTGCGTAAAGTATTTAGTGTAGTTTTTAAATGGGTATTCGGATCAGTATTTGGTTCAGTATTCGGTTCAGTATTCGGTTCAGTATTCGGTTTAGTATCTGTTTCAGTATACTGTTTCTAATATTCGCTTTAGTATTCTGCTCAGTTTATGTTTATTAATTGATTAAATACTTTGCGTAGAATTCTGTTCAGAATTGAGTACAGTAAGTATTTGTTTTAATATTCACTTCAGTATTCGGTTCAGTGTTCGCTGTAGTGTTTGCTAATTACTTGGTTCAGTATTGGGTTTAGTATTTGGTTTTGTATTCGGTTCAGTGTTGGCTGTTTATATTTAGTTATGCATTCGGTTTTATATTTTGTTTTGAAATCTGCTCAGTATGCTGTTAGTGTTTGGTTTAGTATTCGGTTTACTATCGGTTCCGTTTTTTTTATAGTCGTTCTTTTTTAAATTTTTTGTCTAATTAAAGAGGCTGATGTTGTTATGATTATGACAATCGTCTGATATGCTTGTCGCAATTATGTTCATTCCAACATTCCTCCTATCTAAGCTCTCACACTTTTGATATTTTCTGATCAATTTCATGACTGAAAGAAGTTGACAATCATACGCATACACGATGCAGAAAAAATGGCTCTCCCAAACATATTTTGGAGGCATTAACATGTATGTTTGGAACTTTATGTAAACATAATATGTTTACTGATGTTGCCCCTTAAAATTGTATATGTTCTAATAAAGGGTTTTTTAACAGGGACGCTACAAAAGTAGAGCGACAGGGACAGCAAACGACGCCATATTTCTTGCCGCTCTTTTGACATTTCTCTTCAGTAAGGTTTGTCATTTCATGATGGAGAGATATACGAATTCGAATTTCGGTAGTAAATTTTAATAATTTCGACTCGTTGTTGGCTCGAATATCTTTCCATCATAAAATGGAAAAACCCTTGAAAAAAACTTTTGTAGCGCTCTTATTGAAAACCCTTTAGAAACAAATAATTACTACATCCAAACAAAATAAATATTTGAACCGAAACATAAATATATTTAAAATATAACATGATTTGGAAGGACCTGAATATAAATATGTTTCCACAGAAACATATCAGTTGTTTCAGTTTAAAACGTAGTATGTTTGCATAAAAACACATCTAAATATTCAGACAAATCTATTCTATCCGTGTAGGAATTACACGATTGCAATAACCATTATATATTACTTCCAATCATATACAATTTTTTAATAATCGAACATTATTTGATTTTTTTCTGTATTGTGACAATCATTAACTAAACATAAAAATTTTCAGAACTAATTTTATGATTGCTGCAATCATTTCATTATATTGCTTTTTGCAATTATAATATATTTGCCACTATCATGCCTTAAACATATATGTGCATCTGCATGCAATCACTAATCTCTATTTAAAGTTGCCGTTTAGTTGGATTTCGTTGTCCCGCAAGGAAATCTTTAATACTGGCAAACATTTCAACATGTGCAAAAAATTCTAAGGAACTCAATGCAGTTTGGATTTGTAGTGTGATAGGAGAAGAACATATTTTATGTTCTTAGTATAGGTTTAGTTTGGAACTTGGTTGTGGACATTTGGTAGGGTACACTGTTCAATTGTGTATGAAAAAGGGGGGGCTTAGTAAAGAGTTGGAATTTAGTTTAAATGAAAATTTTATTCTGTGGGATCTTTGGTGCTTGTAGCATCACGTCAAGCATGTGGTTTTACTATTGCCACCATTAGGTATGTTTTGTGGTTTGGACGAAAATTTATTTTTGTGCCACAATCTGCACTTTCCACCTTGCACTTTTAGTACATGCAGTATATTTTATGCCATTTTTGGGAATACTTTCTGACAGTCGAACTGATTGTCTAAGCAGTGCAGCACTTTGACTCTATTAAATTGATTACTATACAATTTATTTGCTGCCATATTTTATTTCGTTAGTAAAAAAAAGAATATTCTTTTTTTAATATTTTTCCTTTTTCTTATGACTCACTCACTAAGAGAAGCAAATTTGCAACGTTTTACGGTTTCTGCCTGCAGAGATAGAATTTTTGGAAAAAATAGAAAAATCGCTAGAAAAATGCCAAAAGCTGTCAAAAGATGAGTGTAGATTTTTTAAAATTTATTGCAATTTTTGCAACGTCCAAAACTATTTGTAATGCAGCGCAAAAAGATGGCAGGTGAAAAAGAGAGTAAGAAATAAGAATTTATTTTATTATTTTATTTATTTTGAAGTCAATAATGACAAATGTATTATTTTTCTTCGATTTCTGATTTCAATTTGATAGAGTGGTTTTATAGAAATTCAATAAAATATTGCTTTTTCAATATTTTTATTTTTATTTTTATTTTAAGCTCTTACATTGCATAATTTCAATTCTTTGCCGGTAAGTGGTTTTATTTTTCATGAAATCTTAAATAGAGTAGAAAAAAAGTAGAGAAATATATATATATATAAATTTTAAAAATGTAGTAAATACTTAATGCTCTGCTGCACAATTTCTGAATTTCGAACGTAGCATTTTCTATGCATCCTTTAGCTTTACGTTTAAGCGATTTTTTTTGATACTTTTTATTACTTTTAGTTTTTAAGTTTTTTTTTTAGAATCTCTTTTTCTTCGTTTTTGACCTTCACCCAGAAAAAAATACCCTCAAATCCCATTAAAAATAGGACAATTATTGTTTTAATAGTATACAAAAAATAAATCTTTTCATATAAACTCATGGCAATGTCATGGTATATTCTAGTATTTAATGATATTTTTCGATTAAAATAATAATTTATCCTATTGACAAATTTTAATAGTAAAAAACTATTATTTATATAGTATTTTTTTCTGGGTGTTATCACTTCTTATTACTTTTTTTGACTATTTTCTACTGCTTTGTTGCCAACTGTTTTGTTATATTGTGTACTTCTTTTTTTCTACCTTTTGTCTACTTTGTTTGCCGCTTCTTAGTAATATATTTTTGATCACCTTGTTTTTTGATTCTTTTATATATTTTTTCTAATCTTTAAAACAATTTTTTTTTCATAATTTGTTTCAATATTTTTTTTAGTATTATTTTAATACTTTTTGTACTGCTTTTTTGTACTACTTTTTCGTCTTTTTTATTAATTTTTTAATTGTTTGTAAAGTTACTTTTGTACTACCTTATTTTGATACATTTTTGACTAGATTTGGTTCTACCACTATTTTCTATCATTTGTTACTATTTTGATTACTTTGATTTACTATTTTTTTGACAACCTTTTTACTCCTTTGTTTGAACACTTTTTATTATTTCATAATTTTTCGTATTTCTTAATATTTTTCTACTACCTTTTTTAATACTATTTTACTATTTTTTTTACTTTTTTTATTACTTTATTTTACTTTTTTTTTCTTATTTTTTATTACTTTTCATTAATTGATATTTGTGCTTAATTTAATACTTATTTTCGACCTTTTTTCTTGTACCAGCTTTCCTTAATATATATTTAAATTCTACTTTTTCCTCTTTTTGTACTACATTTTTTTACTACTTTCCATTAATAATTATTTTTCCTTATTTAAAAATTATTTTTCTACCTTTTTACTACTTTTTGTACCACCTCTTTTTAATATATTTTTCGTTAAATTGTTTTTGTTTCTTTTATTCTTTCTACACAATTTTAGTATGTAGTTTTTTTCATAATCTGTTTCACTACTTCTTTGATACTTTTTATACTTTTTGCTAATATTTAATATTTAATTTTTTTTTTTTTTTATTAAGACCAACTTTTAATAAATTTTTTATTATTTTATTTTACTATATTTTGAACCAATATTTTTACTACTATTTAGGGTTTTATTATTTGTCCAATTTATCTACAACAAATTTGAGCATACTTTATTTAATACTTTTATAATAGCTACTATTTGTTTTTTTACGTTTTAATTATAACTTTTACCATTTACTAAATGCTACCATTTTTACTTCTTTTTTATCCGTTTTTTATTTACTACTTGTTTACTAATTTCTCTTAATTATTATTTATGCATTATTAATTATTATTTAAGCTTTATTTAATAATTATTTTTATACCTTTTTACTACTTTTGTAGCACCTGCTATTAATATAGTTTTGATCATCATTTCCTTGTTTTTGTTTCAGCTATGCATTCTTCGCTATTTTTGTGTGTATTTTTTTCATAAATTGTTTCACTACTTTTTTGCATTCTTTACAAGTTTTTACACTACTTTTTTATTTTTGCTAATTTTTTAACTTTTTCGACTTCTAATATTTTTTTTTAATAATTTTTGTACTTCCTACTTTTGTGACATTTTTGTCAACCATTTAATTCGTTTTTTTATTACTTTTTTTTTACTGTTTATTAGACCACTTTTGAAATGCTTGTTTAATTCTTTTTGACCTTTTTTTATTAATTTTTTTCTTAGTTTTTTACACTTTATTTACTACATTTTTAACTACTTTTTATAAATTATAATTTACGATTTTACAAGCTTTTTGTTTTTCCACTATTCTTTTTCGATAGACAACATTTTTATTTTCATTTTTTTTTTTTTTACTACCATTTATTCTTTTTTTTACTTTTTATAATTGTATTACAACGTTTTTTTACTATTCATTTGTATTATTCTTATTTTATACAGTTTTGATTTTTTATTTCTCTTTTTTTATTTTTTACTTATAATTTTTCGTAATTTTTTTGTACTTTTTTTAGTATTTACTATTTTCTAACTTTTTGTATTTTATTTTTTACTACTTTTTGTTAAACCTTTATTTTTGCTATTTTTTTAAACAGTTTCTTCTATATTTTTTCACTACGTTTTTTATTACTACAATTTATACTAGATTTGATTTTAATACTTTGCGTCTCCTACTTTTTACCTTACTTTTTTTAATACAATTCTAAAGACATTTTTTGTGCTTTAATTTTTCAATTTTAAGTTTAACTACTGCACTATTATTTTCACTACATTTTCTATTTTTACTACTTTTTTTACTACCTTTTTTACTACTTTTTTTTCTACCTCTTTTTACTAATTTTTTTTTATATATTTTTTTCACACTCAATTTTGTGTAGTTTTATTAAAAAAAAAAATTTCAACGCATTTTCTGAATTTTTCTACAAAACAGCAAGTGTTTGTTGGTCACTTGTCTTCCATCTCTTATTCACCCTAAATCACTTGTTATGCTCTTGCTCTCTTCCACGCTTTCTTTCTTGTGTATGCTTCTTCATATTAGTTCAATTGTAATTCTGCTCTCTTTGTCTCTCTCTCTCTCTAGTTCGCTCGTCCTCATACGCTTTTTGCATTTCATGTTTCTTGCATTTTAGTACTTTTTCAATTTTAACAACCAAAAAATAATATATAAAACTAATTTAACCGAAAAATAAAGCTGTAATAAAAACCGAAACGTTCGAAAGCAAAATAATGTTTTTCTTCTTTTTTTTCTCTTCCTCTCCACACCAACAAAATACAAACCACGACACTTGACATTTTTCCCAAATAAAATATTCAAAAAAAAAAATTAACAAATACAGCATTCGGTAAGTAGCAAATGGTAGAAATAAATAAAAATATATTTAAATTTATCAACATTTGTTTTATAACATTTTGGGAAATAAACAGAAACTAATTCTTAAAAAATATTTTAGTCATTTCTGATAATATGGAAAAATTATTTTTCGATTTCGGTCGAAATTTTAAAGAATTGCAAAAATTTAATATATCTTAAAATTCAATTTTTACTTATGATTCAAATGTATACTAAAAATTCAAATGTACACTAAAAAATGAAATGTACACTAATAATTCAAATGTACACTAAAAATTTAAATTTTCACTTCTAATTTAAATTTAACTAAAAAAGTTATTTCTTAGAATATTTCTTCAAATCTATTTTCAAATTTGATTGAATTGTTCACTAAATAGCAAGTGTTCTCTAAAATTCAAATTTAACTAAAAATGTAACAATTTATTTAAAATTAAATTGTTCCCTAAAAATGTTCACTAAATTTCAAGTGTTCACCAAAATTCAATTGCTCACATTAAGTTCAAATGTACACTAAAAATTCATATGTACACTAAACATTCAAGTGTTCACAAAAAATTCAAATGTTCACTTAAAATTTAAATGTACACTAAAAATTCAAATGTTCACAAAAAATTCAAATGTTCACTAACAATTCAAGTGATCACTACAAATACAAAATTTTTAAAATTGAAGAATTCACGAAAAATTTTAACTTAGAATTCAATTTTTCGATAAAATTGAAATGTTCACTAAACATTCAAATGTTCACTAAAAATTTAAATGTTCACTAAAAATTTAAATGTGCACTAAAAATTCAAATGTACACTAAAAATTTACGTGTTCACTATAAGTTCAAATGTTCACTAAAAATTCAAGTTATCACTACAAATTCAAAATCAAAAAATTCACGAAAATTCTAACTTAAAATTTAAATTTTCACGTAAAATTGAAATGTGCACTAAAAATTCATATGTGCTCTAAAAATTTAAAATTTCAAAAATATTTCAAATTTTCCCCAAAACTTCAAATTTTTATTTAAAATTCAAATGTACACTAAAATTGAATTGTTGACTAATTGTTTCACAAAATATTTCAATGCTATATTTTAAATGGTTTTTTATTATTATTATCTCCAAAAATTCAAATTTTATTCGAAAATTTATTAATTTCACTGGAAATTCTATCCACAATGTTATCTTCAATTTATTTTATAAAAAAATCTTTAAAAAAAATAATGAGTTCTACAAAAAAAACGTGTCACAAAAAATGATCATCACCATGTTGAAAAAGTATCACACCGTACAAAGTAGCCTGATTAAAAAATTATTTCACTGAATACGTTTTAATTAAAAATATTAAAAATTAACCAGTAATTAAATTGTCAAAGCAATTAAGTTTTGTTTTTTGTTGTTTGTTAAAAATAAAAAAACCCGAACAACGTTGCGACAAATTCAAGCCGCAGACTTGAGGTATAACTATGATGAAGCCAGCAGGCGTCACTGAATTATGAATGAAAAATTATAAACTCACACAGAGGGACAGACAGCCCATATACATACATACACATGACACTCATATATTTACATATGCTTCACCTGCAAAACCGCTGGCGGCAGCTCGTCCTGCGCAAGGACATAAAACGAACTTGAACTTTGTCACAATTACGACAACAAATAACATGCATAAAAAAAAAATGAGTTGACGACAGTGCAAATGTGTCGCTGTTTTTGTGTTTTTACCTCACAGACACACACACATATTCACATGTATTTTCATCTGTTGTTGTCTGTTGTAAAAATTTGTCGACGACGACACAAAATTCGAAATGAATTTTTTATATATCACTGAACGTTATCATTATTTCTCTGTATGTCTGTCGTCGCTGCGTATCATTTACCAGCATCATATTTTTGCGCTAATTTGAAATTAAAGTCAACATCATTTTTTACGTTTTGCACACACATACTGATTTTTCTGTAGTAATGGAAATTTACAGGAAATTATATCACAGCCGAAATGCGCGTGTGATATGTACATATACAAAAAAAAAACACACAAACTCTTGGGTATTCATTTTCAGTGATGCTGTTCGTTATTGCAATGTGAAGTTTTTAGGTGTTTTTATATATGTCACGGATGAGGTGTGAGCACGAGTGATTGTCAAATTAATGTTTATCACAGATTAATATATAATGAGTTTTTCCTATTTTGAGCATTTCAATCCAATTTGAATTTTAAAAATTAAAAAAAAAATAATAACTGAATTTTGCAAATGCAAGATTATCACTGTGATATATTTTTTTTTTAATTAATTGGTATATTCAGTGATATTTCTGTTAAAGATATTAATAAGGCGTCTGCTGAGTATGTTTGTTTTGTCATTTAACACATGTAACGAAAAATTTATCACTTATTAAAAAAAAAATCACACTGCATTCATCACACATCAACGTCCTACTGAAAAACTATTTTAGTCTTTTTAGAAAATTATATCACAGCTATAATGCGCGTGTGATATGTATATATAAAAAAACACGCCAAGTGATGTTGTTCAAATGTCACAAATCAGGTGAGAGTACGTGTGATAGTAAAATTAATATATATCACAGATTAATATATAAACGAGTTTTTTTCTAATCTGGGCATTTAATGCAATTCGAATTTTAAATATTTAAAAAAATTGAAAAATCAATTACAAATGCAAGATTTATCATTGCGATATATTTTATTTATTAATTTTAATATTCAGTGATGTTTTTGATAAATATATTAAAAAGACGTCTGCTAAGTATTTTTTGGCATTTATCACATGTAACGAAAATATTATCACATAGTACTAAAACATCACACAACATTCATTACATAACAACGTCTCATTGAAAAACTATTTTAGTCTTCTTAGTGAAAATGCGAAAATATTTTTTGTCGATGATATATTATATGAATAAAATATGAACAAGAATTCAAAAAAGAATGATAAACTAAATTAATTTCAAACAACTTTATAAAGTTCACGAAGAGTTTGTGCATTTTACATATTATATACATCACAGTCAAGAATATTTTGAAATATTGATTTTGTTAAAATATTATAGTGCTCAATACCTGTGTGATACATGGTTTGATGAACAATTTGTACACCTATGCAAGAAATAAAATGCATTTATTTTTGAGAACATTTTATGAAAATAGAACGTTATTAATATAAAGTAATGTTTTTCTATACTTTTTATGTCTACGATGGTGATATCTAAGTAATATGTGCAACACTTGCATTGTGATTGCCAATTCCTTTGATACATATTTTTATGTAGTTAATAAGTTGTCACAATTTATATGTGATAATATATAATATATAAGAAAAATAGAAAAATGCTTATTTGTAACTGACGTTGACATATTAGCTATTACAAAAAAAATTATACATATATATATCACATTTTTAAAATAAACTATGTGATGTGACGAAAACAAAATTAAATTAATTTAATATTACTCTGCTTTCCTTATATATTTGAGGTGGGCAGTATAATATTTGAGTATTTACTTATTACATGCATCTCTGACAAAAATAATACCTGTGATACAATACCTGTGACATGTAGTAAATGTAATGTCTGATTTTTCAATATTAAAAAAAAAAAATGTATAAATTAAGAATATTTTATTTATTTTTTTAAAAATATATATTTGAATCAAGTAGATCTTTCTATATACGTAAACATATAACTTGCATATCACTGTTAACGTGCGCGTGTGATATGTAAAGAAAATTAATTGTCATAAAGTAAGATAGAAAATCTTATATAAATAAATTAAGAACTTATTATCTCTGTTTAGTAATTAAACTAATTTGTTTCAAACTCGTTGCTATATTTTATATTAAATTGCAATCCCTACATTAAACATCACCACATGTACGTGTGATATTTGACATATATTTTACATAGTTATTTAAAAAAATTGGGAGATGTTTCACTATAAATCATTAAAAATAACAGAAAATTCTTGTGTTAATTATTTAATAAATTGTTTTTAATAATACATTATTTTGTATAAAAATTTTTATATCTGTGATATTCATAGATAAAGTGATACATTTTTTGTATTAAATTATTTTCTATTAAAAATTTGTATATTTGTAATTATTCATCATTGAAATGATACATTTTATATAGATAAATGGAACTCTGTGATAAGGTTTTTGTAAAATATTTTTTAGAAAACAAATAAAAGATAAAACTTTTTCTGTACATACTATTTTAACTATCATACGTAACAAAACAATGTGATGATATTAAATAATAGTGTCATAGCATTTATCACATGTAACACAACAGTTATCACAGCTATTATTTTAAGAAATTATTAAAATTTATTTAAAAAATAATAAAAAAAAACTTTTTTCAAAACCGGTGATGTATTTGTCTTGCGCTATGTGATATACAGTACAGTTCATATATCAGTACAATACTTTACTGTGGTATGAAATTCAGTTCCACATAATAATTAAAAACTATAATTATCACAGCTATTGTTTTAAGGATTTATAGAAATAAATTTAAAAATGATTAAAAATATTCTCAAAACCATTGATATATTTGTCTCGTAAATATGTGATACACATCAGCTAAAGACTGCCATTTTAAATTTCTTTTTGTAGTACATAACATCACTGGTTCTGGATTTTAATTATTTAATTATCAAACAGAAAAATACAGTTCTCACCTATTGTTTATGAATTTATAAATTAATAAAAAAGATTCGCAAAACCAGTGATATATTTGTCTTGCTATTTGTCAAAAAATCAGTACTAAATTATACTGTGTGACAAAATTTAGTTTTACATAATAAAGTAGTTATCACACATAAAATTATATTTATCACAAGTATTGTTTTTAGAATTTATAGAAATAAATTAATAAATCATTAAACATATTCTCACTAATATATATGTATCGCAATGTGATATACATAAATAAAACATTGTATATATTTAATAAAAATATAAATAAAACACTTAAATTAATAGCATTAACATCACAATCGCATAATGGCGTTCATCACATATAACACAAAAGTTATCACAGGTTCTATACAATCAAAAATATTTTTATAAAAAAATATATATGTCTCGCTGTGTGATATACATAAATAAAACACTGTGAATATTTAATAAAAATATAAATAAAACATTTAAATTAATAGCATTAACATCACAATATCATAATGGCATTCATCACATGTAACACAAAAGTTAACACAGGTTTCACATAATCATCAAATTATCAAACATAAAAATTAAATTCTCACAGTTATTATTTTATGAACTTATAAAACTAAATGTATAAATTAATAAAAAAATATTTCCAAAACCAGTGATGTATTGCTCTTGCTATGTGATAAAAATTACTACAATATTTTACTGTGTGACGATATCAAGCTTTACATATTAATGTAGTTATCACACATAAAAATACATTTATCGCAACTGTTGTTTTAAGAATTTACAGGAATAAATTTATAAATAATAAAATTTTTTTCACTGATATATATGTCCCACCTTGTGATATACATTAGTAACACACTGCGACTATATTTAATTAAAATATAAATGAAACAATTAAAATAATAACAGTAATATATAACTTTATAATCTCATAATGGCATTTATCACATATAACACAATATTATCATTAGTTATAAACATTTTATTATCATACATAAAAATACATAATAACCAGTTTTCATAAATATTCTTAAAACCTGTGATAATATTTTACTGCAGTATTAATACAAGTTCCACATAATAATTTACTTATCACACATAAAAATATTGTTATCACAGCTATTGTTTTAATAATTTATTGTAATAATTGTATCTTGCAAACATCAGTAAAACTCTGTGATGATATTAAATATGAATATAACTTTTAATATAGTGGTAAATAACATCACATATTTATAATGTTATTTATTACATATATCACAAAAGTTATCACAGGTGACAAAGAAAAAACATCACACAGCAAAAAGTACAAATTAAGAAATTCTTTATTATAAGAAATATACAAATATTTTTCGTGTCTCAATTTTCATCACCCCAAAATATCACACACACATCATACAACTCGCACATTTACAAAAGCTCAACCTTAATCAACGTACGATATTTATGGAAATGTATATGAAAAATACTTTGCAAATTGAGGCACATTAGCGTTTAAATTTTTTCTCGTATGCTACTGCTTTTCACGATGATACTATTGATGATAATTTGGATGATGATGATAATGTTTATATTGGGGTTGAAGCAGTTGATGCTGGGTAGTAGAAGGCACCCAGTTGATGATGATGGAGTGATAATAATAATAGAGTGATGCTAGCATAATATTTATTTTCATGCCTAGATGTTTCTGACATTATTAAAAGAATTTGGCTTTGACTTCACCTTGTGTCAGGTGGAAGTCTTCTAAAAGTCAGTCTTAGTTCATAACTGTAATGGATATATTTTCGATGATGATGTGTATTGATTGCAGATGTAACATGTCAAGGTGAGTTAACGTTAAAGGTCTTTGCATAGAAATAAGACAAAATTTGAATTTTTCAATTTTAGAAATTCAAAGAAATTTAAAATGTGTTTTAATGCAGGAGCAAATAAACATTTTCTAAATTTCAAGTATCTAGAAATCGTTATGAACATTTTAAATATTTATTATTCTTTGTCTTTTGTTTCATAAATGATTTATTTTATTTATGTGCCGTGTCTATTTCATTTATATTATTCCTTTGAACGCAGCATCATCAGTATCATCAACAATAGCATCATAAGCATCATAAAATAACTTTCATTGAGTTGTTCGCGGAATTTTCTACCTTCAAGTACAACTTCTAAGCAAAATTCTCGCTGGTTCCTTTTTTATTTTGCCTACATTGTTCACACGCTTCAGTACATTTAGTAATAATGACTTTATACCCTACAGATTTTTGCTAAACATTTTTGTCTTTATATTTTTGCATTTTTCATGTCTATTTTTATTTTTGTGTTCACTTAGGTTCACTGAAATTTTGTCTAAAGAATTTGCATAGAATAAAAAAAAAAACAAAGGAATTTCTATTAAATATTTGGCGTAGAATTTTTTTGTTTCATTTACATTTTATTGGTATTTTCAACATTGAATTTTTGAACAAGGTTTTTAGCTCAAATTTAAATTAATATTTAATTTTATGCGCAATCGATGAAGGCGTCCATGTCAAGGTAATGATTAACTAATTTTATTGGCAATGACATTTACTGAAGTTTGTGATGATTCAAGAGGTTCGCAAGAATGGAAGAAATGAAGAAAATTAAGTTTTAAAGAATTCTTGCAGACAAAGGGAAAAGGATTTTATTGGAAGATTTTATGCAGACAAAGGCGTAGTTTGTATCAAAATCTGCCTATTTTCTGCGCGTACCCAAAATATGCCGGTAAAATGGATTTTAAACATTTTAGAACCTAAAGGGTTTTTTTGAATTTTTCATTTTTTTAGTGTATAGCAGGTTGTCAAATTGGCAGATTTACGGCATATTTTAGATACGGACAGAAAACAGACAGATTGTGCTACAGATTCCGCCTATGACTGTTTGAAATATGTCGGAAAATGTATCTAAACTGCTTCGATCGTGCCAAAAATTTTGTGTGCGGGGACATCCCAAAATGTTCAAATGTAACTGTGACAAAAATGAGTACCAGTGCTATGAGGGAAGTATGCGCCAAATATTTCATAGATATGCTAGATATTGTAATTGCTACAGTTTTTTGATTATTTTCAGCAGACAAAGACGGCGTTTGTATTAAAAAGGGCATATTTCGTACCTAAAAAATTCGACAGCCTGCTATGCACTCAGCAAAATCTTGTGTTTACCGGAAATATACCGAAATATTCCATAATTTTGGTAGACAATATTTTTGCCAGGGTTTACGAATTTTCTCAAGCTTTTTACAAGACAAAATCGAAGGATTTTGTATCAAAAGTTGTCTGTTTTTCGGTAGTTCCCAAATATATACGAAAATTTGCCTTGAAATTACACAAAGTATGAGAACTTTCTAACAGCGTGTCTTCCATTTATCTGTGTTTGACTAATATATGGTCTTGCAAAAATTGCCCACTTGACAACATTTTTTGACACCCTTAATCTAGTTTAGAATAATTTTTTTTAATATATTATCTTTTAAATAACCAAATTAGAAAGGAAATATGATTTTTTAATTCCACAAAATTTAACATGCCAGCAAACTTCTCAAAATCTACAACATATCTGTGTGTTTTTTGAAAATATTTCCGCAGTTTTCATAAAATATGGCAGAAATATTATCTCGGCGATATATACAGCAATATATTAGGCAGGCTCAATGATGTTTGTATCAAAAGCTGTCTTTTTTCTGTACATTTCCCAAATATCCTAGAAATCTGCTTTTTACATTCCACAAATTTTTGTTATTCTTCTTTCTTTTTTCTGTGTGTTTTCCGGTAATTTGCCAGAAAAATGTCAGAAAAATGCCAGAAAAATGCCGGAAAAATGCCAGAAAATGCCAGAAAAATGCCAGAAAAATGCCAGAAAAATGCCAGAAAAATGCCAGAAAAATGCCAGAAAAATGCCAGAAAAATGCGAGAAAAATGCCAGAAAAATGTCAGAAAAATGCAAGAAAATGTCAGAAAAATGCCAGAAAAATGCCAGAAAAATGCCAGAAAAATGTCAGAAAAATGCCAGAAAAATGCCAGAAAAATGCCAGAAAAATGCCAGAAAAATGCCAGAAAAATGCCAGAAAACTGACAGAAAAATAACAGAAAAGTGGCAGAAAAATGCCAGAGAAATACCAAACAAAAATTGTTTGTGTATAAAAAATTACTTCGGTGATTGAATTATTTCTCATACAACTTTATTTCAAACACATGAAAAAGTTAATCATATTAAAGAATTATTCATCATACATATATCAAATTAATGAATCAATTAATACATTTTCTATTATAGAAAATTATTTCAAATACATTTAGAAAAACATACATATTATTAATGAATACATCAGTGTTCAAAATACTATTAGAATAAGTTCTTCATTTCAATGAATAATTCATCAATGAAGGTTTGAAACATACATGAAACAATTATAACGCTACATACCACAACACTGCATTTGTTTAATAATTCTATAATTATATATTACTTCAAATTTACTTTTATAACACGATCGCATTATTCAGTTTTATGTAGTGTATTCAACAATGCATCATCTAGGTAATGGATACACACAAAAAATGTTATCATATGTTATCAACTCATTCATTGAATTAAAATCGTATTTTTTAAATGTTTTTCATTTTCAATATTTTTTTAACATCAAATTTCAAACACAAATTTGTCTCCATTTATGCATTTATAATTCTTAAATGATTTATAATATATAATTGCAAATTATTTGAAGCCTCCAATTCATCATATTAATGAAAAAGTTAACATCATATTGATGAATTTTGATCATCAAAATATATTAATTTATTAAATATCATAAATCTTATAAGAATTATAATTATAAAAAATATTAAAAATGTAAAACACTTAAAAAATACGACTTTAGTTCAATGAATTAAATCATCAATATGATGAATACTGGTAGTTGGTGAACATTTTTTTTGTGTATATTAGTTAAGAATATTCAGGAATTATTCATAAGTAAATATAACATACATATTATCGAATTTTTGATTATTCATCACTTAAAAAATCATACATATTACATATAACGAAACAATTCTTCTGGATTTTTATCTATTACCTAATAATAAAATAAATTTTACCATATTAATGAATTATTTCATAAATGAAATTTACTTTTATTAAATGCTATCATTATTTAGTTTTATGAAACGATGTAATATATTTAGAAAATACCTCTAAATGGTCTAACCATACAAATTTTCCGAGATTAGATTCAAATATCTTAAAAATTTATTTTTTTTATTTAATTTTCTGTCTGTTTTGCAGAAATTTTAAACTTTTTTTTTATCACTTCCAATTTATATCATTAAACTTCCGTTTGATTTCGTTGTATGATGCTATGCAATCAAGTCTTTCGTCCGTCTGACGCCATCCTTTAGTATGTCACACCGGAAATGAATTGACAGACAATATGTCACTGGGTAGTAAAAGCTTTGCTACTCAATGAACGGATGTGCAGTGTAACAGGTGGAATTTTAGACAGTTACTTATTATTTTATAGTATAAAATTTAAATATTTTCTTAATCCTTTTATTTTTTCTTAATTTAAACCAAATATTTTCAATTTTTATTACTTAAAACAATTCAATCTATTAATTTAAATACTTTCGCATCTTTGACCTTTTGTCTCCTGATCTGTCTCCTGTTTAATCGAATGTCATCGTCTCTAGTGACGCTTCATCTGTTTTCTATATAAAATGCATTTCGGAAATAAATTATGTGCGCTGATAAAATATAATTCGCTGAAAATATTATCGTTATTTCTTTCACCTCAGCGCACAATTATGCGCTACTTGTGTTCAACGTCTATTTTTTATACTTCTTCATTGGAATATCTATCTTGTCAACGGTTTTTTTTGTCTTTTCTGCAGTTTCCTTTTTTTGTTTTCTTGATTTTAATAAAGCCCACCTTCCAGTAAACATGAAATCGTTTCCACATCACCCTTCTCCAAAATCTGATACCACACATCCACCTTTTTCTTAGCGTAACCAGTTCCTCTTACCCAATATTCTCATTTCCTTTTCGCTTGTTTTTCTTATATTCGATTTCATCTACTTCTATATACCCTACTTCGAATGGGGAAATGCATATACATTGTATAATGATTATAATATAACTTTGATAAACCATAGAAACATATGTAATTCTGTGTAAATATATTTTAAATATAACCACAATTACAGTTGCCATCGTTTGTAATGTTGGAACTAATGCGTGAAATTTGTATTTATGAATATTGCATCAGTATGATGAAATTTTTTGATGTCTCAACATCATTTTTTAGCAATATGCTATGAACTTTTTATTATTGACAACGTATTTTGTTTATTTTATTGAAATATAAAACAACCAATAAATAAATTCATAAATGTTATGAATAATTCATTAAAACTAATATTGCGCTTCAACTAATAATTAACATTTTAAATTTAAAAATTAAATATTTATTACTAAACTTAATTTCTGATAAATGAGAATTTTCATTAATGAAATAATCATTGTTATGATGAACTTTAATTTTTTTGACAGATATATTATTCATGACTATAAAGAATTAGTTTCTTAACTGAATACATATTGACTAATGAAGGATTTTTAATCATCTATAGAAAAACATTTTTACAGTGAATAATTATAGCATTTAATGAAATTAATTTTCATTGATGAAATAACTCGTAAAGATATGTAAAAAATAAAAATTTAGAAGCATTGATTCGTTATATTTAATATGTATGATTTTTTAAGTGATGATATTTACTTATGAATAATTCATGAATAAACTTAAATTATATTTTCATGAACTAGATTTATTTTTGAATACACTTCATGAAACTGAATAATGCCATCGTTTTATAATAGTAAATTTGAATTATTATTAAAGAAATAATACACTGCTTTAATGAATTCCAAGATCAATAACTCATCAGTATAATAAACATTACGTTAAATAGTGTTATCATCATTTCATATAATAGAATATGTTTCGAATTTTAACTAATGAATAATTAATTGATATGAAAAACTCATTTTAATAGTATTTTCAACACTGATGTATGATAATTTATTCAGTAATATGATGAAGTTTTTTAAAAATGTAGTTGGAATAATGTTCAATGATAAATAATTTAATAATTGATTGATTAATTTGATGTATATTGCATATTGATGTTTGTATGATGAACAATTCAATAATTTGATAAACTTTTTTTAAAAATGTATTTGGAATAATGTATGATGAATAATTCATTATTATGACGATATTTTTTTAATGTATTTGGAATAATTGCTTCAATAATTTGTTGTATGTATGATGAATAATTTATTAATATGAAGAATATATTTGAAATAAAGTTGTATGATGAATAATTTATTAACTTGATGAATTTTGTCTTAAATATGTATTTTTTTATATTGATGTATGATGAAAAATATATAAAAATAATTTAATCTTTTTTATGTATTTGGAATAATTGTTGTATGATTCATTAATATAAAGACTTTTTTAATGGATTTTATAAGTTGATGAACAATTCATTAATATGATGAATTCTTTAATATAATTGGAATAACGTTGTATGAAGAATAATTCATTAATTTGTTGAATATTTATAATTTGTATTTCGTATACTGATGTTTGATGAATAATTCTATAATATGATGAACTTTTATGTATTTCGAATATTTTATGTTGTATGATTAATGCTTCAATAATATGAATTTTATATACTGACTAGCTGGAACCGTAATCGACTCGTGCAAAGATTTTGTGAATGCAAGGTTATGGAGCAATTTTATTAATATAAATAACATTTTTATTATTTATATCAGGGACCCGTGGACGTATTTTTTATTGGTTTTATAAATGTAGTAACCAAAACCAAACTAATTCTCCGCTAAAACAACTTTTCTCATATACAATTATTTCTCAGTAGAATTCTTTCCCGAAGAATTCTTCCCAGTAGAATTCTTTCCCGAAGAATTCTTCCCAGTAGAATTCTTTCCCGAAGAATTCTTCCCCGTAGAGTTTTTCCCAGTAGAAGTTTTATTGTGGTTACTTTTAGTGTGGTGAGTTTTAGTGTGGTGAGTTTTAGTGTGGTGAATTTAGTGTGGTGAGTTTAAGTGCAGTGAATTTTATTGTTGTGTGTTTTAGTGTGTTCAATTTAAGTGTGGTGAATTTTAGTATGGTCAGTTTAAGTGGGTGAATTTAAGTGTGGTGAGTTTTATTGTGGTGATTTTTAGTGCGGTGAATTTTAGTGTGGTGAGTTTTAATGTGGTGAATTTTAGTGTTTTGAATTTTAGTGTGGTGAATTTTAGTGTGATGAATTTTGGTGTGGTGAGTTTCAATGTGGTGAGTTTTAGTGTGGTGAGTTTTAGTGTGGTGAGTTTTAGTGTGGTGAATTTAAGTGTGGTGAATTTTATTGTGTTGAGTTTTAGTGTGGTGAATTTGAGTGTGGTGAATTTTAGTGTTTTGAATTTGAGTGTGGTGAATTTGAGTGTGGTGAATTTTAGTGTGGTGAATTTTAATGTGGCTGATTTTGTTTTCTATCTTTTTTTTATTTTCTGTTGTTTTTGAGTTATTGCTTTAGTTTTGTGCTTTTACTTTTGTTTTTGTGTTTGATTTTTGCTTTTGTTTTTGTTTTTGTATTTTGCTTTTGTATTTTTTTTTTGTATTTGAGTTTTTTGTTTCATCTTCTTAGCTTTTGTATGTGCCGAGATATGTCGTTTTGAAAGTTTAGCTTGTATGGGAGGTGCCACGCCCCTTTGTTCAATCTCGCCCATATATAGTTAGGACACCCTCCGGACTCCATAGTATCCTGGTGCGAAATTTCAGTTAAATCGGTTCAGCGGTTTAGACGTGATGCTGGAACAAACAGACAGACAGACTGACAGACGGACCAAGAGTTTTATATATATAGATGAATTCATTAATAAGATGAAATATTTTAGAAAGATGTACTTTTTTATACACACTACTTTCTTTTTGTTAATCTTTGTATACATTTTACTCAATACGATTCCAATTTCAATGCTATAGCTTTTTGGTACAATTTTGGTTTCTCTTTTGCTAAATATAGATCTATCGCCAATGTCGGCCAGGACCTATTATAGTCTTCTTGGAAAGATTTTTCTTTTTTTTTAGTTCAGCAACATTTCTGTTCGACGTGGCCCGTCTAGACCGCATAGCATAGCATGTTCGTTGAAAACCCATTGATTTTATGCGCATAAATTTTCACAGAACCTATGTGATTGCTACTGCATATAGTTGAATAAAATTTGCATCAATTAATTTTACTGATAAATTGTTGTTCTTATTTCAGCATTTTCACAATCTCATTATTAATATTAACAACATATACTTCATACTGATTTTTAACAAGAATTTTTGTAGTTTTTGTTACAGATGTTCTTACCTTCGCTCGATTTTTCTTACCTTTTGTTTTATTACGTAAAATATGGAAAACCAAAGTTCAAGGTACAATCATTGCAAACCAATTTAAATCAGCGTCACAAATTTTAAAGACAATTCACCGCATTTACTACAAATTTTGTCAATTCCAATGAGACACTTTGAAATGAAATCCTTTGAATTATTGTGACACAATTTCGTCTTTACCTTGATTTTAAATTGGTAACTGCTAGAACGTTTTGTTGTAGCTCATATTACACTATTGTTGTTGTTGTTGTTTGTGTATTTGCTTTGTTTTGTGATTGCGTGGTAAATCCTTTTCTGTTTTTCTTGGTTTTTCCTTAGTCCTTTTACTACGTATCTTAAGCGACATCAATTCGCATTTCTTTTGTTTTGTGTTCGAGTGAAGAATGACGCGAAAATCTCATTTTAAACGGAACATTTTTGTTGTTGTTTTTCAAAATTTTCTTTGTTTGCTTTTTATCAAGTGTAGTCGCAACGTTACTAAGCACTTTGTTAAGAAATAAAGTGTCAAAATGCTGCTGATCAAAGCGTTTTATGACATAGAGGGATTAGTACAAATTTCGGTAATACAAATTGATAATTTTACGCTAGACTACAAGTTGCTATTTAAGTTTTCTATTTGTAGTAAAAGCATTTTTTTTTTTAATTTCACATTTATTTTTTGAACATAATTTTTTAAAATATTCTTACATTCAAATTTAATTTAGAAATGCTAAAATAAAAAGTTGCATTTTTTAAAAAAGCTCCTAAAATGTTACTAAATGTAATTAAAAGTAGTATTCTTTAAAAAAAAAAATTATAAACTAATGTTATATTTGAAAAGGAAATATGTAAAATCTTTTATTTTTTTATAATTTTTGAAAATCATTCGTAATTTGAAATCGTATTTTTTAAAAATGTTAAAACAATAATTTGCGGAATTAAAAAATTGAATATTCAGTGTTTTTCAACAGGGACGCTACAAAAGTAGAGCGACAGGGACAGCAAAAGACGTCATATTTCTTGCCGCTCGTTTGACATTTCTCTTCAGTAAGGTTTGCCATTTCATTGTGAAAAGATATACGAAATGTAAAGTTGCATTTTTTTTTAAAAGCTCCTAAAATGTTACTAAATGTAATTTAAAGTAGTATTCTTAAAAAAAAAAAATATAAACTAATGTTACATTCGGAAAGAAAATATATAAAAGCTTTTATTTTTTTATAATTTTTGAAAAATCATGCGTAATTTGAAATCGTATTTTTTAAAAATGTTAAAACAATAATTTGCGGAATTAAAAAAATTGAATATACAGGGTTTTTCAACAGGGACGCTACAAAAGTAGAGCGACAGGGACAGCAAAGGACGCCATATTTCTTGCCGCTCTTTTGACATTTCTCTTCAGTAAGGTTTGCCATTTCATGATGGAAAGATATACGAATTCGAATTTCGGTAGTAAATTTTAATAATTTCGACTCGTTGTTGGCTCGTACGAATTCGAATTTCGGTAGTAAATTTTAATAATTTCGACTCGTTGTTGGCTCGTATATCTTGCCATCATGAAATGGCAAACCTTACTGAAGAGAAATGTCAAAAGAGCGGCAAGGAATATGGCGTCGTTTGCTGTTCCTGTCGCTCTACTTTTGTAGCGTCCCTGTTGAAAAACCCTTGAAAAAACTTTTGTTGCGCTCTTATTGAAAAACCCTTTACATGGTAACATTCTATTCCTCAAAAAAAAAAAAAAATAAGAACATATAAAATAAAAAATGTCTAATTTTGCACCCAGTTTAAGATACACGGTGTTTAAGAAATGCATATTCCTGACATTACCTTGTCTAGAAAATTGGTTATAAATTATAATCTGTTGATAAATGAATATCAATTTTACACTTGTGTTTTAAACAATATAATTACCTTTCTAATAATATATCACATATTCGAACCCTATGATCTCCTTTTTAAAATGCACGTAAAGTTGAAATTTACAAAAATTAAAATACAAATTTTTACTTTGTCATTGATTTTCTCAAAATTTCGTTACGGATCACCCCATTTTTTCTAATTTATAATGACAGACCAGTTCATTTCTAACGTGTTAGAGTTTGTTTTTGTCCTTAAATAAGTTAGTTTGCTTTGATTTTTTTTATTTTTGATATACGAACATTTGATATAGCAATTGTAAATAAAACTAAACGTGTGAGAAAATATAGGTTCCGTTTTTTTGTCTTTTTTTTTTCTTTGGTTTTTTTGAAAATAATTTTTTTTGTTGTTGCATTTTTAGTCTATATAATTTAATTTGTTTTTCTTTCTTTTCCCTACACTAATAGTTAAAGGGTATATTGAGTTTAATACGCCGCACAGTGAACAAAATCATGAAATTCTTGAACAAAACTATATTTTTTTTTATTTAATTTTTAAATATTTTATATAAACTGTAATCATTTTTCTTATAACATTAATAGTTTAAGAGATATGAGCCTTCAAAAGATAGGAAAAAAATTGCATTCCATACATAACTATATGAAAATACATATTAGAACATAACTAAAATATCCTTGAATATCCTCTCAAATCCTTAAAATTGTATTTAGGCTTTTACAAAATACACCTTCTGATGAAAAAGTGGCTTCGGGTTTGCTCCTGTTTACAAGAAAATTGAAGTGAAATATAATCATTTTCATTAGAAATTTATAATTTTGATTTAAAGTTTTTAGTATTTCATATCATAACTCAACACAGAAGAATAATACAAAGTTTATATTCACACAAATGTATATCCATAGTGTTTAAAAAAATATAAAAATGCAAACATTCCATTAATTCATCCACATTTCGTAAAATTTCACGTCAAAAATTTCAATTTGAGTAATATTAGCTGCGTTTTTTTCATAATTTAAATTTGAGCCGGAACAAATTTTATACGCAAAACAAAAACAAATTTGAGCTAGATAGATTTATCGAGCTCAAATTGTTATTGTTTTGCGTACAAAATTTGTTCCAGCTCAAATTTAAATTATGAAAAAAACGCAGCTATTATGTCAAGTTAATAATTTTATAACAATTAAACCTAGAGATATTCTTCATTCGCACTAACTTTTTTCTAATCACAATCAATGTGATAAAAAATAAAAAAATATATCATTCCGATATCGTTCCCGAATTAGGAGAAATTACATTGCAAATATTACCATTTTTCATACATTTGGGCTTTTTTTGGTAAATTTATTTCAAGGACTGCAAGCGATATCCTTCGTTCGCACTAACTTTTTTCTAATCACAATCAATGTGGTAAAAAATAAAAAAAATATATTATCCTGATATCGTTCCCGGATTAGGAGATTTTTTTTTTATACCCTACACCTATGAGGTACAGGGTATATTAACTTTGTGAATATATTGTAACGCCCCTTAGGAGGCGTGTCCGGTATGGAAAAGTATATATATTCTTGATCAGCATCACTACCCGAGTCCGTTTAGCCATGTCCGTCTGTCTGTCTGTCTGTCTGTCTGTCTGTCTGTCTGTCTGTCTGTCCGTCTTGCTGTCTTGCTGTCTTGCTGTCCGAATACAGAATAACTTGAGAAATACTGATCAGAATGCGATGAAATTTCGTCTCAATATATTTTACCCAAAAGTAGGAACTGAGTTTGAAAATGAGCCAAATCGGTCAACGGACACGCCCACCTCCCATACAAGTCACTTTTATATAACTCTTTCGGAACTAATAACTCGAAAAGTATTCAAGGTATAGTTATAAAGTTTAAAACGTATTGTTAGAATTCACCTTAAAATATGTGGTCCAAAAATGGGCGTGATCCGCCCACTTTTTTTTTCATTATTTCCCGGGTTTTCATAGTGGAAATTTGAACCGTAAATTATTAAAATCAAATCTATGAAATATTATCCTTACAAAATTTTTGAATATAGGAGTGGTCCGCCAATTTACATTTTTCTAATTTTTTGTATTCGTTTTTTATACTTTTATATCAATTTTTAAATTATGGGGATATAAGATGTACATTTCTGATATGTGAATAATATTCTGAGGGTGGGGAGGTTCAGTATAATTAAAAACTTTAAAATTAAGATATACAATTAAATATCCCACTAATGGTGTAGGGTATTCCATAGTCGGGCCTGACCGAACTTCCCCATGTGACCTAACTTTCCCAACTCGTTTTTTTACAGATTAACCAACACTCAGGGGATGCCCCCTATTTATACAAAGCACAATGTTGATCGTAGGAAAGGATTAGGGTTAGAGGAAGAGAGGAAAGATGAGGTAGTGTCGGTGAATATTTGTTTTGAATTTGGGTTCTGGCTCAATGACAGAAGATCATTGATAAATACCAGAAATAGGGACGGGGATAGGACGGAACCCTGCGGAACTCCAGAATTGATGGAATGTTGTTCGGAGAACACACCATCCATCACAATTCTTATTGAACGACAAAATAAAAAAAAAAATAATAAAAAAAAAAAATAAAAACAAAATTCTCGAAGTTTAAATATTTTTACATAACTTTTGTAAATCAATAGAAGACAATTTGTAAAGCATAACTATACCTTGATAGTTTTTTTATTAAGTAAAAAAAAAATCAACGAAATCTACCGATTTTTTTGAAGTTATATAATTTTGTTCAAACAAAATGCTTTTTTGTTCACCGTGCGCCGCTTGTAACACCCAGAAGTAAGCTTATCCGGTATGGAAATGTATAAATGTATATATTCTTGATCATCCTGAGTCGATTTCACAATGTCCGTCTGTCTGTTGAAATCACGCTTAAAGAAAAACTATTACACTAAACTATATCTAAGCTGCCGGAACGAGAAAATTGCCATGATCGGTCAATTGTGATCTGAGAACAGACCACTTATATTCAAATACCTCATATTGTAGTGATGATATTTTATGTTATGCTGGGCCAAACCAGACAGCATTAGCGTCTTAATTTGTCCTCAGCGACTAGCCACGAGAGCCCCGAAGGTCTTCAAGTGTCTTAGTTTAATTATTTATATAAAAAAAAGAAACAAGACAAGCGGTCTAATTTTTGATGACTTTATTCGCCGAGATCTGCATGCGGAGTGGACATTGCTCGGTCTTTTAAATTATAGAAGAGTCACATTTATAAAACTGCAATAATATTACAATTACAATACGTTTGTGTGAAGTTAGTTATAGTTAAACAATCGATAACAAGTAACAAGATAGTTTGTAAACAGTAGTGGCAAACAAATTATAATGTAAATTAAATTTAATAGTTTGAATAATTGCGAAAATAAAATATATAAGAAATGATTAAAAACAGCATCCGCTACAATATAAAATTTAAATACACAGAGGAATTTCTTTATACGGTCTTAAGTGAAATTTCTTGGTCCAATATATATTGAATTTATGCTCAAATACATGAAAATAATATTTTCCGGCGAAACGACCAAAAAAAAAAATCGAAATTAGGTACACCTACTTATTTGTAAATAGGAGTATGAAATGAATAGACATTCTTCAGCGATTTAAAGTTTGTAGTTATTTTCAGAATTCGTATACCCTGGTGACCTATATACCACTTTGAATGGTAACCACACATATGTGTAGGGTATTTGTAGTCGGCTTAGAACGACTATAAATATGATAATCCTAACTATTATAATAACACCTACTATAAAATGTCCGTACTTTAAAATTTCCCATGTGATCTAACCTTCCCAACTGGTTTATTATTTCCATGCTTTGGGGAGCAGCAATAAACCCTTCTATCTCTCTAAGTTACTCTTCTATTAACGCTTATTGTCGCCAAGAATTGCTATAATTTATGTGCGATTCAACATATAGCTGTTGTCTAAAATGCCAAATAATCAAAAATGTTTTGAGTTTATGTTTCAAGCCGAAATTAACTCGACTTTGTTTAGCGTACCACACAGTCATATTTTATAATTAAAGTCATTGAAGGCGTTGTTGTTATCGCATACGTTACGTAACACTGATGGCACCGCTATCACCTGACGCCGCTGCATCTCCCGTCGTTGTCGTCACCTGCCCATCGCCGCTGCTACTGTTTGCTGCTGCTGTCGGCACTGATGAGACTGCTACTACGTTTGCAGTAGAGTTGCCGCTGCTGCTGAGACCCAAAGCCGCATTGACCACTGTGACTGGCATATTTACTGCTGTTGCAGCCGCCGCCGATACTGGATGATGGCTGATTTGTTGTTGGAAGTGTTGACTGATGTTGTTGCTGAACAGCGCATGCGTATGATGTGAATGTGGCATATGCGGAGGTGTTTGGAATTGTTGCTGATACTGATGATGCTGCTGCTGTTGTTGCTGATGATGATGGTGCTGTTGCTGCAAATGCTGCAGTTGCTGATGCAGCTGATACTGTGTGGCGGTCGCTGCTGCATTTGGTGAATGCGCAACAGCAGTTTCTACCGTCGTCGTCGCCAAAGTGGCACACGTAGCAGTTGTGTTCGTCGGCGATGCGGCGCTACTGATGCCGCTGTTGTTGAGGCTGACGCCACGCTTCGTCAGTTGATTGATGCTCAGCGGATTATTTATATCGCGCGGGTTTGCGCCTACGGGGTTGCGTTGTGTTGCGGCAGCAGCTGGTGAGGATGCAGCAGACGATACAGCAGACGATGCAGTCGACGAGAAGGCTGGAGTTGACGGCACTTCGGATGGCGCTGTTGTTACCACTGCTAGTGTGGGTGTCGTCGGAAGCACATCGCACTTCGGTTGGTTGTAGGTGACAGCGGCTAACGGCTCATCAGCTTCATTAGAGGAAGTTGTTGTTGTGCTTGCTGTTGGCACAAAATTGGACTGCTGTTGGTGCTCGGGGTTGCTGCCCAATTCCATGGCCAAGTGACTAAAGCGATTGCCCAGCAGCGCGGCTGGACTGCCATTCAGCAGTGACAACATCATTCGGTCGGCCTTAGTTGTGGGCGCGCTGACGGCAGACGCTGCAGCGCCATTTGTGCCACTGGCAGAAGAGGTACACAATGCATTGAGCGATGACAGCGATGTTTTTGGCGTCATTGTGACGGCGCTGTTGCGGGCAACATTATTGCCGAACGGCGGCTGTGACTGGTTTTGAATTTGCGGCTTCGCATCAAAGAAATGCTGATGTTGTTGCTGCAAGTGCTGTTGCTGCTGCTGAAAGAGCAGTTGCTGATGTTGCTGCTGCAGCATGGATTGTTGAACTGCAGCAGCAGCAGCTGTTTGACTTAGATGTTGCGCGTGTAGCATCTGTTGTTGTTGCTGATGCTGTTGCTCACCATTGTGTGCTGCAACTGTTGCTGTGTTTGTCGCTGTTGTCGCCGGACTGGTCAAAATATTGGATGGACTTTGCAAGCTTGAGAGACCGCTCAGACAATCTGGACTGGATAGTGACTGATTCAGCGACTCGTTATCATCATCTGGCGTTTTAGCATCATTCACGCTGCCGCAGCTGCCCATATTGTCGTCTTCGTCTTCGCTCATCTGTGCGTCCATGTCGTCCAGATCATGATCGATGTCATCATCAAATATGGCGCCACCGACGCCTGCTGCAACTGCCTCCATGTAACGAATGCACTTCTTTTTGCGTCTGCATGGTTTGCACCACTGATTCTGTTGATCCAGACCGTAACGAGCGCGGCACTTCTTCATATTGTTACCTTCATCGTTCGTATCTTGTTTGCGCTTCCGCTTTTTCCCTCGGGAATAATTTCTGCGAGCGCTCCAATCCGGATACATTTGCCTGTGTAGTTGACGCTCCCGTCTAGCGAGTTCATAATATTTGGCTTGTTTATCGCGGTCGAGTGCATGCCACCGACGTCCAAGAATCTGATTGATTGCTGCGGATTCCTTCAACGTACATTCGGCCACTACCTGTGCTCTCAGCTCCTTCATATAGAGCATAAATGCGTTCAATGGTTTTTTGATATGCGGTTCCTCTTTGTCGTTCGAGTTGTTTTTGCGCTTGCTTCCCTGTGAGTTGACCGTATTCTTTGTCTCTAAATTTCCGTGATTCTGTGTTGCGCCATCCTGCACGATGTCCTGCTTTGGGCCGGGCGTTACAATTGCAGGATGTGTATTTAGCACGTGATGCGGTGCCGTATGCACAGAAGGCAACAAATTTGGTGAGAAACGGAATGAAAAATCACTTGTCGTATTGATGGGCAAGGAGGAGAGATACGGACTTCTAAACCTAGATGCGGCTGAATGCATCGATGGCGTATGCCACGACGCAACCTGCGACATGTCGGGACTCAGCATTGGGTACGGATATTGACTCGAGGGAAACGGATATATCGATGGTCGCGACGTTAGTCCCATTGCCTTCGGATCCAGTTGGTAGGGCGGAATACCACAGTGGGCGGGTGGTGGTGTTGTCATCGGGTCGCCATTGTGACAGAAGAACGGCGGTAAAGCAAACTTATTTGCCATTGTCACTGGCAGTCTACCGGCGCCATCATTTGAATAAGTATATGGAGAAACGAGGTAGCCCATATTAAAGCTTGATGTATGCGGTTCAACCTTACTGAAAACTGGACTGTTGTGAGTCGGCCTTGTCGCGATTTTGTTTTCTGTGAGATCGATCAAACTTGATTTTTCCTCCACCAGCAGGTTCTCGGATGATATTTGCTCGTCCTCGCGATCACCTTCGTCTTTAAATATCTTAACCTCGTCAGTGCTACCGTGGTCATCGCCGGTTGAGGCGCCGTGGCGGGAGTGTGACATTATTTTGATTTCATATATATTATTAACTTTATGTTACCATTTAAATTTTTAATTTTGAATTATTTCGATGATAATATTGCAACGGTTTTGTTTTCTAGTTTTGATTTGTTGATTTATTTTGATTTCAATTATATTGAAAATTAATTCACTTTAGTTTTAAATCTTCGTATATTTACATTTGAACACTTATCTTAAAGAAGGTCCATTACAACTAAAAATCACAATTATTAATATGTTTGTATTGTTTCTTGTTCATAATTTTGTTTGTTTTTTTTTTCCAGTCAATTTTTATTTTATAAATCTAAATATTTTCCGGTCACTTTATATTATATATATATTTAGCATCCAGACGGTTGTATATTGCAGACATTTTTTTTTTGACTGGAAATTGTCAATCATCGCCTTAGATAAGATTATAAACTGTCCTCTGATCTATTGTGAGCTTTTCCGATATGTTTTTGTTTGTTTTCGATTTTATAATATGTTGATTGTTGCTGATGAAAATAATTTTGCTAATGTGGTTAGTTGATTGTTGTTGTTACATGGCAGGTTATTGTTGCAACAGTTGCCGACCAGCAGCAGTTGCAACACAAATCAGCTACATTAGTTGTCGTTGTTTTAGTTACTGTAGATACAGTGATACAGTGAAAATATACTTGATAAATTACCTAGTGCAGGCTAAAGGCCTTGTTGAGTTGAGTACATCGGAAACACCCTCAAAATTCGGAGTTATTCGGAAAACACCGTTTTCGGATATGAACGCGTAACTCAGTAGTTTTTTTTAGCTAATTTTTATTTTTAAACGGTTTTAGAAAGGAAAATGGTGAAGGTTTCCAGGCATATAATATTTCAAATATGCTCTTCAAATACTGGTAGTAATTTTCCTAAGAATATCTAATTTTTTTTCTATTTTTTTTTTTTTTTTTTTTTTCTTTTGGTTGGACTATATTTTTGTATACATTTTTCTATTAAAGTATATATCGTCACTATCATGCTAAAGGGGTGAATGTGCAATTTTTGACATTTGCGTTTTTTTTTGTATGAATGTTGTTTTGAATGCAGTTTATCCTCAAGTATGCTGTGCCAAAATCGCGTGTCATTTTGTTGGATATTTCTAGCCATAAAAGACAAAACCAAAAGGACGAATTTGAAAAATTGAAAATCTTGTCATGCCAAAAGGGCGAATCTTTTCGTTTTTTAGCCATAACTTTTTATTGGTATAAGATAAAATAGTAGAGTAAAGGCATTTATTGTTTGTTTTCAAAGCACCTATCGATCTGCATCATTAATTAAAAATATTTTGCAAAACATTAATTTGCCATTTGTTATTTGCAGGAAATTTTTTTGACAAAATATTTGTAATTAATAATGCAGATCGATAGGTGCTTTGAAAACAAATAATAATTGCCTTTACATCACTAATTTATCTTTAAAGAATTATAGCATTAAAGAATTATAGCAAAAATACGAGAAGATTCGCCCTTTTGGCATGACGAGATGTTCAATTTTTCCAATTTCTTTGTTTTTTTGCTATAATTTTTTATTGGTCTAAGACAAAATAGTCGTGTAAAGTTATTTATTGTTTGTTTTTAAAGCACCTATCGATTGGCATCATTATTTAAAAATATTTTGCCAAACATTTTTTTCTGCAAATAAAAAATGAGAAATTAATGTTTGACAAAATATTTTTAATTAATGATGCAGATCGATTGGTGCTTTATAAACAAACAGTTAATGCCTTTACTTCACTATTTTATCTTGGACCAATTTCCAATTTCTTCGTTTTTTTGCTATAATTTTTTATGGGTGCAAAATAAAATAGTGGTGTAAAGGCATTAATTGTTTGATTTTAAAGCACCTATCGATTGGCATCATTATTCCAAACATTTTTTTCCTGCAAATAACAAATGGCAAATTAATGTTTGACAAAATATTTTTAATTAATAATGCCAATAGATAGGTGCTTTAAAATCAAACAATTAATGCCTTTACATTACAATTTTATCTTGCGCTAATAAAAAGTTATAGCATAAAAAACAAAAATATTTGCGTTTTGATCAGGATATAGTCTCACAAAATCCTTATTTATAATTCAGTAGATTGTCCAAATCTAAAGATATTTTACATACATTATAATAATTGACAAATAAACTAAAATAACAGAAAAATTTTAAAAAATATATATAAATTTTGATTTCCAAACATTTTTAAAAATGCACATTCGCCCCTTTGGCATGACAGTGACGATATGTTTGTATGTATTTTTTTAAAAACAATTTTAAATAAAACAGACTTTAATTTTTATAAATCGCATTTAAATTGTTAAAGTTATTCGACTTTATTTGAAGAAAAATAGTTGAGAACAAAAATTTGAATCGAATAGAATGCTTTAAGTTAGAGACCGAACAAGCCCCACCCTCACAACTGCTTTCCTAAGGCACTCCCCCTCTCGATGATTTATGCGCGCAGTGGACACACGATAACGACAATAACTCCGCCAATAGAGAAGACAGGAGCCGATGGAGCCATCAGCAGAATATGGACAGTATAAAGTATGCCAAGTAATTAGAACCTCAGTGTACACTGCTCAATCCTTAAGAAGGAGGATCCTACAATACTCGCCAACTACCATATATGGTCCTATAGAACAAGACTCTTTAACATCGCATATACAGTTCGTATTACAGAGCGTATTATGTGAAAGACTGAAGCCCATCGCCAACAGACTGATTAGACCTTATCAGTGCGGGTTCAGACCTGGAAAGCACACCCTAGACCAGATACCAACAGAGTAAACGATTATAAGACAAAGCACCTGGTATCAACAATTAAGAGTCACAGCGTCTTGCACAGTACATAACTATTGACACACACAACTTCGAAGTGGAGAAGGACTTCGTTTACTTACCAGTATCAACAAGAAGATTAGTCGCAGAATAACTCTTGCCAACAGGCAAAGTAGATCCCTCTCTCGATGGACAAAAAGTTCGTTCGATAAGTCATTCATCATGCCAGTCTTTCCCTATGGCGCTGAGGCAGAGACGATGGCTAACACAAGCGTTCGAGAAAAAGAAATCTATGGCCCGATATGCGTTGAAACCTAGTACATAATCAGTTGGAACGATGTATGAGCTCTACGCCGACATTAAGATCCTACGTTTGCTTGGACATGTCGAGTGTATGGGTGAAAGCGCAAAAATGTGTTCAATTCTGTACCCAGTGGTGGTCAACGTAGGAGAGTCGTCAACGTACACAAGATGTTTATGAAAGTATTGCTGCAACTATCCTTTTAAACTTACGCCTTGTAGCAAATATTCAAACATTCCATAAGTTTCAATAAAGTTGCAGCAAAACTATTAATATTTTTAAGTATGACATATATAGTTACGAGATGTTTACCACAACAGCAATGAAAATTGAGATATTTACAGTTGACTGATAGCAAACATCCTGAGTTCTTGGACATTTGCAGCAAAATGTTGAGGTATTTTGACATTTAACTACCATAAAAAAGGAAAATGGCGTACTTTTTCCTTACGTTCGATTTATCCACAACAATTTAGTAAATTCAATGGTGTAAAAAAGTGCCCACTCAAATATTACATTTCAATGGTAAAAGTGAAAATAAAATATCCTGTGATTTAAATTATCAACACGTGATGGAAAATATGTCTTTTTAGAGTTTACTTTTATGATAGCGTCGCCGTTCGGACTTGGTTCTTAGGCGAAGAAATCTCAAGTCGTTGTACAATTTTGCCTTCGAAGGATTTAAAAAGACGATGGCGATGTATACTAGGATGTACCATGTACCAGGAAACTGTTTTGATTCTAGAATAAATAAAAATACATTCGATTTATTTTCTTTCAATTCAATACAAATTACTCCGCGAATTCTAATGGAGTACCTTTTCCAAATATTCATCAACTATCTTCCTATTTGTCAGATGTTTAATTGATGGTTGCTATACATAATCGTAAATTTGAAAAATGGTTGCTAGCATTATTTATGGTATTTGACGGATGTTTGAGAGATGGTTGTCTCAAATACGATTGAAATAATTTGTAAATAACTTGATATTTAGGGCTGTGATATTTCTGGCAATTATCTTTGTTTTCTTAGTGTAGGAGCGTCCGAATCTCCGGTGTAGTGATCAAGTGCAAGACAATCTGACAGCGCTTGGAGTGCAAAACACAAAATGTATCGAACATCGATTGACGAACCTTTTATTTTTAATTGATTCAAAAGTTAATTCAAAATAGTATAAACTTCCCATGTTGGAAGAAGTTTAAAAACTTTTACAATTTTCCATCCATTCTAATAAATGAAACTCATTTAACTCAAAATCAAAATTTTCTTTAGAAATAGGTATACATATATATTTGTCTTTAAAGAGAATTTTTTTTTAAAATTCGAAAAAAGTGTATATGTTTTGAAAGCATTATTCTTCTTTTTAAAAACACTCAAAAATTTCAAAACGAATAAAAAATTAGTAAGTTACACGTTCTTAAGTACTCGAACTAAACTCAAAACGGTTTTTTCCGAATAACTTCCAATTTTGATGGTGTTTCCGAAAATTATAAAACTGCTTTCTGATCTCCTCAACAAGGCTTACAGCACACACTATGTCGTTTTTCAAGTATATAAAAAAATGTACTCTTTTGTAACACTATGTTATAAACAGCAGCATATATTGGACATATAGATTGGCAACACTTTGTTATATATTGCAGAAACAAAATTTGACTTTTTTATATAATTTTTGATTTATTGATTAGATTTTCACTTATAAATATTAATTATGTATTTAATTATTTACACTTGTTTTACACTATTCATTGCTTTTGCGGCGTATCGAAAATTAGCGACGTACAAGCGCGACTTTCATGAAACGTTTGTCATTAAGCGTATGCGACGAGTGACTACCTGCAGTACGCGGCGTTGGCGGCGGCGGCAGCGTGTGTTTAGTGTAAATTTTAAAATGTTTTGCTGCAATACAACAATAACGACGACAACAAACTACAAAGTGTTCTTTCTACCTGTCTGTTGTTCTGTTGTCACACCATTTCTTTATTTTACCTGCTGCTTGTTTGTTGTTGTTTTTAGAGTCACCTCTCACTGCTAACAACAACAAACTGTCGCGAATTTTGCAATGTTGTTACTTTCCGTTGTTACTATCTCTTGCTGTCGCATAGAGCGAATGTTGCTGTCGTACCTAATGTTACACAGGAAATTTGTTCAAAAACACTATATTTTTAAAATTTATTTCATTTGTATTTGCCTTATGAATCTGCGGCACTGCCAACGAATGCACACCAAACCAATAATTGTTGCTGCCGCAGGTATTGTATTGCAAACGAGTTGGGAAAGTTAGGTCACATGGGACGCACATTTATATTCGGTCGAGCCCGACTATGGAATACCCTACACCAGTCGTGTCAAACACGCGGCCCGCCAACACTTTTTAAATATTATTAATATATTTAATAATATTAAATATTTATTGTATTTTCAGGCGTTAAAATGATTATTAAGGAGTGCGTCATTAGAAATGTGTGCATCGAAAAATAAAAATATCTCAGTAACCACTTTGTCAATTTTCAAAAAGTTAACATTTTATTAAAGTAGTAATTTAAAAAAAAAAAATAAAAAAAAATAATTAACCAATGATAAAATTATTAACTTTTTCTGCAACTCCTATCATTAGGGCCTTCACAGTCTCTTCCTCGATCCTTTGGCTTGCAGCACACCATTGACGCCGAAAATTTACAACGTCCTTAGATACCCGTTTGGTGGTCTTCAATTCCCTTTTTACTAGAGCCCAATATCTCTCGATTGGCCGGAGCACTGGGCAATTCGGTGGGTTCGCTTCTCTAGGGACAAACACTATATTATTTTTCTGGTACCAATCCAGGACAGCTTTACTGTAGTGACACGAAGCAAGATCAGGCCAAAAAAAAGGTAGACACTTCATGTTGTCTTAAAAATGGTAGAAGTCTCTTCTGTAAGCACTCCTTCAAATATATTTCCGTGTTAATTGTCCCAGTGATCACGAAAATTTTGCTTCGTTTGCCACAACTACAAATTGCTTGCCACACAAGACATTTTCTTGGAAACTTTGCTCTTCTTTTGGTCTTAAATTTATCCGGGACATTTCCTCTAGCATCGGCAACATAAAATTCTTGGCCATGAAGCTGAGAAAAGTCGGAAAGAACGTATGTTTCGTCATCCATAATGCAACATTCGTACTTTTTCACAAAATTGTTTTTAAGCTTTTTAGCACGCTTTTTTGCCTCAACATTTTTTGCTGCATTCCGATCTGGGACTTTTTGAACGTTATATGTCTTCAGACCAGCTTCGAGTTTCGCTCTCCGTACAAAAGACTCTAGAGCATCCAACTTTCAGAGCTACATTTCGTCCTGAGAGATTCGGGTTTTTCTTCAGCACGGTAACCACCGTCTTCGCTTTGTTTCGGTCACCAGAACCTTTCTTTTTGCCTGTTCCTGGCTTCCTATCATAGCTAAGGTCCGCCTTGAACTTTTGAAGTACTTTTGATACAGTGTTCCGGTGAGCTTTTACAATTTTTGCAATCCTTGTATATGTAAAGTGAGGATTATTTAAGATATTTTTTATAATTTCCTCACGCACTTTTTGTTCATCGCCCATTTTTTCGCTGAATAACAAACCAATTTTGCAAAAGTTACATACTACATATTCCGAAATGTTTTTCAAACCTAACTTGATTAAAAAATTTTGTTTTGAATTCCAATGAAAAAAGTTACAGTAGAAAAAGCGTGCACAAGTTTCTAATGACGCACTCCTTATGCATTGTTGTGCTGCGCCATGTATACAATTTAACATGCCATCTAAGAAATTAAATTACTAATCTTGGTTAAAATCTTATGAATTGATTAAAAAAATCAATATTCTTGTAGGTACATTATTTCTTCAAAATTTAATAATGAGATATTATAATATAATAAAAGTTCGGCGCTGCAATCCTGTAAGAACTTCTGCCAACTCTCTCACCATTTGAGCTGTGCGTGTTATAATTGTACTCAAATTGGTGGGAACTACAGTTTATTGCCGAATCCGAAGGGCTTTTCATAGGCAATGTTTTACTCTCGTAGGTTTGCCATTTACTGCCGAGCGTAGCATAAAAAAATATTTTCTATGAAAAAGATGTTGGCAGTCTCTGGGAATCGAACCGCGAACCTTTCGGCTCATAGTCCAACGCACTAACCAGACGAGCTACCGACGCACATTGGGCTGAGGGTATGGAAAAGGCGCGCATCGAGGTTTTTTGTATATAACTTTTGAACTTAAAAAAGATTTTTAAAAAACAAAATTGTTTTGAAAACTAGACATATCAGGGAATATATTTTAGTTTTAAACTTGTTACATCAGTACCCTACATGTAATTGAAAGGTAGAGTGGGAGGATTTATTGATATAAAAATATATATAAAAAAAAAAATAGAAATTCATAGTTTTTCAACAAAATATCATTAAATTTTATTAATTTATATAATTCTCTTATTTCTGGCATAATCAGTTACATTTTTGTTCATTAATTAAGGAATTATTGAACAAAATGTGAAATACGACTAACATTTTCACTATGGAAATAATGTAAAAAAATATATAGGCGGATCACGCCCATTTTTCGAACAAATATTTTTAGGTAAATTCTAACAATACGTCATAAAATTATCTTGTATGGGAGGTGGGCATATCCGTTGAACGATTTGGCTCATTTCCGTACTCAAAATCAAATATAGGAACAAAATTTCATCATATTTCTCAAGTTACCGTGTAACAGATAGACAGACAAAATGACATGGCTAAACGGACTCGGGTCGTGATGCTGATCAAGAATATATATACTTGTCCATACCGGACACGCCTCCTAAGGGGCGTTACAATATCTGCACAAAGGTAATATACCCTGTACCTCATAGCTGTAGGGTACAATTATACTCGCCCCTGTACGGAATGTATCCACAGTCTCGTCAGACGTTTGATCTACAATTCCCAAATTTTCAGGGCCCTTGTTTGCAACTTTCATTTTATTCGGTTTATTTTTGATTTTATTATTTTTGATTTCCGATTTAATCGGTTTTATTTTATATTCTTTTCTTTATTGGTTTTCTTTACAATTTGTTTATTAGTTTTCTATATTCTATTCATTTTTCACATTTCATTGGGAGATTTCTATCTTCATTAATATGTATCTTGCCTTTTTATACCCTACACCTATGAGGTAGGTGTAGGGTATAAAAAAACCTACACCTAGGTTTGTGCAGATATTGTAACGCCTCTTAGGAAGCATGGCCGGTATGGAAAAATATATATGGTCACTGTCATGCTAAAGGGGCGAATGTTCATTTTAAAAATGTAGGGAAATCAAATTTTAAAGTTTGAAGTGTTTTAAAAATTAGTAAAAAAAAAATGTCCATTGATTTTGTTATTTTGGTTTATTCATTAAATATTATAACATATATAAAATATCTTTGGATTTGGACAACTTACTGAATTATAAATATGAATATGATTGCGGCTATATCCTGACCAAAACGCAAATATGTTTGTTTCTTATGCTATAACTCTTTATTTGCGCAAGATAAAATAGTGATGTAAAGGCATTTATTGATTGTTTTCAAAGCACCTATCGATTGGCATCATTATTTAAAAATAAATTGGAAAACATTTTTCTTGCCAATGATAAAAATTCAAAAAATATATTAAAAATATAATGATGATGATCGATAGGTGCTTTAAAAACAAACAATTAATGCCTTTACACCACTATTTTATCTTATACCAATCAAAAGTTATGGCAAAACAACAAAAAGATTCGCCCTTTTGGCATGGCAGAATTTTACATTTTTCGAATTGGACTTTTGGTTTTGTCTTTTGTGGCTAGAAATATCTGCTTAAGTTTTTGCAAAAGCATGGTACTTTATAAAAAGATTTCAAGTTAAATATAATATTTTTTCTAAAGCTTTGGTAACTTTAATTCACTGTTTTATTAAAATATCTTAGGTATTACTTTTCCCATTTTTTGCTATTATAAAAATTCTTGGCAATTATATTATAAATAAATTAATCAATACATCTTATGAAAAATTCTTGTGCGCTTTAAAATTTCTATGGTAATTACATGTCCTAGAAGAACATTTCATTAAGACTTTATTCAATTGGATTACTTGATTGTTGTCAATTATTTTGGCATTTGGCATTTGACATTGACATATGCATATCTTCTACATTCACATCGAGCCAAACACACAAAGTCATCATCTATCTACATTGTAGATGATTCTCATACCATGTAGTATAAGTATTTAAATGAATTTGCTGTCAGACAAATGGATTTAAATTTTTATTTGTAGCTCAGCACAACAGCATAATGAAGACACGGTCCTATGGAATTTTGAGATTTGTATTTTTTGAAACATTTTTGTGATTTTTTGCAGATTCAAAACATATCAATGTATTAATTATATTAATATAAATAAATAACAATTGGTAAATTATAACTCAAAATGCCAGGGCACCATATTCATAAATGTACATCATATTGATGAACTTGTTCTTTAAACTTCGATTCATTGAACTAAACATCAATGTTATGAATTCCATTTGATAAATGATTTAATAGAAGTGAAGATAACGGCTACAATGCATCACATTAATGTTCACATAATTTCATAATTCCACGATACCTACTAAATATATACATCCGATGTTGTTCATTCAATGTTTTTTTTTTGACGCTTAGTTGGATTAGGTTTTTTTTTTGTTTTGCACACAGAACTTGTTCTCATTGATCCACAATACAAACACATTTATTATATTGATGAATGATTCATATAAATAATAAACAGTTTTACAATATTATGAATTTGTTTATTAATATAAGTAATATCAATATATTAAACGATGATTTATTGTTTACGAATTTATTATATTGTTGAATTAATGAACACATTCAAAATAGTGATGACAGCGTTATATAAAGAATTCTTTAATTTTATGAATTTGTTTATTCATTGGATATTTCATATAAAAAATGAGCAAATATTAAATATTATAAATAAAGATCCCTTCCTATGTATATTATCATAATGTATACCATCATCAATATGACGAACAACTGTTATTTTGTGAAAAATTCATCATTTTAATGAATATATTAATAATATTAATAAATATTTCATATAAAAATTGAGCAGATCTTAAATATTATGAACTTCCCTTTCGTTAATAATACCTTCATAATGCATAATTCCATCAATATGATGTATAACAGTGCCACTGTGAAAAATTCATCATTTTAATGAACATATTATTAATATTAATATATATTCCATATACAAAATGAACAATTCTGAAATATTATGAACTTCGCTTTCGTTAATAATATCTTCATAATTTCTTATACCATCAATATGACGAACAACAATTCCTTAATGAAAAATTTCGTCAGATTAATGTACAAATTCATTATATTTATGTGTTGATCATACAAACAATTTAGCACGATCCGATTAACTTCATAATGACATCTTATAAAGGGTTTTTCAAATGGGACGCTACAAAAGTAGAGCGACAGGGACAGCAAACGAAGCCATATTTTTTGCCGCTTTTTTGACATTTCTCTTCAGTAAGGTTTACCATTTCATGATGGAAAGATATACGAATTCGAATTTCGGTAGTCAATTTTAATAATTTCGACTCGTTGATAAACCCTTAAAAAAACGTTTGTAGCGCTCTTATTGAAAAACCCTTTATAACCGATTTTTGAAAAACAAAAATAAAATTACTAAACGGATCGAACTAAATTTGTGACATCTTTTTTTTTTTGGAAATCCCATTGGTACACAGTAATACGCGACTAGACAGTGGACATTTAAATGTACCGAGTAAGTAAACGATATCGAACGCATTCTTACCAATATCAAGCTTCATATTGGATCTACATGGTAGTTAAATATCGATGCGTTCTGTCGGAGTTTTCTTCTTTTATCGAAATGGGAACGATATCGAATAAAAACAATAATCAAAGTTCAAGATTGCTTCGAAAAGTATTGCGATATCGGTGCGATTAATGTTAAAATTTAGTATTTTGTCGAAGAAATTAATTTTAAATGAATTTAAAATAGAATTTTTGAATTTCTATAGATTTATTCTAAATTATACTTAGAAATTATGTAGAAAACTATAGGAATTAATTGTAAAGATCCGGAAAATTTAACTTTGAATTCATAAAATAGGTAAAATAAATTTTATATTTTTTTTGTTAAATGCTAAAAAATCAAAGAACAATTATTTATAAAATTTGATGATTTTGATCAGTATTTATATGAGAACAAATTTAAATAGTTGACAACTCATGAAATGTATATGATTCCGTTAAAAAAAAACTTAAAATGACGGAATTAAATTCAAGTGACGGAGGTGTTACATTTTCGTTACTAGATTAAGTATGACACTATGCATTTTTTATACCATACACTAAGATTGAAAGGATATATTCAGTTTGGTACGATGTTTGTAACACCCAGAAGAAGACATATCCTGTATGTAAAAATATAGAATAGGTTATCTTGTGTCACCTTCTGAGTCGACTTAGCGATGTCCGTCTATCTGTTACAATCATGATTATAGGAAAACTAGAAAAGTTAATTCAATGAATCTCATATTTTTGGTTACTTATATATCTACGCTATGAAGTGACCACACACAAAAAAAAATATCGTTCCCTGTAAACATTTTCTCAAACAAACACTAAAGTGTTTGCAAGCTCATTTGTAGGAAATAATCGAAGTGTTTCTCACAAATGATCAGTAGTGTTTCCCACAAACACAAAAAGTGTTTCCCAAAAATATTTAAATTGTTTCCCACAAACACGAAAAGTTTTTCCCACAAACACGAAAAGTGTTTCCCACAAACACGTAAAGTGAAAAGTGTCACAATAAGAATATTTTGCTTCTTATTCCACAAAAGAAGCTTATCCACGTTTATTCGTGCAAGTGTTGCATGACACGGATAAGTTCAATTGTTCAAGTGATGCATCTTTTATCAAAAGCTGTACGATTTTTTGTGGCAAATACTTTCAATGTAGCATTTTTTCCGAGAAGATATTAGTATTTATGGCAAACACTTTTAAAGTAGATTGCGTTCTGGGAAACACTTAGTGTTTGTCCTAAAGAAATGTCATGTATTTATTACTTATCTTAAACAATTTCATTATTAACTGGTAACAAATGAGTGTTTGGGAGTAATAATTGAAGTGACATTTATAGAGTATTCTTGGTAAGCATTTTAAATGTTTTTAAGAAATTAGATTTTGTTTTGTTCAAACACTAGAATTGTGTAATTGTTTGCAATAAGCCATTATAATTTATGATAAGTATTTCTGCCACCCAATATATATTTACCAGAAGTACCCGATAGTTTCCCACAAGTATTTTATAAACATTCCTTTTTTAGAGTGCACTTATGTTGAAATAGTTTTGGTTGAATGGCTGAATTTTCTTTTATGTCGCCAGAAATAAACTTTTTTGCATAAATATGTATAAATTTATTGTTTGCCCAAATATATAAAAATAATAATTTCGAAATGATTTCTATTGCCCGAAAAATAAAAATCGAAATTTGGTTCACTTACCCATTCGTACATATGGGCATTTCCTGGGTTTCCGGACGGGACAATAGCGGACGTAAATATCGAAGTTCATATGGTTATTTCAAAAAGTCAGCGAATTTTGCGTACAAATGATTTGAAATCATGTGCTTTCTTTGTATATTTACACTTTGTTCCTAAAGTTTATAGGTTTTTCATAATAAATCACAGAAAAATTCCGGACGAAACAAAAAATTTCCGTATAGAAATTGTCAGTACGATTTTTATTTTATTTTTTTTTATAATTTTTTTTTTTTTTTATATTATATTTTTTTATATTATATTTTATTTTTTTTATATTATAATATATTTTTTTGAATTATCTCTGAACATAGCTGAGACAATTTACTTTATTTTTGTATGTGTACACTTTGTTCCTAAAGTTTACAGTTATTTCATAATAAATCGCAGAATAATTCCGGACGTCCCGTATGGAAATTTGCACCACGATTAAAATGGCTGTCAACAATATTTAAGAATTACTGGGAAAATGATGTTTATATTTTTGGAACTGCAGAGGAAATTCTGTTTTAGAAATAGTGATTCAACTCTAAAAAAATTCAATTTACTATGGTAATAAATGTATCTATTTGGTGCATCGAAAACCCTTGTACAATGGAAAAATGTCAGTTATTTTAATTTGAATCATTATTTTTAAGCTTTAGAAATAATTATTAATGTTGTTTGAAAAAACAGAAAATAATATTTTGTATCTGTATGTCTTTAAAGTTAATTAATTTGGTTACTCAAAATACATGAAAAATGTGCATATTTATATATTAAATAGTAACGAACTTTTATTAGTACTTTTTTGTACGTTACCGTTAACGGAATATAAATTTCTTTTCACATATTTAGATTAAAATATTTATGATACCAAATCCATCGTTATTTCAAAGATTTGAACATTTTGAATTTGTCGGTCGTTGTAGACGTTTTTCTGGAAATGCCATATGGGTTCACTTAGAAAAAAATACCATAAAATTAATAGTTTTTTTTACTATAAAAATTAGTCAATATGATAAACTATTATTTTAATCGTTAAATACCATTAAATACAACAAAATACTATACAATTCTTTAGAGTTTATATGATAATAATTATATTTTGCATACTATTAATTCAATAACTGCCCTATTGAAAAATTTGAATGGGATTTTATGAGATTTTTTGAAATTTCCCAAGTTTTGGCTACTTTAAAAAGAAAATACAATATAAACTAATTTTTGTAAGATCATGTCACATCACACATCTGTGAATATATGCGTGTAATTTTGTAACAATAAAATACCAGCATATAGTAGTAGTCAGTCGAATATATCTTTGTTTCTTCGTAGTTTAGACATCGACTTGACAACTTAAGTGCGGCACCCAGATTGAACTGACATTCTGTACGAAGAAGAAGCGCATCAAATGTCATTCATTCCGTTCTTCAGTTCTTCATGCCATCCATCCTTTATTTAGTCAGTATGTTAGACAGACACTGACTATTTGATTTTGCCCTGTCAGTCATGCAACTATTTGCACACATTCTCAAATGAATTCATACCAATAGAAGTCTGTCGACGAAACCAGAGGGCGCCAGGGGCGCTGACATTTTGCACTGGTTTGTGTCAGTAGCACCATGTATAATGTTGAACTGCGTGAAAAATCTAATTTGATGTAATAAGTGATGTAAATTTATATTTATTTAGATGGATGCAAGCAAAATTTATTTGTACAAATATTTTATACGCATTTTCCACTTTGTGTGGGTTTTTATTTTCCGAAGCTAGCTGCACGTTCTGCGTGTCCTTCTTGTGTGTGTGTGTGCTGGCAGATTTAAAAAAAGGATAGCCATGATTTACTACATTTTAAATTGTTGTTGGTGTTTCTAGTGTCTTTTGTCTGTTTTTTATATTCTTCAATTTTTTTATACTTCGTTTTGTTTTCTGCTATTCTATTTTAAAACGTTTTTTGTTTGTTTTTATTACACCGATCTTTCTTTAGCTGTACAAAGTGCTGCTAAATTCATTTGTTTTTCAAACCACACACAACATAATTCCACAGCTTTGTATTTGCTCTCTGCTTTTTTTGAATTCCCCACGGCATCGTGTGTGTTTCGTAGCAACCTACCTCCCCTATAAAGTGTCGGTATTAGGATTATCTAGTAATTATTTCGAGCTTTTAACATAATTCCAAATAATGAAATCATGCACAAATGTTTGTACAAAATAATTAAAAGGTACATTATACAACGTTTGGTATAATTGAATTTTTTATGAAAATTTAAAATTTTCACTAAAAATTAAATTTTTTACTAAAAATTAAATTTTCACTAAAAATTCAAATTTTCACTAAAAATTCAAATTTTCACTAAAAATTATTTTTTTTAATTTTCACTAAAATTTCAAATTTTCACTGAAAATTCAATTTTTCACTAAAAATGCAAATTTTCACTGAAAATGCAAATTTTCACTGAAAATCAATTTTTTTTTTTAAATTCAATTTTTCACTAAAAATTCAAATTTTCACTGAAAATTAAATTTTTCACTAAAAATTAAATTTTTCACTAAAAATTAAATTTTTCACTAAAAATTAAATTTTTCACTAAAAATTAAATTTTTCACTAAAAAAAACAATTTTTCACTAAAAATTCAATTTTTCACTAAACATTAAATTTTTGACTAAAAATTCACCACAAATTAAATTTTTCACTAAAACTTCAATTCCTCACTAAAAAAAAATGTTAACTAAAAATTAATTTATTGCTAAAAATTAAATTTTTCACTAAAAAATCAATTTTTCATCAAAAAAATTAATTTTCTCTAAATAAATTAATTTTTTTCAATAAAAATTTGATAAAAATTCTGTTTTTCACTATATATAATAATATTTTCACTAACAAATCAATTTTTCACTAAAAATTTAATTGTTCACTAAAAATTAATTTTTCACTAAAAATTCAATTTTTCACTAAAAATTAAAATGTTTTTAAAAGTGCCTTTCAACAAACATGTTTATCTCATTTTTTTTATTATTTGTTCAATTTTGAGATTTTTAATACCTACGTTGTAAAATTTACTTATAGTATTGATTTTCTAAGTTTATCTGAAATGGTCTTGAAAGATTGAGCAAATTTACATTCGAAAAAACAAAAAATGACCAAATCATCAAAAAATCTGAGATATATGACGTTTCTGAACAATCTCCTGTTGAAATTAAGAACAAATATATTTAAAACTACTATGAAAATTATTTATTTTAAAAGATTTATATAAGATGCAAAATATTTTCACCTTTTTGTGACTGTCTTTGCACCAATCAGTTGTCAAAAAGCAATAGTTTTATTATTTGTTCATTAAACATTGAATAACTCTAAGAAAATCAGCATTTAGGAATACTAGCTTAAATTTTAAATACGTACGTAGTAAAATTGATTAAAATAGTTTTTGATTTTCTTTATTTTATACGTTATACAATTTAAAATACATTTATTGAATTTTAAATATATTCAGTACGATTTAAATTTGAATAAAACAAGAATTACTAAAAAATGCGTCGAAATGTATTTATATTAAATACGTTTTTATTTAATTTTAATACGTTTTTTCTATATTGCAATAAATGTTGAGCAAAAAACGCAATTTATGAAAAGTGCTGCTGCACAGTTTATGGCAAAGAAAGTAAAATTTGTGAGGTTTCAGAAAAAAAATGCGGTTGGCACAAAAAATGCATCAATGATTTTAAACAAATTGCTTATTTTATGTTTACTCTTGGTAGAAAAAAATATTAAACAAATAAAATAAAAAAAAAAATTAAAAAATGAAAAAAATAAAAAAAGGAAAAATGCAAAAAAAAAACTGATTTCATGGGGTTCTTTTTCATCACAAGCACGTGCAAAAGTCATTTTTTATGCTGTGTTGTTTGTTTTTTTTTATATATAAATTTTTTGTCACAAATTTTTGCATTTATATGAAAATTACGTGGATGATTTTTAACTTTTTCGTCGTTTTTTTTTTTGTCAAAAATAGTTTTGTTCTATAATTTGACATTTTTCGCAACATGCCTTTGGACGGCTATTTTTTATGTCGACATTTGTTATTCTACTGAATTTTTGTCATAGCTTAATTGAAATGAATTACATATTTTCACACGAATTCATCAATTATGTGGTTTCCATAATTCAAATTACCCATGTTTTTCATTTGTAATTTGTGCCTCGTTAACAGTCACTGACTGTAGTAGGTACCTACTACTTTGAGTGCCACCTCTAAGCCATCTGGGTCACACAATTCGGAGGCTTTAGAATGCAAACGGCATACGTACTATTACTACTGTGATGAGTTACGGCTGCTCCTCTGACTGCACATTGCACTAGCTGTAAATTGAAGGATATGCTGATCCATGGCCACATGGCACAGTGACACAAAATTGCTAAAATAGTGAACAATATATTGTAATATGTATAATATATGTAATAAAATTATTATAAATACTTTTATAGATATATTACAAAAAATGTGCTATTTTAATGTCAATTAAATTTGAGTACATTTTCATTTTTTTATCCCACTGTTGCACACTACGTGCATCTGTGTGCATTTGGTTTTGCATTTCCACTCATTTTACCAGCAACTAGTCGGCGGCGCGTAAACGAAGCGTGACACTACGCGTGAACTATTTGGCTGCGCTCGTCGTTGATGCTGCTTTATACGATACGACAACCTTCCGCTTTCGACGTCATTCTCATCATCATCATCATCATCGTGGTCTTCATAATCTTGATTTGATCCTCGTTCGTCTTAGAAGCCTTGGAGAGAGAACACGCCGTAAAATTTATAGTTTTTTTTTTTTTTTTTTGCGAACATCAGTTTGTTTCAAGGAACTCCCAGCAACAAATATAATCAACTTGCTAGTTTTCCAAGTACAGAACTAACCGACTGTTTTCAGTTGTTTATGGTCTATAAGAAGTTTGTTTTCGTACACTGAAATATAAAATTGTTGTTTCTTTTTTTCAATTTTAGTTTGTGCGTTTTCTTTTCTTTTCCTTCATTTACTTTACTTTTAATTTATTTTTCCTGTTCCTTAACCTTAATATTTACATTTTTCCTTTTCTTTTTTTTTGCGTTTGCTTTTTTATTTCCATTTCCATTTCTTATTCTTTTTCCTTTCTTTTACTTAGTTTACTTTATTTTACTTTACTGTATTTTATTTTATTTTACTTTGCGTCACTTTATTTTACTTTTCATTACTTTACTCTACTCTACTCTACTCTACTTTACTTTACTCTACTTTACTTTGCTTTACTCTACTTTACTTTACTTTACTCTACTCTACTTTACTTTACTTTACTTTACTTTACTTTACTTTACTTTACTTAACTTAAATTTACTTTACTTTACTTTACTTTACTTTACTTTACTTTACTTTACTTTACTTTACTTTACTTTACTTTACTTTACTTTACTTTACTTTACTTTACTTTACTTTACTTTACTTTACTTTACTTTACTTTACTTTACTTTACTTTACTTTACTTTATTTAATTTATTTTACTTTACTCTACTTTACTTGACTTCTTTACTTTACATTTATTTTATTTGTTAATTCCTTTTTTTCATTTTATTTCATTTCAATTTCCTTTACATTTCATTTTCTTTTCATTTCTTTTTCATTTCCTTTCCTTTTCATTTCTTTTCCATTCCTTTTTTTAATTTTTTGCCGTTACTTTTAATTTTTCTATTTCTTTGTATCTTAATCATTATCTCTCCTTTTCCATTTTTCCTTTTTCTTTGTATCTCAATCTTTATCTCTCCTTTTCCATTTTTCCTTTTTCATTTTTATTTCACTTACGTTTACGTTAACCTTTACCTTTACCTTTACCTTTACCTTTACCTTTACCTTTACCTTTACCTTTACCTTTACCTTTACCTTTACCTTTACCTTTACCTTTACCTTTACCTTTACCTTTACCTTTACCTTTACCTTTACCTTTACCTTTACCTTTACCTTTACCTTTACCTTTACCTTTACCTTTACCTTTACCTTTACCTTTACCTTTACCTTTACCTTTACCTTTACCTTTACCTTTACCTTTACCTTTACCTTTACCTTTACCTTTACCTTTACCTTTACCTTTACCTTTACCTTTACCTTTACCTTTACCTTTACCTTTACCTTTACCTTTACCTTTACCTTTACCTTTACCTTTACCTTTACCTTTACCTTTACCTTTACCTTTACCTTTACCTTTACCTTTACCTTTACCTTTACCTTTACCTTTACCTTTACCTTTACCTTTACCTTTACCTTTACCTTTACCTTTACCTTTACCTTTACCTTTACCTTTACCTTTACCTTTACCTTTACCTTTACCTTTACCTTTACCTTTACCTTTACCTTTACCTTTACCTTTACCTTTACCTTTACCTTTACCTTTACCTTTACCTTTACCTTTACCTTTACCTTTACCTTTACCTTTACCTTTACCTTTACCTTTACCTTTACCTTTACCTTTACCTTTACCTTTACCTTTACCTTTACCTTTACCTTTACCTTTACCTTTACCTTTACCTTTACCTTTACCTTTACCTTTACCTTTACCTTTACCTTTACCTTTACCTTTACCTTTACCTTTACCTTTACCTTTACCTTTACCTTTACCTTTACCTTTACCTTTACCTTTACCTTTACCTTTACCTTTACCTTTACCTTTACCTTTACCTTTACCTTTACCTTTACCTTTACCTTTACCTTTACCTTTACCTTTACCTTTACCTTTACCTTTACCTTTACCTTTACCTTTACCTTTACCTTTACCTTTACCTTTACCTTTACCTTTACCTTTACCTTTACCTTTACCTTTACCTTTACCTTTACCTTTACCTTTACCTTTACCTTTACCTTTACCTTTACCTTTACCTTTACCTTTACCTTTACCTTTACCTTTACCTTTACCTTTACCTTTACCTTTACCTTTACCTTTACCTTTACCTTTACCTTTACCTTTACCTTTACCTTTACCTTTACCTTTACCTTTACCTTTACCTTTACCTTTACCTTTACCTTTACCTTTACCTTTACCTTTACCTTTACCTTTACCTTTACCTTTACCTTTACCTTTACCTTTACCTTTACCTTTACCTTTACCTTTACCTTTACCTTTACCTTTACCTTTACCTTTACCTTTACCTTTACCTTTACCTTTACCTTTACCTTTACCTTTACCTTTACCTTTACCTTTACCTTTACCTTTACCTTTACCTTTACCTTTACCTTTACCTTTACCTTTACCTTTACCTTTACCTTTACCTTTACCTTTGGCTTTCTTTATTTTATTTTATTTTCTTTTCCTTTACTTTTCATTCCTCATTACTTTTCATTTACCTTTTTCTGTTTTTCTTTTATTTTTCTTTTTCTTTTTCATTTTCTTTTACTTTTCTTTTCTTATTTTTTCTTTTCCATTTTATTTTTACTTTTTATGTCTTTGTTTTGCCTTTTTTTTGTTTTTTATTTTATAGTTTTTTTTTTTTTAATTCATATTACATTTTCATATTAAATTAATATTTTCTATAGTTTTTTTCCTGTTTTTAATTAACATTTTAATAACGCAATTCAGCATTTCTTACATGAAAGACGTGTTGCTTCAAGTTATGTTTTAATTTTTGAGGTTATTGCAAAAGTTTTGCTGTTCATGTCGAAAAAGTTTGCCAATAAAAAATTATTACCCGGTATCGTTTCGTATTGATTGCTTTGCACTTCCTCTGATTGCCATACATTAACTGGTGAAAAGTGTTGCCCATTTAAGCGGAAGTCTTAAGAACAATTTTTATTCAGCAATTTTTGTTTGTTTATTAAAAGTTTTATTTTTCTAGAAAAGTTATACGGATATAAATGATGAATAATTATGTTAAATCTATGCCAATTGATATTGTTTTTACTTTAAACATTCTATACATATCGATAGGAGTACCGGATTTCGATTCATTAGGACACCAGGAACAGAGGAAAAACATTAGACAGCACTGCTAGTTTTTCTGTAATCGTTATTTCAATAGCCAGACAGACAAAGACACAACTGTAAAGACAGACAGACGGATATAGCTATATGAACTCAGGAGGTAACGTTGATCAAGAAAATATCGGACAAGCCTCCTTTTGGGTGATGCAAACGTGAATAAAACTTTATGATCTATTTTCAATTTAATGTTATTTTAACTAAATGATAACAATTCAGATTTTTTGGTATAATAGTTTTAGTTACGTTTTCTTTGATTTTAAATTTAATTTCTTGTCCTTTTCACCAACACACATAATATCTTTTTTAGAGTTTCATTGCTATACTGAAGTAAATATTTCTATAATAGTTTCGTACTATATTGCCTGAGGCGACATCAGGTGGTGCTGACTTTATTTGTTTGTCTTCTTGTATTTGATTGACGTAGCGAATATTTGTGATATTTCTTGTGAATTTTATTTGTATTTCGTTTATTTTATGTTTTTGTGTTTATTTGCCATCACTAGATAAAATGGATTAAGGCAAATTAAGTTAATTTTAGCCAAATGTGTACGAATGAATTTTGACATTTGTTATAACCGACAGATATGATATAGTTTTAGGTATTTATTAAAGGTATTTTCTACAAACAGAAATCTATAATTCTTACAAGTATTAGCTCATATTTACAATATATTGTATATTAAAATTAATAATTGTTATATTACTTTAAATCTCTGAAGTAAATTCTCTTTTGAAGTGAATTTTTTCACTGACCAAATACTTTGTAATGTCTTCAGTTTAATTTCCTGTAAACTTTCATTCAAATTTAAGGTTTTCTTTTGTGCGAGAATCTATTGTAAAATATGTGCCTACATAAAGCACGTAATAATTAAGCTTATCGAACGTTGGGACTGCTGTAAACTTACATAAAAGATCTGATTTATGTGCAACTGGCGGCGACTTATTCTTAAATGACTGATTTATGCCGTGTAGTGGGTGGTTGGTTGGGTGCGAACGGTCAGGCGATGAGGCGCCTGTAAATTATGTTACACAAGTTTTATAGCCACAAACCGGAAACGGAAACAAGGCCATAGACAACGTTTTAAAGTTCTGTAGCATCTGTTGTAGGTAAAAGTGGCATAACTGACAGTAAATATAAATTTAAATAATGCAATGCAAATCAAGGCGAATAATATAAATTAATGAAAATTAAAAAAAAAATATATTGTCAGATTTATGGAGTATTTTTGTAATTCTATTTGAAAAATGCAACCGTGTAGCAGGAATAACGGAACACAAAAGATTTTAGTATCAGGCTCTACTAATATTAAGCTATTAGCTGCCTTTACATTCCATTTGTCTACCTCTACATTCATTTACCTTCTTATAACCTATTCTTTGGCTGACGTTAGTCAATATCAGACAAAAGGTAGATTTTGATACAAACTCCGCTTTAGTCTGCCAAAAATCTACCGAGTATCCATCGTTTTTCTGCTTTCAAACTGTCGTGTTTGCCTAATGGTTGCAATCGTATTATCCCTCTGTAACAAAAGGTACCCGAACAAAATATTCTAATATTATACTGATTACTGATAGTATATCGGTAGATTTCTGACAAAGCCTTATATTTTGGCAGTAGGTTCGGTTGTTGTTTTTCATTACAACAGATTCACTACAACAGGTTTTTCGCAGATATGTTTAAAAAGTTTACCCACCATGGCACATTTATGAAATGCATTTGAAATTATATTTAAAATATGCTGTTTGTAGCAGGTTTTCTGCAGAATATGGGTAGACAGTTTTCGACATAAAACTCAGGAGAAAATGTCTGTTTTTTGATTTGTTGTCTGGAATATATGTCGAATATCTGCCGTTTCCCTGCTTTTCAACTGCTGTCTTTACCTTTCGATTGCACTCGTATTACCTGCCGTAAAAGAAGCTACCCGAAGCAAAATATTCTGCTGTTTTATGGTAGTATTTTGGCAGATTTCTGACAAAGCCCTATATTTTAGCAGTATTTCGGAAGCATTAGTTAATTGTTCATTGTAACAGGTTCACTACAGCGGTTTTTTGGCAGACATGTTAAAAAAAGTTTACCTACCACGGCATTTGTTGGAAAACATATGAAAATCTATTTAAAATAGACTGATTGTACCAGATTTTCGGCATAATTTGGAAAGAAAGAATTCGACAGAAAACCCTTGACAAAATAAAATGTCTGTTTTTTTTTTGTCAAAAATATAGTTTGTTGGAATATTTAAATTTGTTGTTTAATTATCAAATGTCATGAAATTTTAAACGCAGATTTCCGGCATTTCCGACATTTTTTCGAAGAGATTTATTTTAATATGAAAACTAGAACAGAATGGCTCAGGCTAAAGCCAGCTTATTGTTTTTTTTTTTAATTCAAAATTTTATTTTCAATATTTTAGTTTTTAAAAGAACACTCTTCACTCAAGACGAATCTGTCTCTATCTATATATATAAAACTCTTGGTCCTTCTGTCAGTCTGTCGGTCTGTCTGTTTGTTTCAGCATCACGTCTAAACCGATTTAACTGAAATTTTGCACCAGGATATTATGGAGTCCGGAGGGTGTCATAGGCTATATATGGGCGGGATTGGACAAAGGGGCGTGGTACCTCCCATACAACCTAAACTTTTAAAACGACATAACTCAGCACATACACAATCTAAAAAGATGAAACAAAAAACTAAAATTCACCACACTAAACTCACCGCACTAAAACTCACCACACTAAAACTCACCACACTCAAACTTACCATACTTAAACTCACCACACTAAAACTCACCACAATAAAACTCACCACGCTAAAACTCACCACACTAAAAATTCACCATACTAAAACTCACCTCACCAAAATTCACCACACTAAAACCCACCACACTAAAACTCAACACAATCAAGCTCACCACACTAAAACTTACCACACTAAAAATTCACCACACTAAACCTCTCCACACTAAAACTCACCATACTAAAAACTCACCACACCGAAACTCACCACACTAAAACTCACCACACTAAAACTCACCGCACTAAAACTCACCACAATAAAACTCACTACACTAAAACTCACTACACTAAAAATTCACCACACTAAAACTCACCACACTAAAACTCACCACACCAAAACTCACCACACTAAAACACACCACACTAAAACTCACCACACTAAAAATTCAACACACTAAAACTCACCACATTAAAACTAACTACACTAAAACTTCTACTGGGAAAAACTCTACGGGGAAGAATTCTACCGGGAAGAGTTCTACCGGGAAGAATTCTACGGTAAAGCGTTCTATGGGGAAGAATTTTACGGCGAAGATTTCTACTGGGAAGAATTCTGTGGCGAAATATTCTACTGTCTGAATTGTCTTTGAGAAAAGTTGTTTTGGCGGAGAATTATTATTTGGTTACTACATTTATAAAACCAATAAAACCTTCCACAGCGAATCACGGGCCCCTGATACAAAAAATAATAATAATATTTTTTTTTATATTAATAAAATCGCTTTATATCTATGAATTCACAAAATCTTGGCACGAGTCGTGCACGGGTTCAGCTAGTTTAAATAATAAAGACGGAAACTGATCTTCCAACTAGAATATTTAACTCACATGGTCTGCCTTTACATTTCATATTTCTGACTTTCATATATCCTTTAGCTTCGTATAAACTACCGTATGGCTGCCGTCTGCTTATAATAGACAACAAGCTTATTTTGCTACAAATTCTGCCAAAAACATTCTGAAAATAAATTTTCTACTTTCAAACTGCTGTGTTTGCCTGACTCGATTCGGCCAGTAACCTGCCGTATATTTTGTTAAGAGTTTTTTTGGGTTTCATTTCGAAAAATGCTAATATTTTTTTCAAATTTGGAGATTATCATTAAATTGTAGAATTATTTTAATTCATTTTAACTTTATATTTTTCATATTAATTTCTATTTATTATTTTTTAATTTTGTTTTTTATTATTTTTAATTTTTAGATTAAAAACAGCGTTCTCACAATCAACAAAAATCGAAATTCAGGTAATTTATTTATTTTGTTTTTGTATTTAATTTAAAACTAAATTTTAAAAATATCGTAACGTTATTTGCGTGGAAAAAATGTCATCAATATGTGAAAGTAATGCAAAAACAAATCATGCATTACTTCAAACAAAAAAAGGGCTATGAACTGTAAACCTAAAGCATCGAAAGTAAAATGCGCTAAATGATGATACCTGTTTTTAGACTATTATACACAGTATTTTGTGTGTTTATTGTTTTGGTATTCAAAATAACAAAACAATGAATTCACAAAAATATATATTCTACCTTAAAGTTGACAAAACCCTTAGTGTGACTTTATAACCAATGCTAAAAATCAAATATTTGTTGGTAAAAAAAAATTAAAAGCACAAAAACGATTTTATAAAATGCAAATTTGTCTATTATTCGTTTAACAAAAACGTATTTTATTTTTTGTATAACACATTCAACAAAAAAATACCAACATATAAAAGACGACCCTTGAAAGTACCTACTTTTGTTGCAAAAAGTACTACCCAAAATGATTGCCTACATTTTATATTGTATGTGTAACAATAATCACTGGAATGCCTACTTTAATTCACTTGTTGTCCCCCTTTTTTTTGTATATTTCAATTGTAGGCTCGGTTATATGTGTTGAACCCAAAGTTAAGATGTTTATTGTGTTAATCTCATAAATGTTGGCCTTAGTAATCATGCGGCTTATGCCATTTTTATTTGACTCTTTGCAACGTCACACAGAAAGCCACAGATTTGGGTTAATTTTTGTGAGTCTTTTGAGCCTTTTTTTTGATGTTTTCAACGCCTGTAAATTAACAGCATTACAAATCCTGGTTCGTTGGGTGTGAATTTGCCGAATGTGTGCGTTTAAATGTAATGAAGAAGTTTAAGTGAGCTTATGAAAAAAGGCTTTTCTTATTATTTAATATAGGACATTACAAAGTCATTTTATACACAATAATATTAATTATTCTAGTTTATTAAAGTGTTAAGTACTTCTCTTAAATGCAAATGTTTACATTACTGTGTTACTTGTAATAAATGTATGCTTTAATATTCAATTTGTTCCTTTATATTATTTATTTTGTTTTAGAAAATAGATAAAAAGGTGTCTTGTTTCAATTCATTTTCAGTTTTTGCTCCAGATATTGAAAATATGCATAAATCTAATGCTTACCGTTTTTTAATACATTTAGCAAATTAGTTTGCTAATTATTTTGTTTTCATTAATACAGCAAATTCGTTTGTTATATCAATGTGAAGTGATTGTCAAAGTAATAATATACTAATAGGCGCTACAGTCCTGTATAGAACTTCGGCCGAGCTCTCTCACCATTTTGAGCTGTGCGTGTTATATTTGTACTCAAAGTGGTGGGACCTACAGTTTAGTGCCGAATCCGAACGGCGGGTGAGAGCTTTTCTTAGGCAATGGTTTTACTCTCGAAGGTTTGCCATTTACTGCCGAGAGGTAGCGCGGCATAGAAAATTGTTTCTATGAAAAGATGTTGTTTGCCCCCAGTCCAGGCTTGAACCGGGGACCTTTCGGCTCGCAGTCCAACGCACTAACCACTGAGCTACCGCGGCTACAAGTAATAATATTTAAAAAAACACTGTTTGTTTTTATTAGCAGAATTAATGAATAGTTTCTTTCATGTATTAATGAATAGTTCCTTTCATGTATTAATGAATAGTTATTTTCTCATGTAAATAATTTATTGTTTATTTGTTAAAATAGCAAAACTGTTTGCTGTAGCAACAAAACAAATTGTTATTTAAACAATAACAAAAAAGTGAATGCAAAAAGCAAATGATTTATATTAAATTTTTCTATAGATTAAACCAAACAATTTGTTATTTTTATTATTTTACATAAATATTGCAAACTAGTTTGCTAGGCAAATATTTTATATTGAATTTTTCTACACATTTAGCAAAACAATTTGTTGAAATTGTGTTTCACGTAAATATTACTAACTATTTTGCTATATCCATGTAATCTAAATTATTAATGCAATTAAATTAAAAAATACAGTTTGATTAAACATTTTCGTTCTCTATTTCTTAAATAGATAACGCATTTTTATGTGCCAAAAATTAAAAAAAAAACTATTCGTTAAATTAACAAAGTTATTAGCTGTATTTACTAATGCTATGCATTTAATAGTGATATCAAGTTTTTAGTTGCACACACTAAGCTATACATTTAGCATCAACTCTACTATGAAAAATCGAAAGTGCACAACAATGAAACAGTTAAACTATTTCTAAAAATAGCGAAAAACTGATAATACTTCTAATGCTCATTCAAGCAATACCAACGGCGCACACATGTGAAAAATACTCCATAGAAAGCAATTGCAATCCTACACTATTTTTGTAGCATAAACTTTGCCGATTGTCAGCACATTGTGTACTATGTGCTGCTGTTTGTTTGTCTGTTGCTTTTGTCGCTGCATATGTGTTAAGTCACAAACAAACACACACAGTATCCTTTTGAAAACACACACACACAAAGCAAAAATACATAAATGTTGGCACACAGTCACATATTGCAGCCACTTGCAGCAATCAGGTTTTTTGTGTAAAGGTACTTTTTATCGATATCACTTTTTTCAACTTAATGGGTGTATTTTAACCTAATAAAAGTAAAACTTTCAATTAAAAAAAAAATGCTAATATTGGAAAACTTAAAGAACTGTTTAAAATTTGTATATCTAATTTATGATTTCATAAAAAAGTTAAGGCCGTGAGATTAAGTAATCAAACTGTTTGATTAATCAATTTCTGATAAACTAATTTATTAATAAAACATTTCGACTAATCAAAATATTGATTAATCAAATAATCAAAATATTTATTAATCAATTAATCAATAATTCAAAATATTGATTAATCAATTAATTAAAATATTGATTAATCAATTAATTAAAATATTGATTAATCAATTAATTAAAATGTTTATGAATCAGGAATCTGATTATTCAATATTGATTAATCAGCATTTTGTTTAATAGATTAATCAATATTTTGATTATTTGATTAATCCATATTTTGATGAGTCGAAATATTTGATTAATAAATTAGTTTATCAGAAATTGATTAATCAATCGAACCGTTTGATTATGCTTCCCACAAACTTTCATTTATCTGTGTGTTTGTTACCGGAAATATTCCTGCAACATGACAGAAGTGTTGTCTCTGGAATTTTTCAAGTGCATACAATTTTGGAATGCTCTTGCATTAATTAATCACATTTCTGATTAAACAAATAATCATAAAAATTTATAAATCACAAAAATTCGATTCTGATTAATCAAAAATTTTATTAATGGATTAGCACATTTCGCCGGCCTCAGCAGTCCAGAGGTAGCGCGCTGGATTTGCATTCTGAAGGTCTCGGGTTCGAATCCCGGCTTGGGCATGGGCGCTCGTGGTGATATTAACCACAAAATTGTAGGGAATAGATTTCACAGTACAACGGATATAGTCTGTCTGAGTGCTGTGGATCTTAGTAGATATTCCAAAAAAAAAAAAAAAGCACATTTCTAAATAGATTTAAAAATATGATAAAATTCTAGTTTTTACTAACAATTTAATTTCAGTAAAAACAGTCAAACAATTCTACAGTTCGACTATTCTGCAGTCTATGTGATATAAAGGATTTTTCAACAGGGACGCTACAAAAGTAGAGCGACAGGTACAGCAAACGACGCCATATTTCTTGACGCTCTTTTGACATTTCTCTTCAGTAAGGTTTGCCATTTCATGATGGAAAGATATACGAATTCGAATTTCGGTAGTAAATTTTAATAATTTCGACTCGTTGTTGGCTCGTATATCTTTCCATCATGAAATGACAAACCTTACTGAAAATAAATGTCAAAAGAGCGGTAAGAAATATGGCGTCGTTTGCTGTCCCTGTCGCTCTACTTTTGTAGCGTCCCTGTTGAAAAACCCTTGAAAAAAACTTTTGTAGCGCTCTTATTGAAAAACCCTTTACATCACGAATATGGTCGGTTGTGAAAGGCATTTTCAAGGCAATGTTTGCCATTGTTTCCCGAGAGGAATACAATGTATTTGGTGTTGACAGTCACGGGGTTTGAACCCAGAACCTTTTGACACACACACACACACAGTTCAGCGCACTAACCTACAGTGTGCACAAACGCTCTAAAATCCGGTGAAATTATTATTTTCGGAACCACTCTACCGATTTATAAACTGTTGTATAGCGAATTCTTGAGAGAACTTATGTTTTGATATTGGAGATAGTATCTTTAATGGTTATGGAGATTAAAAATAGTAAAGTTGATATTTTTTTGTATGAAAAAATTTTCAAAAAAAAAAAAAAAAAAAATTGCGATTTTAAAAATTGTTTTGTTTATGAAAAGCTTATATTGAGATCTAAAAAAAATGTGCTCAGTTGAGAAAATATCTTGGTTAGTTTTAAAGACATGCACATTTTTTTTCATTTTTGAAGACTTTCTTTACATATTTATGCATAGATTGTACATTTTTTTATAAAATCAAAATATTTGTATGGGACATTTATAAGCAATTAACACGTAAATCATAAACTGAAAACCTTTTTTAAATATGTCCAGTGGTTTAGTATATATAAAATTATAAAATGGACAATTTTTGGTTTTTTAATTTTTTTTTTTTTTGGAAAATTGAACTTTTACGCAAATCTCCGAATTCATGTTTTTTCTTTATTAAAATGGGCTGATAGTATATTTTTTGATAGATAAAATTACTGAGAATATTTTAAATGATAAAAATATTCATGGCAACACTGCACTATGGGACAGAAACTTAGGCTAGCTCGTCGAAAATCGGAAATTAAAGTTTGTTGCAGATAGTTTATATATGTCAATTTATTCAAAATTTACGAGAACCTAGAATACAATCAAAAAATTACTTAAAGCTAAAATATTGAAAAAAATGTGCTTTTCAAGAATAAAGATGGGTTTCATTAAAACTGTCATAACTTTATCAATATTTACGTCATATGCAGGATGTTTATTTTATATTATTGAGAATTGAGAGAACTAATATCTTATTCATCCAAAATTTCAAATTGATGTTCATGTTTTTTTCTGATAATTTGGCAAAAACATAAAATAAAAATTTCATATTTTTCATAAAAAAGTAGACATGAAAAAAAGCTTCCAAATGCTATCATAAATCTTCTAACAGGCATTATGTCTGATATGTCTTCTTTCTAATAGTGTTAAACATGCTTGCATTAGTTTGCCACACGTCATTTAAAATGAGTTTAAGTGATGAGAAATATACGAAAATCGTAAAATAATTTAATTAAATTTTGTTATTTTAATATGTCAATTTTGCCTTTTCTATCATTAAAGTTGACAAAACTGACTCATATTTGGTATGGTAGTTAAGAATTATCAGTATATCTCTCACAATGGTCATGTTATATAGTTTAATGAGAGTGGTAGGCGTGGCAGTTGGTCAATCACGCACATATTAAGAATGATCATGTGCAATTATTGTATGCATCTAAATATCAATTATCAACAAAATATCTCATTCCAAAAAAAAGTTATAGTAATTTTACCATTTTAATTATATGACAGGTGGGCGTGGAAATGCCCCAATTTTGTTCATTTTCAAACTGATATCTATTCGTAGTCCATGTATGCTTAGTGTAAAGTTTCGTTAAAATTAGAGCAAAACTGCGGCGAGCTAGAATTGACTTCTGTCCCACAGTGCACGGGATAAAGTTAAAAATTAAGATTTTTTTTTACTTTGACCCCTGCAGAAAAGTTTTCAAAGTCCAAAATCAAAATTTAAGTATGCCATTCATATTCTTTCAACAAGCACCCAAATTCTTTGGAGATTGAGAGTAAAAGACGCACAATGAATGATACACTCAATAATGAGCTTAAAAAAATCTCCGAGTGGGGTCTTGCAAATAGAGTTGATTTCAATGCAAGCAAGACCCAATGTTGTCTGTTATCTCACAAGAGAATGGATTCACCCCTCCCTCCCATCAATATGGACTCTGTGGATATTGCGCAGTCAGCTGCTCTTGACGTTCTGGGTATATCAATTCAATGTGACCTCCGTTGGAATGATCACATATTTGATGTGTCGAAAAAAGCGGCCAAGTGCCTCGGTTTTTTGAAACGGTGTAAGACATACTTCGGTTTTTTGAAACGGTGTAAGACATATTTCGGCTGACTTGCGTACTGTCTACAGCATCTATATTCGGCCTAAGATGGAATGCAATTCGCACATATGGGCAGGGGCTTCAAAATCTTCATTGGAGTTCCTGGATCGAATCCAACAACGTGCAATATATTTAATAGGGGATGAAAATATTTCATCCTCTATTGGTTCTCTTGAGCACCGAAGGACCGTAGGGTGTGTATGCCTGTTTTATAGGTATTACAATGGTAGGTGTTCGAGGGAAATACATGGCCTGATTCCACCAGGTCGTCAATTCACTCGTTCTACTCGGGCATCGAACCAAGTCCACCCCTTCGTAGTCTACTAGGTTCTCAACAGAACCACGCATTACAGAGATAATTCGTTCTTCAGTCGTACGATACGTTTGTGGAACAATCTCCCTGCGTCTGTTTTTCCCGACATTTTTAATATTGGGAAATTTAAAGCAAACATCCACAGACACTGCTCCATCTTTCCTCCTCCCTGTAACCTCTAATCCTTTCTTTCTATCAACACTGTGCATTGCAAGAATAGGGGGAATCCCCTGCGCGTTGGTTAATTTGTAAAAAAGAAAAAAAAAAATGTCCCCCAATTTTAGAGCGACGGAACCAATGACACTGCTTATTTTTCAATAGTATTTTCTATTATTTTCCCACGCACTTAGTATCCCTTTGACAAATTTTTCTACCAAAAACTATTCATTACACATTACAAAAACTTTTTTTTTTCAATCTTTTGATAAATAGCATACTTATCATATATAGTACTTATCAAATTTAAAAAAAAATCAATTTGATAAGAACTAAGCTCTCCCTCGCCTCTTACTCCGTTACTGTGACCTATTTGTAAGAGAGAAATTAGTGAAATTTGTCCCATATCGTTGCTTCTGGTAATTTGGGTATTACAAAAAAATATAGTTTTAAAATATAGAGGTCTATTACACACAGAACAGAGATTTGTTGTTCGATTCCCTCAACCACTTAGTTGATTCTAATAGCCACAACTAAAAGTGTTGTTGTTGGGACTACAACCAATTTCGAACATTTCTAGAACAATTTGGTGTATGTATAGGCTAATATTTCACGCAGCAACCGAATATTGCAGTTCTGACAACAAATTTGTAGAAAATGCGTTTTAATTGAATAAAGTTGGTTGTTACAACTAACTTTTTCGTTCTTCCAACCTAATGCCAAAAGATGATTTTTCTGTGTGTACCTTTATTAAACATGTTTATCATAAATATATAATTTTTTTTTTGCAATGTGATTTATATTATTTTTCTGAGTGTAAGTAAACTGCATTTGAAAGTGAATGTAAAAAAGTTCACAATTTCCTACAATTGCCATTGAAGATGCCAACGAAATGTTGACCATATTTTAGCACCTTCACGCCACAACACACAAAAATAAGGCAAAGTTCTTAATGGGTCCATTTATCTAAGTGGGTCCTTCCGTTATGGTCACCTCGTCTACTGTTTCTTTCCCTGCTTTTACAACTACAACTACTGCTCTCTCTCCTGCTTCTTCTCATTTCTACTCTTCGTCAGTTTCGTTTTCTGCTGTCAACAGCCTCGTTCAGCAGCCACTGCATCATGTTGCTGCAGCATCTGCATTCATTACATTGTGTCACAGTATACGTCGTCGTTGTCTGCGGGGAATTTCGTTGACAATTTGTAAATGTTGCTGCCTTAAAGGACGTCTCTAGTTTTGTTGTCTGTTGGCTCTATTTGTTTTTCATTCTTTTTTCTACTTTTTCTCTCTGTTTGGTGCACCTTGAAGGTCCTTGCGGTAGAAATTGTTTCTTTTTTTTGAACTACTTCTATAACTTTCGCTTGTTTTCGCTCTGTCAAGTGCGGACAAATTGTTTTAACATTGAAAATACCTGTGCTTTATGACGTTCTCTGCTGTTTGTTCATATTTTTTATTCATGTCGTTGTCGTCTTCGCCGCTGTGAATATCCTTTGCATCATTTCGACGAGTGTTATGACGTGGCAGGCATTGACATCCTGAACAACAACAGTAGCAGCAGTAAAGATGCCGCTGGCGAATGCTAAAAATAGTGAAGCGTGTATTAAATTTTATATTTTTTTTAAATAGACAACTGCAAATTTTGTATTGTTGGTTATTTGATAGAGTTTTATTAAAGACTGCTAAGGTTAGACTTAACTTATGAGACATAATATAAAAAAGTAATATTTGTATAAATTTTAAACTTATTTTTGTTTTTTTATATTTTTAAAATTCTTTATTGAAAATATAAAAATCTTTTAAGCACAGTTAAAAGCTTTCACATTATATTTTAGTTAATACACAAACCACTACTACAAATATTCAATACACAAACCATTTTTTTCCCGTTATATCAATTTATTGTACATGCTTTCTGAAGCGTTCTTTGGTAAGGTTATGAAAAACGAGTGTGATTTAATATCAAAATTATCGATTGAGCATTTGAAAAAATAAAGATATTGATATTTCATTTTTTGAATATTTTGTGAAAACTACAATTTTGTATGTTAACACAAATTTATAGTAGGGATTGCAATTATAACCTAACCGATATCCACTTTAAAGCATTTAGTATTTAAACCGAAACAGCAATTGTAACCATTAAAGAAAAATCGAAAATTAAGCGATATTCAAAACCGATTATCTGTTTTATACATGTTTTAAAAGAATACTTTTTAAACTATGCGAAATAAACAGACAAATATTTAATTTATATTGCATATATTTATTTGAAGATTTTTTGTAATTCTTAATATAATTATAATTCAAATTTTTATATAATACTACACAACACAGTTTTTTTTAGTTTTTTTATTTATTATTAATTTTCTTCTATTTCATTTTTTTAATTTTAATTATTTTTTTTTATTTAATCATTAATTTTTCATTTGCGGATGATCCATTGTCGGTCATTGCGTAGAATTCTCCTTATGTAATTGACCAACAATACTATCATTTATTATTTGCGTATTTTACAAAAATGTGTTTGAAAAAGTCTGAGGATTATGTTACGAGCATTCGTTTGAGTGTTACAGTTTTAAATTCTACAGTTTGAGAATGTTGCTCACTAAATATTACAGTTTGAAAATGCCTGAAAATTGCTCCCAGAAGTATGCAACATGAGTTTTTTTTTTACATTTAATATAAATTGTTGTTTGTTTTTTGACCTAAAATAGAGTTATTGCAAAAATATTGTTTTTACGGGCTCAAGATCTTGTCAGATACAAAGTGATATGTACTGATAATTAAAACAAACAACTATTGACAAAAACAAGAAGTGGTTCGCTGACTGTACAGCTGTACGGAAGCTGCCAAGCTTCTTCATCAGCGGTCTTCTGCACAATTTCTGCATAGCAAAGCCTATATGATCATTTTGTACAATTAACTAAATGAGAATTTTGTTCATGCACAAAACAACCAGGCAAAACATGCAAAAATTGCACCAACTTTATGCTTGTCAAATGTTGTTTAATATAAATGTTATATGTATTTGTCGCAAACGTATTTTGGCACACATTGAGGGCAAACGAACTTTAGTTTAGAATAAGTAATTTATTTTATGCAGTAAACATGTAAAGTCTTGCGAGCAAAGTTGGATCACGTTACAAAAGAATTTCTTTTGCCACAAACGATCTGTACACGTATTTTTTCTTTGTGTGTAGAGAGATATCTAAAATTCATTTTGATTTTAGTCAGTGGTGAAATTTAAATATACAGACATGTTCTGCAATCCGTCCGTGTTCATATTGATTCCGTAATTGAAAACGGACAGATTGAAAAAACGAACGAAATACGGCAAATTCGAATTAACTATAAGCAGCTGCTCTATGTTCGAAACATCTATTGTGAACTATCATAAATAACAAATAAAATTAAAATTTTATTAAAATGAGTTAATTTCATTTATATTTATTCGTACTATTTGAATAAACAAGATAATTACAAGAGGCATAAAATTATCGGGCAAATCTGCATGGATGATTCTAACTCTTCTCGTGGCCCAGACCGTTTGTTCGTTGTTAAATTATCGCGGCTTGTGCACTGCAGTTTTGCGATTTTTCAAGAATGACAGGTTCCAATAGTCCATTGTTAGAAAAAGATGTTAACGTAATACTTGGAAGAAGCACCATCTTAAGGTAGAAATTTAATTTTTAATTTTAAAAAATAATTGGCTTTTTAAGGGTCGTCAGGTGACGAAAAACTGTGCTGGATCTCTAGAGCCACCCCAAAAATCGACAACGGACCGATTATAAAAAAATGCAAAAGAAAAATAAAAAATAAAGGTCATGTGACTTAAAATATTGTTCTAGAAATTACAAAAAATTAAAAATAGGCCAGGTACCCTATAAAAATATAAAACTTGATTTCTTTTTAACATAATAAATGTGGGATTAGCAAAATTGAAATTTCAAATAATGAAAGTTCCACACATATACAACCGGCGACTAAACCCCTTTGGAAAATTGATTCCGGTGACGATTCCAACCAAAAAAAAAATATATATATATATGGGTTCCGATTCCTGTTCCACACATTTCTTAACAACGGTTCAAAATAATAGAAACGGTTTCGATTCCAGTACTTTCCGGTCTCTGACAGGGACTAAAATATCGGTTTCAGTTCTGGTTCCAAGATTTTTAAAACACCGATTCCGGTTCTTATTCGGGTCCAACCAAAAAATGTATATAGGTTCCCGTCCGCTTCCAGTTCCGATTCCACATTTTTTTTTAATAACGATTCCGATTCCGGTTCCAAAAATCGAAACAGTTCCGATTCCTACTCTTTGCGATCCATGAAAGGAACTTAAATATCGGCTCCGGTTCTGGTTCCTAGATTTTTAAAATAGCGATTCCGGGTAAAATTCGTGTCCAGCCGAAAAAAATGGCTTCTGATTCAGACAACTCCGCGTGAATACAACGTTTTAAATCTAATTTTTAGTTCAATCCCGAAGTTCCAAGAACGTGAACTTGATTAACATATTTGTGTTTTCCACTAAAATACATATTTTGTTTAGTTTTATCTTTTTTGTATGAATACGCTGACTGACATTTTACAATTTTATCCAAAACCAAACAATTCACTTTTGAAATGTTATTCGGATTGAAATCGGAGGGAATCGGCATAAATCTGTTCTATAGAATAACGGCAAATCGAAATATGGAACATGACATTTCGTTTCACCATCAATTCCGAACTAAAGTGAAATTGCTGAACATACCTAATAAGTTAACTTTGGCTAAAGCTTTGTGCTGGAACTTTTAATATATTTGCGTGAAGCTTTTACCCACTAAAAAGAATTAGCCAAATGCTTTAACATGATTTTTTAACTACAGCTAAGCTTTTTAGTAAAAGCTCCAAAGCATTTTCCTTAAGCTGATTGCAGTGCATTTCAAACTTTAAGAATGTAGCTTTCTTATCACAGATTTATGCGCCTTCATGCGTTGCAATCTGACGTGAATCTATAACTTTTTTTTTTTTTTTGGTATTTTCGGTCTTCCGAGTAGTTTAAATTTTCTCACATTCTCTCTCTATCTGAGTCGTTGTGCTTATTCTACATTGTTGTTGGTTCACGCCTCACAACGAAATCCACAATATTTTCGTCCGTCTGTGCACCGCCACATTGTTGCATAGCGCATGCGCAGTTACAACAACCACCTGCTAGACTGTGTGCTGCCTTTTACTGCTGCTGCCATTGACGCCGCGAACGCCGACGTCATGTGTTGCCATGGCAGCCGGTGGTTATGGTGTGTGGTTCAGGTCCATGCCAGCTGAGCTAATGAAGCGCGCTTTCATCTTTGTGTGGTTCAGGTCCATGCCAGCTGAGCTAATGAAGCGCGCTTTCATCTTGCAACAAAAATATAAATTGCAACAATAAAAAATATGTAGTGTCATAAATCAATTGTGTAGTTGTTGTTTTTTTTTTTTGGACAGTGGTTTTTAAAGCGTGCACTGATTGCGTGCATTTTCATGGTTGCGAATGCAAATATTTTTTGTTTATTTTTATTTTTTTTTTGCGAATTCTACTTAATTTCATTGTTTATTTTATTGTTATTTGTTGGGTAATTAATGTGCGAAATTGACAGCAGCACATTGTAATTTTAACGCTTTTTAATAAAAATTAAAACATCATTTTTTGTAAGTTAAATTTTTAGCAAAACTTTTTTCACTAAAAGCTCAATTTTTCACTAAAAATTGAATTTTTTTACTAAAAATTCAATTTTTCACTAAAAATTGAATTTTTCACTAAAAATTGATTTTTTCACTAAAAATTAAATTTTTCACTAAAAATTGAATTTTTCACTAAAAATTAAATTTTTCACTAAAAATTCAATTTTTCACTAAAAATTCAATTTTTCACTAAAAATTCAATTTTTCACTAAAAATTCAATTTTTCACTAAAAATTCAATTTTTCACTAAAAATTCAATTTTTCACTAAAAATTCTATTTTTCACTAAAAATTAAAATTTTCACTAAAAATTGAATTTTTCACTAAAAATTGAATTTTTCACTAAAAATTGAATTTTTCACTAAAAATTGAATTTTTCACTAAAAATTGAATTTTTCACTAAAAATTCAATTTTTCACTAAAAATTGAATTTTTCACTAAAAATTGATTTTTTCACTAAAAATTAAATTTTTTCACTAAAAATTAAATTTTTCACTAAAAATTAAATTCTTCACTAAAAATTAAATTCTTCACTAAAAATTAAATTTTTCACTAAAAATTAAATTTTTCACTAAAAATTCAATTTTTCACTAAAAATTCAATTTTTCACTAAAAATTCAATTTTTCACTAAAAATTCAATTTTTCACTAAAAATTCAAATTTTCACTAAAAATTCAATTTTTCACTAAAAATTCAATTTTTCACTAAAAATTCAAATTTTCACTAAAAATTCAATTTTTCACTAAAAATTCAAATTTTCACTAAAAATTCAAATTTTCACTAAAAATTAAAATTTTCACTAAAAATTCAAATTTTCTCTAAAAATTCAAATTTGCACTAAAAATTAAATTTTTCACTAAAAATTCAAATAGTGAAAAATTGAATTAATTGACATTAGCACTACGTAATCATCCTTTTGACAAATTGTTTTAAATTTTATTTTTTTATTATAATTTTTAATTATATATTAGGTATCATATTTAATGATTTATATTTAAATCCACCTTAAAAATAGATTTTAATCGCTTTTTATTAAAATACCTCCCATCTCATCACGTGCTCCGATCATACAACACGCACTCACAAACATTTAAAACGTGACCTTTGATGCACGTTATGGTTTCAACGCAAATAACATTTTTTTTCTCCTAAAATGTTTTTGGCGCCTTTATTTCCACGCATTTATGACGTCACTGGCTTCGTTTCTCTCACACTCACATTCACTCACTTCGCCGGAAATGCGCCATTGTTTAATTTAGCTTTTCATTAATTTAATGTGTAATGTTGTTTTTGTTGTTTATTTTTTGTGTGGCTGCGGTTTCACTTGGTAGCAAATTTGACACAAATTAATTGCCAGCCTTCATAAGCCAAACAAGCGTAAAACGTGTCCTAGAAAAACACGCCAACTCGACTGACGTGTTTTGTAATTTTGTTTTTCTATTTTTCGTACTTTTAGTGCTTTCCGTTGTTGAATTTTGTAAGCGTAGCTAGACTGAAACATTTTTATTTTTTTTTAGTTCGGTTTGGAACAACTTTTTTTGGACATATGCGAGGGAGGCATGAGCATGTCAAAAACTAACAAACAATTCTGATTGAATTTTTAGTTCGCGGTTTTTCCTCATGTGCCTAATTAGTGCTAGCACTCAGAACTTTAAAAAATCACAGTAATTAATTGACTGCTGGCTCTGGGATTTTTGACTGAAATGATGTTGTTCTGTGGATTTTTAAATAGAAAAAATTTAAAAATCGTAAAAGAACTATGAAAATACTTATTTTACTTTTATTTGCGAATCTCACCACACTAGAAATTCCCCATAGCCAAACTCACCAAATTTAAAGTCACCATACCTTAACACAAATTAAAGAAATAAAGAAAAAAAGAAAAAAAGAAAAAAAGAAATAAAGAAATAAAGAAATAAAGAAATAAAGAAATAAAGTAATAAAGAAATAAAGAAATAAAGACATAATGAAATAAAGAAATAAAGAAATAAAGAAATAAAGAATTAAAGAAATAAAGAAATGAAGAAATAAAGAAATAAAGAAATAAAGAAATAAAGAAATAAAGAAATAAAGAAATAAAGAAATAAAAAAATAAAGAAATAAAGAAATAAAGAAATAAAGAAATAAAGAAATAAAGAAATAAAGAAATAAAGAAATAAAGAAATAAAGAAATAAAGAAATAAAGAAATAAAGAAATAAAGAAATAAAGAAATAAAGAAATAAAGAAATAAAGAAATAAAGAAATAAAGAAATAAAGAAATATAGAAATAAAGAAATAAAGAAATAAAGAAATAAAGAAATAAAGAAATAAAGAAATAAAGAAATAAAGAAATAAAGAAATAAAGAAATAAAGAAATAAAGAAATAAAGAAACAAAGAAATAAAGAAATAAAGAAATAAAGAAATAAAGAAATAAAGAAATAAAGAAATAAAGAAATAAAGAAATAAAGAAATAAAGAAATAAAGAAATAAAGAAATAAAGAAATAAAGAAATAAAGAAATAAAGAAATAAAAAAAAGTAATAAAGTAATAAAGAAATAAAGAAATAAAGAAAAAAAGAAATAAAGAAATAAAGAAATAAAGAAATAAAGAAATAAAGAAATAAAGAAGTAAAGAAATAAAGAAATAAAGAAATAAAGAAATAAAGAAATAAAGAAATAAAGAAATAAAGAAATAAAGAAATAAAGAAATAAAGAAATAAAGAAATAAAGAAATAAAGAAATAATGAAATAAAGAGATAATGACATAATGAAATAAAGAAATAAAGAAATAAAAAAAAATAAATAAAGAAATAAAAAAATGAAGAAATAAAGAAATAAAGTAATAAAGAAATAAAGAAATAAAGAAATAAAGAAATAAAGAAATAAAGACATAAAGAAATAAAGAAATAAAGAAATAAAGTAATAAAGAAATAAAGAAATAAAGAAATAAAGAAATAAAGAAATAAAGAAATAAAGAAATAAAGAAATAAAGAAATAAAGAAATAAAGAAATAAAGAAATAAAGAAATAAAGAAAAAAAGAAATAAAGAAATAAAGAAATAAAGAAATAAAGAAATAAAGAAATAAAGAAATAAAGAAATAAAGAAATAAAGAAATAAAGAAATAAAGAAATAAAGAAATAAAGAAATAAAGAAATAAAGAAATAAAGAAATAAAGAAATAAAGAAATAAAGAAATAAAGAAATAAAGAAATAATGAAATAAAGAAATAAAGAAATAAAGAAATAAAGAAATAAAGAAATAAAGAAATAAAAAAAAAGTAATAAAGTAATAAAGAAATAAAGAAAAAAAGAAATAAAGAAATAAAGAAATAAAGAAATAAAGAAATAAAGAAATAAAGAAATAAAGAAATAAAGAAATAAAGAAATAAAGAAATGAAGAAATAAAGAAATAAAGAAATAAAGAAATAAAGAAATAAAGAAATAAAGAAATAAAGAAATAAAGAAATAAAGAAATAAAGAAATAAAGAAATAAAGAAATAAAGAAATAAAGAAATAAAGAAATAAAGAAATAAAGAAATAAAGAAATAAAGAAATAAAGAAATAAAGAAATAAAGAAATAAAGAAATAAAGAAATAAAGAAATAAAGAAATAAAGAAATAAAGAAATAAAGAAATAAAGAAATAAAGAAATAAAGAAATAAAGAAATAAAGAAATAAAGAAATAAAGAAATAAAGAAATAAAGAAATAAAGAAATAAAGAAATAAAGAAATAAAGAAATAAAGAAATAAAGAAATAAAGAAATAAAGAAATAAAGAAATAAAGAAATAAAGAAATAAAGAGATAATGACATAATGAAATAAAGAAATAAAGAAATAAAGAAATAAAAAAAAATAAATAAAGAAATAAAGAAATAAAGAAATAAAGAATTAAAGAAATAAAGAAATAAAGAAATAAAGAAATAAAGAAATAAAGAAATAAAGAAATAAAGAAATAAAGTAATAAAGAAATAAAGAAATAAAGAAATAAAGAAATAAAGAAATAAAGACATAATGAAATAATGAAATAAAGAAATAAAGAAATAAAGAAATAAAGAAATAAAGAAATAAAGAAATAAAGAAATAAAGAATTAAAGAAATAAAGAAATAAATAAATATAGAAATATAGAAATAAAGAAATAAAGAAATAAAGAAATAAAGAAATAAAGAAATAAAGAAATAAAGAAATAAAGAAATAAAGAAATAAAGAAATAAAGAAATAAAGAAATAAAGAAATAAAGAAATAAAGAAATAAAGAAATAAAGAAATAAAGAAATAAAGAAATAAAGAAATAAAGAAATAAAGAAATAAAGAAATAAAGAAATAAAGAAATAAAGAAATAAAGAAAAAAAGAAATAAAGAAATAAAAAAAAAGTAATAAAGTAATAAAGAAATAAAGAAATAAAGAAATAAAGAAATAAAGAAATAAAGAAATAAAGAAATAAAGAAATAAAGAAATAAAGAAATAAAGAAATAAAGAAATAAAGAAATAAAGAAATAAAGAAATAAAGAAATAAAGAAATAAAGAATTAAAGAATTAAAGAAATAAAGAAATAAAGAAATAAAGAAATAAATAAATATAGAAATATAGAAATAAAGAAATAAAGAAATAAAGAAATAAAGAAATAAAGAAATAAAGAAATAAAGAAATAAAGAAATAAAGAAATAAAGAAATAAAGAAATAGAGAAATAAAGAAATAAAGAAATAAAGAATTAAAGAAATAAAGAAATAAAGAAATAAATAAATATAGAAATATAGAAATAAAGAAATAAAGAAATAAAGAAATAAAGAAATAAAGAAATAAAGAAATAAAGAAATAAAGAAACAAAGAAATAAAGAAATAAAGAAATAAAGAAATAAAGAAATAAAGAAATAAAGAATTAAAGAAATAAAGAAATAAAGAAATAAATAAATATAGAAATATAGAAATAAAGAAATAAAGAAATAAAGAAATAAAGAAATAAAGAAATAAAGAAATAAAGAAATAAAGAAATAAAGAAATAAAGAAATAAAGAAATAAAGAAATAAAGAAATAAAGAAATAAAGAAATAAAGAAAAAAAGAAATAAAGAAATAAAAAAAAAGTAATAAAGTAATAAAGAAATAAAGAAATAAAGAAATAAAGAAATAAAGAAATAAAGAAATAAAGAAATAAAGAAATAAAGAAATAAAGAAATAAAGAAATAAAGAAATAAAGAAATAAAGAAATAAAGAAATAAAGAAATAAAGAAATAAAGAAATAAAGAAATAAAGAAATAAAGAAATAAAGAAATAAAGAAATAAAGAAATAAAGAAATAAAGAAATAAAGAAATAAAGAGATAATGACATAATGAAATGAAGAAATAAAGAAATAAAGAAATAAAGTAATAAAGAAATAAAGTAATAAAGAAATAAAGAAATAAAGAAATAAAGAAATAAATAAAGAAATAAATAAAGAAATAAAAAAAATAAATAAAAAAATAAAGAAATGAAGATATAAAGAAATAAATAAAGAAATAAATAAAATTAAAATAAATCAATATTAAATTTTAAATTTTCTATGATTAAGCGCCATCGACTTTAATATGAAAACAATGGAAAATAAATAAAAAAGTAGGCGATTCTGATAAGTAAACGCGTTGTTTGTAACAAGATTTCACATTAGAGGCGCACAGGACGAGTGTGTGTGTGTAATGTTGCTTGTATTGTATCCTAGTAAACGAGCTTCCTTTGACTTGATTACGAGGCGACGTAAAACACACCGTAGTGTATGTGTGTGTATGGTGGGTGCGCTTCTCATAGACTTCCGTCATATTTTGTTGCTGTTGCTGCAAATCATGCAGTGTTGCTGCCAACAACTGCTGACTTGACTTACATCCGGTTGCTGCTTTTGTTGCAACGAACTATGTATCTGCTGAGGAAGCGCGATTTTACGACGCCCTCAAAGTTCTTTAGTGGATGAAATCAGGAAGGATACTAGCTATAAAAAAAAATAATTGCTGTAGCATTTTTTTTTCATAAAACATAGAGGGAAGGATGTTGTTCGAGATTTGGATGAGATGTATGTGATTCTTATTTTTATTATTACCATTTTTACCATTTTTTATATTCAGTATTTTGTAATATTTTATAATATTTTATAATATTTTATAATATTTTATAATATTTTATAATATTTTATAATATTTTATAATATTTTATAATATTTTATAATATTTTATAATATTTTATAATATTTTATAATATTTTATAATATTTTATAATATTTTATAATATTTTATAATATTTTATAATATTTTATAATATTTTATAATACTTTATAATATTTTATAATATTTTATAATATTTTATAATATTTTATAATATTTTATAATATTTTATAATATTTTATAATATTTTATAATATTTTATAATATTTTATAATATTTTATAATATTTTATAATATTTTATAATATTTTATAATATTTTATAATATTTTATAATATTTTATAATATTTTATAATATTTTATAATATTTTATAATATTTTATAATATTTTATAATATTTTATAATATTTTATAATATTTTATAATATTTTATAATATTTTATAATATTTTATAATATTTTATAATATTTTATAATATTTTATAATATTTTATAATATTTTATAATATTTTATAATATTTTATAATATTTTATAATATTTTATAATATTTTATAATATTTTATGACGCTTTTTCTGATAAGTTATGATATTTTATGATGTTTTATGATATTTTGACATATTTTCAGATATTTATTATAAAGTTACATTATTTCTTTATATTTTTTAAATGGTAAATTGTTGAAAATGCAAATTAAAACCCCAAATAACTTTATCATTTTATGATATAGCTTAACCTCTAAACCAAATTCAATAGAATTTCAATCTGTTTGACGTATTTTGTACATTGAATTTTTTGGTTTTTCGTTTATGATAAAAATATTTATCAAAAATGCAAATGCGTTTCATACAACCAATATTTCTTTAGCTCGATGCTGCTGCATATGCAAAAATACATCATTGATGCAAGGGCAATAAAAACACAAAATTTGCATATTGTGCAAATGCAAGAGCGGCAAATACTTTTCAACCGAATTGAATATGCAAAAATTCACAAAAAATATTCGAAAGCCAGTTGGATGACAGAAATGATAAATGGCATCAGCTACTATGCCAACAGTTGGTTGGAATTTTCGGCAATGGTTGGCAACGCGATGGTGTTTAATAAAAATAACTAAAAATTTAAAAACTTGTTTTTATTTTACTTTGGCTGTTTGACGAAGACAAACATTTTTAAATTCTTAAATAGAAAAGTACAAAAAGCTATGATTGAATATGAGGTATTTAGTAGAAAAATGTAACTAATTAGCGCATTCTTTGAAGTTAATTTAAATTGATCTTAAATTAATCGTTGGTATATAGAGTGTGATACTAACGCAACTTGTTGAGCATTTATTATCTAAATAAAAACTATCTATTCGCTTAAAATTTATAAGAGACAACTTATTTTGTTCGTTTTTAAGTAGTAAGTTTTTCTGTTCTCAAAAATACCTAAATTTGAAAGTTGAAGAACTTCATTTTATGACAACAAATACATAAATGTTATAAATGTATAATTATTCTATTCTATAATTAACGAATTATTTATTAGTATAAATCAAATCCTTTATGGGTTGGTGTATATGCTAAAATATATATATACATATATAGCATATATACCAACCGACAGTTTTAGAGGTCTTACACAGTATTACAGGTACTGTGGTACTGATCTTATTTGACATAGGTTCACGCAACGCAAGCTTGCCTATTCAGTTTGTTGGGTCGTTTTTCGTACATCGTGCATATATCATGACTTTGATATTCTTCTCTTATTTGTGTTTAACATTTCCCTTGCATTATAAAGGGGTTTTCAATAAGAGCGCTACAAAAGTTTTTTTCAAGGGTTTTTCAACAGGGACGCTACAAAAGTGGAGTGACAGGGACAGCAAACGACGCCATATTTCTTGCCGCTCTCTTGAAATTTCTCTTCAGTAAGGTTTGCCATTTCATGATGGAAAGATATACGAGCTAACGAGTCAAAATTATTAAAATTTACTACCGAAATTCGAATTCGTATATATTTCCATCATGAAATGGCAAACCTTACTGAAGAGAAATATCAAAAGAGCGGCAAGAAATATGGCGTCGTTTGCTGTCCCTGTCGCTCTACTTTTGTAGCGTCCCTGTTGAAAAACCCTTTACATGGCTCTATTAGTAATGTAAACGTGCTTCAAACTTCGAACAATAAAGTAGCAATAGTAAAAGTTAGTAATAAAATAAAAAATATATAAAATAAAAAAAATATATAAAATAAAAAATATATAAATAAATAATAATTAAAATAAATAAAATAAAACGTTTTTTTATCGTTTTTTTTTTCATGTTAACTTTCTTTCATTTTTCTTCAATCAATTTATTAATTAAATGTCGTATCGGCAATTAAACCTTTAAACTAGATAGTTCAGAAACTATGGGAGACTCCATTGAAATAATATTTTTAATCGGCAGGGAAAACCCCAGGGTTTTAAAACAAATTGTTTTTGATTTTTAAAATGGTGGGGCGTATACGTAACAGTGATTTGAAAAATATTTTTAAATTTGTTCTAAGTTAAATATATTTTATTTTTAAATTGTTTGTTTTATTTGAATTCGTGATCATAACGCTTATATAAACTATTAGCTTCATTAAAATATGTTAATTAGTTACAGAGCTGAAAATAATTATGTAATATAGTAATTTGATGTTTCCATTCTCATAACTTTGCTGGAGTTGTGAAATCAAAAAAACTAAGTACACACACGCAGAGAAAAAATTTCTTTGCCGCAAACATAATATATTTGCAATCGTAAATTTTATGTCTTTAACTTCATTTTTTTTTTAATTCCAAATTTTTTAAATTATTTTGGTATTCATTTCATGACTATAATAATAATAGTTTCGCGCTATAGTCCTGTACAGAACTTCGGCCGAGCTCTCTCACCATTTTGAGCAGTGCGTGTTATATTTGTACTCAAAGTGGTGGGACCTACAGTTTATTGCCGAATACGAACGGCGGGTGAGAGCTTTTCATAGGCAATGTTTTACTCTCGTAGGTTTGCCATTTACTGCCGAGAGGTAGCGCGGTATAGAAAAATGTTTCTATGAAAAGATCTTGTTAGCACCAGTCCAGGCTTGAACCGGGGACCTTTTGACTCGCAGTCCAACGCACTAACCACAGAGCTACCGCGGCTACATGACTTCTGGACTTCTTTCATGACTTCTGGTTACAATTTGTTATAAAAATATTTATTTTAAAATCCTGAAAATTAATGAATGTAACGTGTAACATAATATGTTTGCTGCAAAACATAATCCCTGGGTGCAGTTATTTTTTATTTTTCGGTCACTATCTACCCACAAAATGTTATCAAAATCGGATGACATCGTGCCAAGATTGATATTTCTGATGTGGAATGACCCAGGTGGATGTGAATCGATTTTTTTTTTTAAGTCCCTCAGACAAAATTTTTGGCAGAGTCGAGGAAGTTCAGAAACCTTTTTTTGACATATTTCAAACAGAAAAGGTGAAGTTTGTATCAAAAGCTGTCTGATTTCTGCCCATTCCTCCAATATGGCGTGAATCTGCCATAAAAATTCTGCTTATGATACAAACATCGCCTTTGCTTGTTTGAAATATGTCGACAAAATGTTTCAAAGCTGTCTCGACCCTGCCAAAAATTTTGTCTGGGGTTATATTAAGTTTTTAAATTATTATTAAATATTATTAAATTCAAAAACATTCAAGTACAAATTTGCTAAGCTTACTAAGTTCAATATGGATTGTAAGTTTTTAAAATCGTTTAAAATCGATTTGTGTTTAGTATATTTTTGGCTGTTTTGGGTGTTTAGATGTTTTTGGATAGGGTGGTCCGATCTGTAATAAAATATGACTGGAAATAAATTCAGGTATCCAAAAATGGATTAACATTAAAAAATATTCTAAGTCGGTTTAGCAGTTTAAAATTTGTATCTAAAGCAGCTATTTGAAGCTTTTTTTAGTTTTTTTTTTTGAAGCGATTTCATAAGAATTGCCAATATTTAAAGCTTTTCAAAATACGTAATACAAAAAACTTTCATAAGAATCAAATAGCTTTTTTACAGTTTTTAAAAGCGTTTTATTTTTGATTATTTTTTATGGGACAAAAAAAAGTGTTGTAATGAATTTACATACAAAACTTTTTTCTTCAAAAAATAATTTGTGGGAATATTTTTGGAGAATTGTCCTGAATATTTTTGAAAAGCGTGTATAACTTTGAAGTTATTCAGAACTAGCTGGACCCGTGCACGACTCGTGCCAAGATTTTGTGAATTCAAAAATATGGAGCGATTTTATTAATATAAAAAATATTTTTGTGATTTATATCAGGAGCCCGTGCTTCGCTGTGGAAGTTTTTATTGGTTTTATAAATGTATTAACCAAATAATAATTCTCCGCCAAAACAAATTTTTTCAAAAACAATTCTTTCTCAGACTGCGCTTCCCCGTAGAATTCTTCCCAGTAAAATAATTCGCCGTAGAATTCTTTCCAGCAGAAATCTTCGCCGTAAAATTCTTCCCCATAGCACGTTTTCCCGTATAATTCTTCCCGGTAGAATTCTTCCCGGTAGAATTCTTCCCGTTAGAATTTTTCCCAGTAGAGGTTTTCCCAGCAGAAGTTTTGGTGTGGTTAGTTTTAATGTGTTGAGTTTTGGTGTGGTGAGTTTTAGTGTAGTGAATATTTAATGTGGTGAATTTTAGTGTGGTGAGTTTTTGTGTGGTATATTTTTAGTGGTGAGTTTTAGTTTGGTGAGTTTTGTTGTGGTGATTTTTAGTCTGGTGAGTTTTAGTGTGGTGAGTTTTAGTGTGGTGAATATTTTGTGGTGAGTTTTAGTCTGGTGAGTTTTAGTCTGGTGAGTTTTAGTGTGGTGAGTTTTAGTGTGGTTAGTTTTTAGTGCGGTGAGTTTCGGTGTTGTGAGTTTTAGTGTAGTGAATTTTTAGTGTGGTGAGTTTTAGTGTGGTGAATTTAAGTGTGGGGAATTTCATTGTAGTGAATTTTAGTGTGGTGAGTTTGTTTTTCTTTACCTTTCCTTTTTTTGTTTTTCCTTTAGCTTGGATTTTAGTTTTATGTTATTGCTTTTGTTTTGTGCTTTTGTGTTTTTGCTTTTAAATTTTTTGTTTTGTATTTGAGTTTTTTGTTTCATGTTCGTAGCTGGTGAAAGTTCCGAGTTATATCGAATTGAAAGTTTAGGTTGTATCAGAGGTGCCACGCCCTTTGTCCAATCCCGCCCATATATAGCCTATCATTCCTTCTTTTTTTTTTTTTCATCATTTTTTGTATAAGGGTTTTAATTATTGTTATCAAGATGCAGAATGTTTGAGCATTAAAACGAAAATGTATTTAATATATTATTTTTCGTATCTATTTTGAAACTTTGTCTATATTTTTAATGTATGTGTACAAGAAAGATTTTTAAAAAATAATCTTTAAATAATCTATCATTTTAAATTAAATATAAATTGAATTAAGCATCGCTTAGTAAACGCATAAATTGCGCGAAATAAAACAATTTCAAAAAATGCCAAAATGTTAATTTGCATAATCTGCTCGATATTTATAACTAAGCAGGAGTGCTGCAAAATCCACAAAAAATAAAATTAATAGCAAGCACTACAGTCTGAGCTCTTGACTCGGTTCTGGTTAAAACAGTGAATGGTGGCGGCAGAGGCATAAAAACGACGGCGGCAATTCAAAAGTTAAGCCGATTTACCACAGACGACAATCACAGAAATCACTACAACAATAATAAAACAGACAAAAATACAGACACACATTCACACACACACACAGACTTAAATCAGACACACACATACAATGTAAACATAAAGCCGAAAAACACATTCACACAAATTTAAAGTGTTTCGCATAATTTTCGCATTAATTTCCGCCTGTTTTTCTTCTCACACAAAATCAGCTGCATTTTGTTTGTCTTTTAATATTCTCTACGCTCTTTTTCTTCGCCTCGCTACTACTCTATGTTGTGTTCTCTCTGGAAGTCTCTGTGGCCCTCTCTGTTGCTTCCTTTGTTGCTGCCTCTTTCACTCGCGATTTTTTTTTTGTTATTTCTGTGTCACACTTTTCTCGCACGTTTTGTTTTGCTACGAACACGTGCACGTGACCAACCACCGCTCTACCTTCCAACCCGACCAGCTTACGTTCCACAAATCACAAAAGACACTGACCTGCTGCTCGTGTTGCTGTGCCGACGCGAAAAAAGCTCGCAACGCCGCAGCAAAAGCTTTTGGCGATTGTGTGAGATGAAAAACACGCCGCACGCACCCGTGAAAATTGCGAACGCTGAAAATCTGTGGCGGCCAGTTCTTCGTGAGCTGCCGTCGACAACGTTACGTTACGTGTGACGCGTATTTACGTAGTGTGACCCCTGTGCTACCGAATCGTAGGCGTGTCTCGTGGTGTTCTCTGTGTTGTGTGTGTGGGATAGTGTTGAAAATTTTTCAAAAAAAAAAAGTTGAAAATCCAAAAGTAAAAAAAAAAACAAAAAAAAATTAAGTGTTTGGCAAAAAATTGGAATAAAATCTTAAAAGTGAAAATTTTCTTAAAAAGTAATAAATAAAATTCAATAATAATTAAAAAAAATATAAAATACAAAATTTATTATTCAAATTTATAATTCCCACACATTGATTTTGTTTATAGATGAGTTTTACAAAAGTTTTAATTCAGTAAAGTTTTTCACGAAATACGTTTTTATTTTTAAAAATTTGTGTGCGCTTAGTTCCAATTTTGCAGTGGAAGTTTAAACTTTGTTTACACTGTTCCACATTATTAAAACGTCCAAAGTTCCTAATCAAAACGGCGGATTATTTTTAAATTTTACAGAGAGACAATTAGTAATCAATTAATTTGACGTTTTAAATATTTGTGATATGTTGACTATAGACGAAATAATATCTAGTTTAATTTGAAAATGTGACTGAAAAACCGAACCTTAGGTCACGTTTTTAGTGCTAGTTTAAACTTAGTTAAACCTATCCAAATGTTTAAAACGTCTATAATTCCTATTAAAAACGGACGAATGTCTTTATATTTTACAGACAGATAGACAATTAGTAAACAATTTATACGGCATTTTAAATATTTGCGTTATTTTGAATATAGTCGAAATAACATCTAGTTTAAACTACGTTTAATTTGAAAATGTGACTGAAAATCCGGACGTTAATTTTTTTTTTTAATTTGGATTCGAAACGTTTAAACCCTTTTAATTTTTAATACCGAAGCCGTTACAAAAAACCTAAAACCAATATCCAGAATCCTTATGGGAACCCTAATGGGTCGTTACGGTTTTATGACGGTTTTCACAATTTTTAACATAGTACTGAATACTGAAATAGTTAAATTGTAGTAAATTTGAATTGAATTATAATGCAACTCTTCACGGTTTTTCCTAAGGGCATCCGATATATCAATTCAATATAATTCGCTGATTTTGACTGCATACTTAGTTTTTCCCTATTAAAGGGTTTTTCAATAAGAGCGCTACAAAAGTTTTTTTCAAGGGTTTTTCAACAGGGACGCTACAAAAGTAGAGGGACAGGGACAGCAAACGACGTCATATTTCTGGCCGCTCTTTTGACATTTCTCTTCAGTAAGGTTTGCCATTTCATGATGGAAAGATATACGAGCCAACAACGAGTCGAAATTATTAAAATTTACTACCGAAATTCGAATTCGTATATCTTTACATCATGAAATGGCAAACCTTACTGAAGAGAAATGTCAAAAGAGCGGCAAGAAATATGGCGTCGTTTGCTGTCCCTGTCGCTCTACTTTTGTAGCGTCCCTGTTGAAAAAACCCTTTACATGAGGTTTTATAAAACTTCTATAGAAATTGAAGGACCTTTCCAGCCACTATTTAGAATTAAAAAATATAAATATAGTTTTTCAAAAAAACTTAAACACAACTTTGTTCTTAATTGTCAAGACTAATTTGAGTATTTTAATGAATTCCATTATTCCAATGCGTTTTTATGATATTTGATTTAGAAATCAGAAAATTTGGATTTTTCTTAGGACATTTTTTAATAATGTTTTTTTTAGCATTAAAGATCTAATGATTAACTAGAAAATTATGTATGCTTGTCTAGAGCATAGTCCAAACTAACTACTACAATTGCTAACTTTTTTCTATAGGCTTTACTTTTTCAAAAATGTACGCGGTGAACATAACTTTTGTGTACTTTTATATAAACAATTTTTAATAAGAACTACTTATGCCTGTAATCTGCAAATATAATTACATAATATATAAAATATGCTTCTTATAGCATACTAAGTTTTTCCCTATTACGTAGCTTTTATTAAAAAATTATATAAAATATTTAAAATTAACATTTAAATTTTTTTAAATTTTAAAATTTTTTGACGGAAACTGCATTGATAGAGCATATATTTTAAAAATTAGAAGCGATGAAAAAAAGTTAGTAAATTTGATCGTTAGTTTGGACTTTGCTCTGCATGACTGCAAATCATTTTGTTATTTATCATTAGATTTGAAATGCTAAAAAATCATGCAAAAATAGTCTAAAAAAAAATAAAATTTTTCGAGTTTACGATTCAAATATCTTAAAAAATTATTAATATATTAGTAATTGTTGATATATTATTATTAGTCTTTACAATTTAAATAACAATTGCGTTTTAAGTTTTTTGGAAAACTAAATGAGTAAGGAATTGTATTTGTTATTCTAAAAAGTGATTCAAAAGGGACTATAAATTCGATAGGAATTTACTAAAAAAAAACTTTACATAGTGAAATGAAAAATAAATATATGTTCCTTTTTTTTTAATAAAATTTCTGTTTTTCTGTTTCTGTTTTAAAATTTCATAATTCATATTAAACATAATAAACTAACAAAATTATAGCTTAATTCTACATTATCTCCCCTATATTGTGCATTTCCCCCCAAATTTGTAATTTATTTAAATTTTTTATATATTATCTATCATTCATTCACCTGCTTCACTCACTCAGCCTACTCAACATTAGCTGTTTTGCGCCTAAAAGTATGCATAGCATATGCTGATTTGCATAATTCGCACAAGTTTTCTCCCCATTGTATTTGCCATTGTTTCTACTCTGCAACAAAACAAGCAGATTTTTATCCGTCTGCCTTCCTCAACGCATGTAATAAAATAGCTGTCAAACCATCTGCCATTGCTGTACAAATCCCCAAGAAGTGTAGCGCCTAAAAGTATGTCTCGCCTTTTCTTTTAAACTGCGCTCACTTTGACTCGAGTTTCTCTATCCTCTCTCTGCCACCCGACACTCTGCCTCAAACAGATCATAAGTTTGTGGGCTTTGTGTGTTTTGAATTTTGATGATTTTTGTGGTTTCTTTTAACATTTATTTTGTCTATTTTTTCGTAGAATTTGTATTTTCTTCTGTATTTCTTTTCTATTTTGGAGGCGTACGCGTTGGTTTACATAGAAATTAATGGCAGCTGCCGTAGCAAATATTTGTATTACTTGGATTTTTGTACCACGTTGTTTGCATTGTTATTTTTGCCATACAACATTGCGGCTGTTTTTCTTCTTATTAGATTTTGTGATAGTATGAGATGTTTTCAAAAAAATGCCAAAGTAATCAGTATCAAATCAGCTGTTATTTTTGCGTTAGCCGATGTTTGTAACCTGTACATCAATTTGTTTGTCCGTCTGTCTTTGGGTGTCTGTTGAAATCACGGTTACGAGAAAACTAGAAGAGCAGGTAAACTTCTAATTTAGTTTACATATTTTAGCAAAGCTCTCTGATATGGAAAATGATCATCGATTTTGATCTGTGCACCGATCACTTATATTCAAATATCTCAAATTACACTGACATCAACATGAGAATTTTCCTTTATATTTCCCGAAGTAAACTTGTTTGGGTACTCAAAGATTGCAAGTTTGCAGTTATTTTTAGGATTTTGGACCATTTTTAGATTTTACAAATTTTCTATGAATTTTTTTCTTTAAAAATCTTGGTTACAACAAATAATAAAAGCTTTTTATGAACCTTTTTTATAAAATATATTCAATAAAAATGTTTATTAAGACGCTCAGTTAAAAAGCATTTAGTAAAAGCTCTCATATAAATCATTTTGTAAAAGCTTTTATATAAAAGTTTTAGTAAAAGCTTTCATATCAAAATCTTTAGTAAAAGAATTCATAGAAAGGCTTTCAAATAAAATCTTTTAGTAAAAGCTTTCATATAAAAGTTTTGGGTAAATGCTTGTAGTAAAAGCTTTTTAAGTAAAAGCTTTTTATTAAAGCTTTTAGTAAAAGCTTTTTATTAAAGCTTTTAGTAAAAGCTTTTTATTAAAGCTTTTAGTAAAAGCTTTCAAAGAGAAGCTTTTACTACTTTTACTTTTAGTGAAAGCTTTTTTTTATAAACGCTATCATATATCATATAAAAACTTTTATATAAAAAAAGCTGTTATAAAGCTTTTTGTTTATATAAAAGCTTATATAAAAGCTTTTTATATAAAAGCTTTCATAAACAAGATTTAAGTGAAATCTTTTTCATAAAAGCTTTCGTATAAAAGCTATTATTGAACATTTTTTATAAAAGCTTTTAGTAAAATCTTTCATAAAAATAGATTTTTTTTAATAATACCTATATAATTAAAATCATTCTTAAAAATTTTATTGACAAAACTATGCTTTAAAATTTGTTTAATAATAAAAAAAAACTTATTTCCCTCTAAAATCGTGAATTTAAAAATTGTATTCATATCTAATAAAAATTAAGTACAAATCATAAATTTCATAAAATTAAAAAATAATAATAAAAAAGAGCATTCAAATAGCTATTAAAATTCTACCACTTTTTTGTATTCTTTGTAGAACACCAATAAAGATGTCCAATTAAATATCCAAATTCCTGTTTTAAACACGTACGTTGTAGAAAATGTCTGAGAATGTTTCTTGGAATTTGATTCAATAAAGTTGCCCAGTTGTTTAATTTTTTTTTTGTGTTTTTGCCTTTTCTGTAGTTGCGCCTTTTTAATTTAAAAAGTGTCTATTCTAGCTGTATCTCGTACATTCTCGTTTTTTATTTCTTTTCTTTCATTTTCCCTTTTGCAAATTATTTGCCTTGACAAATTTTCAATGATTGAACGTGCTGCTTCCTTTGCTATTTGTTTTTAATGTGTTTCGTAATTTCAGTTGGATTTTAATTAAGACGTTGCATTAGAAAAAGAAAAGGCGCGCAATTATGTGATTTTGTTGACTCTTGTCAGTTTTGTCAATGCTTTTATTGAAACTTCCTTGATCTCTGACAGTTCGCAGTTAATATTATAATCAAAAGAATAGTATTCGTAGAAAAATTCATATACTCATTTTTATACATTTTGTAATAATATATAAAATATATAAATAGTAGATTTTTTTTACTTGGAAAATTTAAAAAATATTTTTTTTTAAATTTGTAGAAAATATTGTATCAAAATTTTAATGCTTTTGCTGAAGATAACATTTGATAATTTGTAATACCAATAAATAGCTTTACTTTAAAAAATAGTTCCATCTGTTTAATAAATGTCGTTGTTTATAAAAATAAATTAATGTATTTTCTATAGACAATTTTTAAATAGTAGTATTTAATAAAAATAAAAACAAAAAAATACGAAAACTACTTAGTTTTTTTTTATAAATTTAATGAGTAAAATAGTAGTCAAAAAGTGTAGTGAAAATAGTAGTGAAAATAGTAGTGAAAAAGGTAGTAAAAATTAGTAATAAAAATAAGTCAAAAATAATGGTAAAAAGTAATAGTGAAAAGTAGTAATCCATTTTTTTTATAAATTTAATGAGTAGTTTAAAAGTGTAGTGAAAATAGTAGTGAAAATAGTAATCAAAATAGTGCTGTGGTAAATAGTAGTAGAGAATAGTTAAAAATGGTAGTAAAAATTGTAGTGAAACTTAGTATTAAAATGGTAAAAATGGTGTATTGAAAAATAGTAGTGGTAAATATAAATACTAAAACTTCGAAAAAATAGTAGAAAAAAGTGTAGTATAACAATATAGAAATTGTTATGCTTGAATCACACGATTGACTAAATAACATTAATTTCAGTTTGCATCAATTCAAAAATTGATATATGTTGTTGATGCTCGAGTCGTCAACAAAAATTGACTCAATTTGGTTGATGCTTTTTTCCATTTTTGTATTGAAACTGACACAAAAAGAAGAATTTTAAATTGAGACAAGAGGAATTGTCCCCTCATTTATTGATATTTGACAAAATTGTGTTGATTGTTGATGCTTTGTATCAATTTTATAAATTACCAAAACATTATTCTAAACCCAACTAGTTAAGACTTTAACTAAAATTTAACTAAATACAGTAATTGTTGTAAAAAGTGTTGATGCGAAAAAAGTTGTTACAAAAAATTGTTGCTAAATTTGAAGTGTAGTTTGTCGTCGTAGGTCTTTCATCTTTTTACGTGCACAAGTGCTCTGCAATTTTAGTGTGAATGACAGACACTATTTTAATATTGCAGCTGCAGCATCGCTCTAAAGTGGATGTTGTTCGGCTGCAATTAAAATTAATTAAAATTTGGAAAACAATGTCACCAAGTGATGTAGCTATTTTAGAGGTTTATTTATTTATTTATCATTATTTAAAATTTATTTTATTTTTTAATATAATTTATTGCAAAAATAAAACATTTCATACAAGATGTATAAATAACAATGGAAACGATGTGACGCTCTTATATACTACTTCCGAATCTCGAAGTTTTCACAAATTTCTACACATAATAATTCCCATTGCCCATAAGATATCTTCATCTCTTTTACACACAGATGATGCACAGAAACAGATTATATAAGTTTTCAAAAATTATTACAGAGTCGGATTCTCGAAGTTTCCAAAAGTTTCTACACTACATATATATTTCCATCTCTTTTACACACCTATGAAGCACATAGCCGTATTTTAAAAGTCTTCTATTAACTATTGCAGAGCCGAATTATAAAAATTTAAATACATTTTCATACTTCACGAGAATCCCCATTGCTCACAAAATAACTCTTCTATTACACACATATGCAGCGCATAGTCAGATTCTAGAAGTTCCAAAAAACTACTACATTGTCGGATTCTAGAAGTTTCCATAAACTTCAACTGTTCACGAAAATCCGTTCTCTTTGCAGCGCATAGTCATATTCTAGAAGTTTCCAAGAAGTACTACATCTGCGGATTCTAGAAGTTTCCACAAACTTCTACAGTTCACGAAAATCCGTTTGACTAATAAGATATATCCATCTCTTTGTAGCGCAGAGTCCAAAAGTTTCTACACTACATATATATTTCCATTTCTTTTACACACATATGAAGCACATAGCCGTATTTTAAAAGTCTTCTATTAACTATTGCAGAGCCGGATTATAAAAATTTAAATACATTTTTATACTTCACGAGAATCCCCATTGCTCACAAAATAACTCTTCTATTACACACATATGCAGCGCATAGTCAGTTTCTAGAAGTTCCAAAAAACTACTACATCTTCGGATTCTAGAAGTTTCCATAAACTTCAATTGTTCACAAAAATCCGTTCTTTTTGCAGCGCATAGCCATATTCTAGAAGTTTCCAAGAAGTACTACATTGGCGGATTCTAGAAGTTTCCACAAACTTCTACAGTTCACGAAAATCCGTTTGGCTAATAAGATGTAGCGCATAGTCATATTCTAGTAGTTTCCATGAAGGACTACATCGGCGGATTCTAGAAATTTCCGCAAACTTCTACAGTTCACGAGAATCCGTTTGGCTAATAAGATATATCCATCTCTTTGTAGCGCATAGTCATATTCCAGAAGTTTCCATGAAGGACTACATCGGCGGATTCTAGAAATTTCCGCAAACTTCTACAGTTCACGAGAATTCGTTTTGCTTATAAAATATCTCCATCTCGTTTACACGCATGTGCAGCGCATAGTCGGATTCTAGAAATTTACATAATTTCCACACTTAAAAAGAATGCATGATCTTTACATACTATTTTCATCTCTTTCACACTCATCTGTTTTTATTGCATTGAGCTTACACTTCATTCTTCTGCTTACTGCATCAGTACGTGGAATGAAATTTCGTTACATTTCTAACGAATTATAAAGAAAATATAGAAAATGAAATCATTAAATTCCGATCTGTTGTAATCAAATTGATTTTTAATTTTTTGCATTCAAAGAATTCATTACAAACAATAAAATTTTGTTAATAAAAGAAACTCAAATTATAAATTCAATTTTTTTAATACTTATAATTTTTCAAAAATTACCTAAATTTCAACATTTTTCAGTTAAAGTTTAAAAATCACACAGCAATTTTATTTTATTTTTAATTCTCTCAAAATTCCAAGCTAATTAATGGCCACTTAAAAAGTGTTAAAGAAAAAAAAAAGTGTAAAATTGAATTAAAGCTATCATAATGCTTTTGATGCTCTCGTAAAAAATTCATAAATAAAAGTAGTGAAAAAAAATAAAATTAAAATTTATGACAAAAGCAAAAACTTCAACTACAACTACGTGAGTGCATTAAAATAAAGAACACACCAACAAAATCCGGGAAAAAGTGTGAAAATTTTATTGCAAAGTGTGTCAGACAAAAAAAAGGAGCAACATCGTCCATTCATGTAGGGCAAACCAAAAAGCAACAAAAAAAACTTTTGTATATAGTACAAGGATTCAATAAGAGTAGCAGCACCAGCGCCATCACCCCATATGCGATGCCGCATGAGTCCTGTCGCTGCTGCCAAGTGTTAAAAGTGTTGTTTACGCAGTATTAACAAAAACAAAAATTTTAAAAAAAGCAGCACAGCGTCCAAATAGATACCGAACCGGAGAGAATTAAACCGAAAAATAAATATAAATCAACAAAATGAATGCAGCACAAAGTGGCGGTCATGCGGGCGGCGGTGGCTCCATTGGCAAAAAAGGATCTCAGATGGAGGTGAGCTAAGGACCAACGACTGATTTACTGACTTACACAGGGACTCACTGACTGACAAAACGGTGAGATGTACCATGATGCACCAGACGTATTAATGAGTTGTGCTTTGTAAAACTTTGTAACGTATCCTGGTTATAAAGTGTGCTTTGCCAATGTCCAGCAAAATAAATGAATATCCAGCAAAATAAAAAAGACTGTTAATATTATACGAAATACTGTTATTTTTTTATATATTTATTCAATAGTTCGAATAAAACTATTATTTAATACTACTGAAAACTAATACTATTATTTTAATAGGTGTTTTTTTTATTGTTTAGAAAGAACTAAAACCCAAACGAATAATGGTTTCGTTGTTTTTTTAAGTTAAATAACGAAATGATAAACGGTTTCCGTATAGCACTTTTATAACACGATTTCGGTTTCGATTTTCACTTCTGTATAATGGCTACTACTTGATTATATTTTCAATGTCTTGAATTAAAACTGTATTATTTGATATACACAGGAACTGGAAACCAATTGAATAAATTAATAAATTTTACTCACATGGTAAATTAATAGTATTTCAATAGAAAAATAATAATATTCAACAATTAAAATTGGTCAATAGGATGCGTCCCATTAGTTCAGTAATATTGAAACTTTTAATACAACATCTTGTTGTACCATAAATTTTATAATGTAGTCTTTTAATTACAATAAGCAAATTCCATCAAAATTTAATTATATTAAAAAGACAATGGTCGCGGTAGCCGCGGTAGCTCAGTGGTTAGTGCGTTGGACTGCGAGCCGAAAGGTCCCCGGTTCAAGCCTGGACTGGGGCTAACAACATCTTTTCATAGAAACATTTTTCTATACCGCGCTACCTCTCGGCAGTAAATGGCAAACCTACGAGAGTAAAACCATTGCCTATGAAAAGCTCTCACCCGCCGTTCGGATTCGGCAATAAACTGTAGGTCCCACCACTTTGAGTACAAATATAACACGCACAGCTCAAAATGGTGAGAGAGCTCGGCCGAAGTTCTATACAGGACTGTAGCGCCAAACTATTATTATATTATAAAAAGACAATGGATTTTAAGTATTTTACTGTATAATTTATTTTATTTAAATGTCAAAATTGAAATTCACTTTTAAAAAATCAGTATACAATTCTTGTTGCAAAAGATTATAACACATTTGATGTTGGCTTCAGTATCCTATAATTTATTGTTATACTTGAGTCTGCATTTATTTTTGAGTACGTTGCGTAGAAGTTCAATGTATAATTTATTTTCGGTAACAAATAAAATAAGTTTAAATTTATATTAAATACATTGAGTCCCCACCAATGTCGCGTTTAATAATGTCGATTATTGCAAAAAATGAATGCGACCATTTTGAGCAAACACGCAGAATGACGTACATAACAAACATGTTTTTATTCGTGTTTATGTTTATTATGCTATTATAGGAGAAAACCATTAAAACAATAATATTTATTCTATTAAAAATAATATTATTGAAATATTTATTTTAATGGTACCGAATTTTACGAATACTCGAAAATGAATTAGAAAACTTTTGAATTAATATGAAAAAACTATTAATACATGAACCATAAAATCGATGGACGTATTATTAAGTACTTAATTGGACATTTTCTGGTCAATAGGACACTTATTTATTTAATAGTATACAAAAAATAAAAATTTTCATATAAACTAAATGGCAATGTCATGGTATTTTCTAGTATTTAATGGTATTTTCCGATTAAAATAATAATTTATCCTATTGAATATTTTTAATAGTAAAAAACTATTATTTATATAGTATTTTTTTCTGGGTGTAATATCAAAATGTTGTTTCATTATTTACTCTTATTGGAATTTTAACAATAAGAGAAGACCAAAATTATGGGAAATAAAAAAATGAGCTATATTTCCAAAACTAATGCCATTTTGACAAAACTGTTTCGATTTTCGGTATCAGTGCCACTAATGTATCCAATATTTGTTGCAACTTTGACTGCAATAAAATGAGTAATGGTTTGGCGCTACAGTCCGGAAGAACTTACTCCAAACTCTCTCACCATTTGAGCTGTGTGAGTTAGATTTGTATTCAAACAATTTAAAACGATTTCGAAACTCTCACCTTTCCTACACAGAAATATAAATTAAATGATGGACATTTTTTTTAATAAAAAAAATAAAATTCGAAAAAATAAAAAATTAGAAAAAAATGTTTAAAAAAATGTGTACGCAAAAAAAAAAATTTCAAAAAAAAAATATTAAATATATTTTTTATAAATAATACTTTTTACTAATAAACAGTTGTAATTAAAAAAATATTTTTTCAATACATTTTACTAATTTATGCATGCTTGTTCGAGCATTAAGAAAAATAAGAAAAATAAATATTTTGATTGAAATTTGGTTTGATGAACAGCATTCATCAATATGATGTACATATACATGCGTTGTATTTAATGTTTTTGTTCATTAATATGATGAAACGTATACTTCACATACACTTCATCATATTCAAGAATACATTTTCGGTCATTCATCAAATTGTAATTGAATTCATAAAATTGATGTTTTGTAGTTATCAATATTATGAATCGTTCTACAATACAATTAATCACGGTTTGAAGAGCGCAATTCATCAGTATTAAGATGATTTTGTTTCTGTGTAGAATGTACAATTTCACTACAGAAGTACAATCTGTATGGTGAATTCTTTGAGTACTTTTCGGAGCACATAGCATATATCTCAGACGTGTTGAAATATAATTTTATAACTATTAAAAACAATAGTACGAAAAACCATTAGATAAATAGTTAATTCGTATAGTCTTTTAAAATATTAATTACTATATTAAAATTAGTCTTGACAATTTAAAGAAAAATTGCGTTATAGATTTTTTGTAAATAGTCCTACAATTTCATTTTTGTATTGTCTCTTCTAACAGATATTTAATTGACAAATATTTATTATAACCAAATAATACCAAATTGTTCTACATTTGTTTTGACCTACATTTTTAATGTTTTGCTTTGATTGCCTTAATTTTCAAGCTTTGTCTTGGCACAACCCCTCCAAAAAAGGGCGACTAATTTAACACTTTGTTAAGTTTTTCAAATTAACACAATGCTATTAAAAAGTTATTTAACTTTTTATGAGACACTTATAACAAAACATAAATAGAAGAAAAGAAAATCAAAAAAAAAAAAACAAAATTAGCGCCATGTTATTCTTTTTAGAATCGTTGGAAATTCTTGTCTTGTGGCAAAATGGATTTCTTGCGTGTCGATTTTTTGTTTTATGAGGAAGTTATATGTTTTAATTTATGTGCAAGTTTTAGTAGGTTTTTGTTCAGTGTTGGATTAAATTGCAGTTTTTTGATGGACATTTACATCGAAACTTAATGCTTATCATAAAAGTGATTTATGTGTAAAACTCTTTCGTTTTCATTAGGTACTAATTGCAAAATGAGCTATAACCTTCTTTTTAATTTAGTTTTCGGTGAGAATATCATACTATTTTCTACTACTATTTTCTACTAATATTTTTATACTACTATTTTATACAACTAGTAGAATACTAGTTATTCTACGACTTTTTATCAACATTTTTTAAATTGCGTAAAAAGTGCTGCGAATGGCAAAAAATGGAAAAGGTAAAAAAAGGAACTGGTCTATCATTATAAATTAGAAAATATGGGATGATCGATAACGAAATTTTGAGAAAATCAATGACAAAGTGAAAATTTGTTTTGTTATTTTAGTAAATTTCAACTTTACTGTACATTTTATAAAAGGAAGAAGTCATGAGTTTTGAAGATGTGATAACCATTGGAAAGGTAATTTAATTGTCTTAAACATGAGTGAAAGATTTATATTAATTTATCAACGGATTATACTTTATAACCAATTTGTTTGACTAAATTATGTTAGTAATATGCATCTCTTAAACACCCTGTATCTTAAACTGGGTGCAAAATTAGACATTTTTTTATTTAAAATGTTCTTATTTTTTTGAGTCATAGAATGCAACCTGAATTATTGACTTTGATGAACCAAACACCCTGTATAACTTTTTAACTAAGAGTCGTAATTTATTTTCTTAAATGAGATTTCAAAGAGGATATATGGCGCTACATAAAAATTCATAAAAATCATTTTAAACAATGTTTCTCTATTAAGTACACGGAGGGAAATAAAATTCTAAAACTCGAGAACAATTCGGTTAGAAAGAAAAATAGTAGAATTTGACTAATATCAATAAAATACTACTAAAATTCAAGAATGTGTCATCTGAATATTAAGAAAGCAAATTAAAGGGTTTTTTTTTTCAAGGCTTTTTCAACAGGGACGCTACAAAAGTAGAGCGACAGGGACAGCAAACGACGCCATATTTCTTGCCGCTCTTTTGACATTTCTCTTCAGTAAGGTTTGCCATTTCATGATGAAAAGATATACGAGCCAACAACGAGTCGAAATTATTAAAATTTACTACCGAAAGCCGAATTCGTATATCTTTCCATCATAAAATGGCAAACCTTACTGAAGAGAAATGTCAATGAAGAGAAATGTAGTGTCCCTGTTGAAAAACCCTTTACTTAGTTGTCAAAAAAGTAAACAAACTTTATTCTACTGAATTTTCAGAAGTTAATTCGATCGATTATTAAAAATCAAAAAGAACTCGCAAAATTGTTGCTGTATTCTTCGCAATAATACCACGTGTTCATGTTCATCTGCTTTTGTTTTCATCGGTCTTTCTTTGTCTGTAATATACGCTCGTATGCTTAATGTCGCTATCTGATTGATAGTGTGCATGTATGTCTATTTAAAGTCATCAATCCAAATTCTACTAGATATTTAGTCATTTTGTTCTTAGGTACTACTACTAAATACTACTAAAATTCAAGAATTTGTCAAGTGAATATTAAGAAAGCAAAGTACTTAGTTGTCAAAAAAGTAAACAAACATTATTCTACTGGATTTTCAGAAGTTAATTTATTGATTATTAAAAATCAAAAAGAACTCGCAAAATTGTTGCTGTATTCTTCGCAATAATACCACGTGTTCATGTTCATCTGCTTTTGTTTTCATCGGTCTTTCTTTGTCTGTAATATACGCTCGTATGCTTAATGTCGCTATCTGATTGATAGTGTGCATGTATGTCTATTTAAAGTCATCAATCCAAATTCTACTAGATATTTAGTCATTTTGTTCTTAGGTACTACTACTAAATACTACTAAAATTCAAGAATTTGTCAAGTGAATATTAAGAAAGCAAAGTACTTAGTTGTCAAAAAAGTAAACAAACATTATTCTACTGGATTTTCAGAAGTTAATTTATTGATTATTAAAAATCAAAAAGAACTCGCAAAATTGTTGCTGTATTCTTCGCAATAATACCACGTGTTCATGTTCATCTGCTTTTGTTTTCATCGGTTTTTCTTTGTCTGTAATATTCGCTCGTATGCTTAATGTCGCCAGCTGATTGATAGTGTGCATGTATGTATATTTTAAGGCACCAATCCAAATTCTTCTAGATATTAAGACATTATGTTCGTAGGTATCAAAAAAGTAACTAAGTATAATTTGTCTGGATGCCAGATGTTTTTTTTTCGTAGGTATCAAAATACGGCATGACATACAATGTTTGCAATGTTTCACAAATAGAACAACAAAGCGCTGACAGACGGACAATGCTAAACATAATAGCGACAAATCTTGATCGAAAAAACAACAACTATACGAAGAAGTGTTCATTACATTTTGGGACGAAAACAACAACATCTTTTTGATATCTAAGAAATTTATAACTGAATTCAAGAATAATTCTACTTAGTTACTTTTTTTAATACCTAAGAAATTAATAACTGAATTCAAGAATAATACTACTTAGTTACTTTTTTTTAATACCTAAGAAATTAAAAACGGAATTCAAGAATAATTCTACTTAGTTACTTTTTTAATACCTAAGTAATTAATAACGGAATTCAAGAATAATTGTACTTAGTTAATTTTTTTTAATACCTAAGAAATTAATAACTGAATTCAAGACTAATTCTACTTAGTTACTTTTTATTTAATACCTAAGAAATTAATAACTGAATTCAAGACTAATTCTACTTAGTTACTTTTTATTTAATACCTAAGAAATTAATAACTGAATTCAAGACTAATTCTACTTAGTTACTTTTTTTGACAACTAAGTAAATCCTATTTTAGAAATTAAGGATTTTTCGGTTTAGCAGTATATCACTCCATATACTTCTTGATTCCTTCTGGATTTTAGAAATGTTTTCCCTCCGTGTAATAACGTTTTTTATTCATTTTTTTTGTGAACTCTAGAACTCAGGATTTATATTAATTTATTTATTTTCAACCAATCCACCAAAATGTATCAAATTCTGCGATGATGCTGGTTGATTTAATATGCAAGAACTCAACGTATTCAAAACAAATTAAAAAAATTTACTTGAAACACAATTTTAAACCAACGGGGGGCGCTTCTAAAGCTCTTTATTAGCCAGTTCAGTGTCTCAATGGCTCAGTCGAAGTGTGAATATTTAGTAACACTTTACTCGTTCCTACTACACAGCAGCATTTCGCAACATCTTGAGCCAACACTTAATCTAAACTGTATTATTTATGAGCTGCCGCATATTTTGCGAGTTTCCTTTTTTTTTTCAACAATTTTCATTCTCTAGTTGAATCAGCAGTTGACCCAATTATAAAGCAGCCTGCTTGAACAGTATCTGCACCCCCAGACTGTATGTCGGACCAAATAACGTTTATTTAATAATCAGTTTTTATTCTCGAGTGGTGGCAGGCCCTACCAAAGTTATGACAACGCCGCCATAGTGCGGGAAAAATTAATGAGGCTGAAAACGTGTTGACCATGGTACAAAATAAGTGGGGCATTGCGCGGTCGGAAGTGTGAAAGATGTAATGAAATTGCATAAGAATAAGGAAAAGTAGAATAACTGAAAAACAGGCAGATACAAGTATAAAATGTAGACCGTACAGTATTTATGTGAAACATATTTTTTGTGAAAATAAAATTTAAAGAGCATCATAATTTTTTACGATATACTTTATAGAATGAAGTACGAGAAGTGCTTTTGGGAATATTTTAGTGTTTCAGTATTTTTGTATTGCCCGTAATACAATTTTTTGCTTCAATAACGTTTTCTCATATTTCACAGCCTCATATTTTAGCAGAATTTCAATATTTTTTTAAAATTTCACTTTAAACATTTTTCACGTATTGCTTTGGCTTTCAAAGATTAACCAATTAATAACGTTTTTTTTATTTATAATTATTACATTTGAATTATTATCTGCTTTGTAAAATGATTAAATTATGAACCACACTTCAAAGCGCTTCACTTAATTATAACACATTGTGTGAATTCTAATTAATTCATTTCTACTTTTTAATTATGGCACATAGAGTTTATGAAATTTGTATGCACATTTTATATAAATCTTTATTTTGTTTTGATCTCTATTTAGTTTTGTTTCTTTTACAATTGAGTTTGCGTTTTTCGCTGTTTTTTGTCTGTTTTATTATGCTTGAATTTGAAATGCCCTGAAGTTCATAAAGTGTTGTGTAGTCTGCTGAAATAGTTATCGGTAGCTCCTGCTGTTGCTGGTTGCTTCATAAATTGTTGATGGCTAATTCTATTGATTTTTGTAATTTTTTGGTTTTTATTTTATTTTTAAATTTGTAGATTTTTTTTTTCCTCTATATTGCAACTTAAGTTTTGATGCTGCTGACTAATTGATGATGGCCAAGGTCGAGAACTTAAAAGTTTCGAAAGACATTTTTTTTATTTGGGGGCTTCTGTGGACAGCGTTCACTAGGTTTTAGATTTTGTGGTAAATATAAAAAAATATATATTTAAGAAAATTAAGCAAAAATTATGCGGAATTTGAGATATTTCCCTGGAATATAACTACACTCTGAAAAAAATACCACAAAATCAACAGTTTCTTGCTATTGAAATTAGTCAATAGGATAAACTATTATTTTAATAGTATAATATCATTAAATACTACAAAATACTATTAATTTTTATAAGTTTATATACATATTGATTTAATAACTGTCCTGTCCTAATTTTAATAGGATTTTTTCTGAGTTTAGGAATAACAATTTAGTTTACACAAAAAAATGATCTTATTATGGTAATCATGCTCATGGCCTGATCTTCGTTGTCATTTATGTGATACACTCAGAAAAAATCGTATTAAAATTGGTCAATAAGACTGTTATTGATTCAATAGTATACAAAAAATAAAAATTTTCATATGAATACAAACATAATTTAATAGTATTATGTAGTATTTAATGGGATTTACCCAATGTGCAGCCAATGTGCAGCCAAATCCAGAGATTTGACAATTTTTTTTTTAAATCCTTGAGTAATTCTCCGTTTGATCTCCAGGCTGACGTCGTTGTTGCTGTTTACGCTGGATCCCAGATAGACGAAGTCCATCACAATGTCGAACTTGTGGGTGTCAAAATCAGCTTTTTGTCCAAGACGCACGGACTCTTTTTTGCTTGTTGACACAAGGAACTTCGTCTTGTCCTCGTTCACCGCTAGACCCATTCGACGCGACTCTTTCTTCAATCTGGAGAATGCTGCACTGACTGCTCGTGTGCTCCTGCCAATGATATCAATATCGTCGGCATATGCAAGCAGCATGACACTTTTGTTGAGGATAGTGCCGCTTTGACGGAGTTCGGCAGCTTGAACTATTTTCTCCATCAATAAGTTAAAAAAGTCGCACGATAGGGAGTCACCCTGTCTGAAACCTCGTTCGCTATGAAATGGCTCGGAGAGGTGAGGTCTTTTCCTATTCTCACTGAGCAACGTGTGTTGCTCAGGGTCATCCTGCAAAGCCTTATAAGTTTCGCAGGTATACCGAACTCGGACATTGTGGCGTATAATCGTTCCCTTATCGGAGTGTCGAAGGCGGCTTTATAGTCGACTAATAGGTGGTAGGTGTCGATCTGTTTTTCTAGGGTCTTTTCCTGGATTAGGCGCAATGTGGAAATCTGGTCTATGGTGGACTTTCCAGGTCTGAAGCCGCACTGAAAAGGTCCAATCAGTCTGTTGACGACGCTCGATAGAACCTTGTATGCGATATTGAGTAGGCTGATCCCACGGTAGTTGGCGCAAATAGTGGGATCCCCTTTCTTAAGGATTGGGCAGAGTACACTGAGGTTCCAGTCACTTGACATGCTTTCATCCGATCATATTTTGCTTACTAGCTCGAGCATGCTCTCTATTAGCTCTTCCGGTCTTAAACAATTCAGCAGGCAGGCCATCAGCACCTGCGGCTTTGTTGTTTTTCAGCCGAGCAATGGCTGTTCTGACCTCGTCATGGTCGGGTGACGGAATCTCAACGTCGTCATCAAGTACTGGGATTGCCGGGTTTACTTCTCTATCGGTGGAATTGCGGTCGTCATCACCGGTCAGCAGTTTAGAGAAGTGATCCCTCCATATTTTCAGTGTGCTCTGGATATCTGTCACTAGATTCCCGTTCTCATCTTTACAAGAAGAGGCTCCGGATTTTTAACCTCCGGCTAGGCGTCTGATTTTCTCGAAGAATTTTCGAGCCTCATTCCTGTCCCCATGCATCTCAATCTCCTCACACTCACGTCTTTCTGCCTCGCTTTTTTACGCCTGAAAAGACGTCTCTCTTCCCTCCTCTTCTCTTTGTATCGCTCCTTCGCAGCTCGCGTAGCTACTGACTGCAGGGTGGATTTGTAGGTCATATAGTGACCGCAATATTACCGTTGGTTTATTGAGAAAACTATTGTAGTTATGTATTTGTTGTCTGAGAACCAAATGTAGACACTATTCAAGGCTTCATATCTTTAGTATATATTAAAATTCTATCTCGTCCTTTTAATACCAATATTAATGATTTTCAAAGGATCAATCTACATACTCGACTAATTTCATATTAAGGAGTTGCAAATGTATCATTCCGTCCATGGAAATATTATTCAGCATAAAAAAACATAAAAAGTGGCCAAATATGTCAAAGCCGTACGAGCTATAGTTTCTTTAATACTGATCACTGCAAAGTGTTTTTTTTATTTTATATAAAACTGCAAAGTAGCCGCGGTAGCTCAGTGGTTAGTGCGTTGAACTACGAGCCGAAAGGTCCCCGGTTCAAGCCTGGACTGGGGTCAACAACATCTTTTCATAGAAACATTTTTCCATACCGCGCTACCTCTCGGCAGTAAATGGCAAACCTCCGAGAATAAAAAAAAAAACATTGCATATAAAAAGCTCTCACCCGCCGTTCGGATTCGGCAATAAACTGAAGGTCCCACCACTTTGAGTACAAATATAACACGCACAGCTCAAAATGGTGAGAGAGCTCGGCTTAAGTTCTTATAGAACTATAGTGCCAAACTATTATTATTATTATAAATACTAAAGTTTTTCGTAGCTTAAAATCGAATGATCTTTATTCGGTGCCAAGGATTTGACTTTATTTTTAATATCCTGAATGTGTGAAAAATATACATATCTAATACCATTTTCAAGAAATTTTACTATGAAAATTAAGGATTTACCAGATATTTGGGGGTCAATACCTCGAAATCCTGACGTGATAGAACATAATTTTATAGAATGATCATATTTTTCACACATTCACGATATTAAAAATAAAACCAAATCTTTGGCACCGCTAACGAATCATTTGATTTTATGCTACGAAAAACTTTAGTATTTTGCAGTTTCATATAAAATAAAAAAATACTTTGCAGTGCTCAGTATTGGAGAAATTTTAGCTCGTACGGCTTTGACATATCCCAGCAGGAAATGTCTCCAATGATTCCTCAACGATTCCCCTATGTCAGGTCAGAAACATCGATGACCGATAGTATTTTCGCCCTGCAAAGCATTGATGACATTTTCATACAAATGTCCACTGATTCCTGCGTGATATAGCATTAACGATGTCATGCACGTCATTCATCAATGAAGTCACAAATGATTGTCATACATATATATTTTTTTTTGTAAAAAAAAAGTTTTTTTTATTATTTTATTTATTAATTTATATTTTTTAATTTATATTATTTAATTTATTTTTTTTTATTTATCTTATCTTATTTTATTTCTTATTTCAATTTTATTATTTTCTTCTATTTTCGGTTGGAATGGTATGTGTACTTGTTAATGTCAAATAATCTAAAGGGTTTTTCAACAGGGGCGCTACAAAAGTAGAGCGACAGGGACAGCAAACGAAGCCATATTTCTTGACGCTCTTTTGACATTTCTCTTCAGTAAGGTTTGCCATTTCATGATGGAAAGATATACGAATTCGAATTTCGGTAGTAAATTTTAATAATTTCGACTCGTTGTTGGCTCGTATATCTTTCCATCATTTGATTTTCGAGGTTTTCAATAAAAAAATAACCATGTCAAGAAATCATATCAGAAAGATCATTTATTGACAACTAAAAACTTTTATTGTAAGTATAGAATATAGAATACCCCATTTTTAAGAGACATTTCTATGCATTTTTTTTAGACTTTCTACTCTTTAAGGCATAATACTACAGGGTGACCAGATAAGCACTATAAGAAGCGAAATTTAATGCATTCGTGCCATTATGTAGGGAATAGCATTTAACATTTAACAGAACATCATTTAAATGGCCGCCTCGGCTTTGTTTGCAGTGCTTCAAGCGTTCGGTTCAATTGTTGATGACTCGCTCCAATATATAGTCTCGAAAGTTGGCCTCGAGCTCGGCCAAAATGGTTGGCGTAGACTACACCCAGAAAAAAATACTATATAAATAATAGTTTTTTACTATTAAAAATAGTCTATAGGATAAATTATTATTTTAATCGGAAAATACCATTAAATACTAGAAAATACCATGACATTGCCATTGAGTTTATATGAGAAGATTTATTTTTTGTATACTATTAAATCAATAATTGTCCTATTGACCAATTTTAATGGGATTTGAGGGAATTTTTTTCTGGGTGTAGGGATTTGACGCAGTGACAGGGAAAATAATCGAGTGGTGTCAAGTCGCGGCTGCGAGACTCATACGTCAACTTTGTTCTTCACCACTTCTAGCGTTGCGCTCCGTCATCTTGGAACCACAGCTCGAGCTCTGTGTCTTCTTCCTCATTTCCAAAAAAAATAAGGTCCGATGCAGCCTTGCAATAAACCACACCAAACGATGCATTATGAAATTAAAAAACGTTACTTAATATTTGGACAGCTGGATGTCATTGGTAACTTTGACCGCTGCTGAAATATAACATTGAAAAAACTATCATTACTCCTTTAACACCCTTTAAATATTATAATCTTTCATTAGTCCTATCCTTCCTTTACCTATATTTAGAAACCAATTCGAAATACCTCTCACATCTCTCTTGCTAATTTCGATTTCTCAGAATATTCCATATTTGGGTATAATTGTAATGAAGAATTGGGTATAATTCCTATTTTGAAGATCGCTTGACTACTTTTTAATAGAACCCAATAGCTCTATACACAAAAAATATCTTGTTTGGTGCAAACAATAATGCAAACAAATACTTGAAGTGTTTTTGAAATATTATTTGCAACAACCAATTTAAATGATTTGTAACAATTGCTTAAATACTCTCTTAAACAAGTGTTTCGAGCAAACACTTCAAATAATTATTATTTGAGGCAATTGACAAGTGTTTGTTCCAAACACTAATTAAAATTTACTATTTAACAGAAGTAATGAATATGTATAGGTGGATTAATTAATTGAACACTTACAAAGTGTTTAATGTAAACAATTAAAGTGTTTACGACAAATATATATTTGTTACAAATACTAATAATTTGAAGTGTTTGCAGGAAACAGTCGTTATTTATGGCAAATTATATAAAACTATAAGTCTTATCTGGAAACAATATGTTCTCACTACAAATATTTGATTGTTTACGGCAAATAATTCGTAAACAATCCTTTTTTTGTGTGTAGAACCGAAATACTGAACATTTCTTTGTTTGAGAAACATTTAGATATTTTTAAAGCACCTTTTCGGAATTCGGAATTTTTTCCAGTAAGTACTTATAATAATAATAGTTTGGCGCTACAGTCCTGTATAGAACTTCGGCCGAGCTCTCTCACCATTTTTGAGCTGTGCGTGTTATATTTGTACTCAAAGTGGTGGGACCTACAGTTTATTGCTGAATCCGAACGGCGGGTGAGAGCTTTTTCATAGGCAATGTTTTTACTCTCGTAGGTTTGCCATTTACTGACGAGAGGTAGCGCGGTATAGAAAATGTTTCTATGAAAAGATGTTGTTAGCCCCAGTCCAGTCTTGAACCGGGGACCTTTCGGCTCGCACTAACCACTGAGCTACCGCGGCTACATAGTCAATTAAAAACTAACTAAAATATCTAAAAACCCTATTTTGAATTTTCATAAAAGAAATGAAATACAAAACTGGTTGGAACAATTTCTAATAACGCACTTCTAAAAGTAATAAAATAATATGATTTCTCTACAATAAGTCGAAAAATACAGCTCTTATTTGCGTTGTTTAATAATGCATAAGAGTAGCAAATTTGCATTTAAGATTTCCACAACCTTGCATAATAAAGGCAACAGTTTTGCACACACCGACCTTAGTTCTGAAGGATGCCATTCCTGACAGGCAGCCGCCGCCGCACAACTTGTGGTATTTCAATTGTGGCCAATTTCGTTGCACTCTCGAGTAGGTTCTAAATTGTGCTGTTTTGCAACTGACTGCTGCCTCGACATGACTGCCACCACAGTTGCACTTGAGCTGTAAGCGGCTTCACATAAAATTCTTCCTCCTAAAAAAGTGACTGTCAACGGGTGTTGCAAACTATGAAAATAACATGAGCAACACAGTTCCTAAATTCTTGTAAAATGTAATTTATAAAAAATATATATTTTAAACTAGTTTTGGTTTTTTTTTTATTTCAACTGCAGTCATGCGTAGAGTGCGTTTGTTTTAAAAGTTTAAATGAAATTTTTGTTCGAAATTTTATATGTTATAGAAATCTATTTAAATGATTTACCACTTGTTTGGTTGGCTCACAGACAAATTCAGCCACATAGACAAAACTATTTCAAGCAGCTGTTGAGCCTTTTTAATCTTTTTGGCAGACATTAAGACACCGTCTGTCATAAATAACCAGAATTCAAATTAACGCCACTTGTCACCAATCTACCACGCCATTTATGACAACTCATATGTGTTTGTAATTCATGCCATTTTCTTTGGTTTTTTTCATTTTTTAGTTCTTTTACGTATTTCAACTGTAGTCGCAGTTGTAGAAATTTCCAAAAATAATATCAAAGTTTTACACTTGAGAAAGTTTCAAACAGTCGCATCCATATCTTGTGCTTGTCTGTCTGCAGTATGGTTTTAAGTTAGCCTAAAAGTTGTAGAACTTATATTTATATTTTACGCACTCCTTGACATGTCTCGGAATTTATGTATGAATATTTAAATCTCTGTATTTTAACACGAAATAAAAAAAAACCCATAACCCATAAATGAAACAATTTTTGTTCATCTCGCATACATAAATTTTGCCATAAAATAGCTGCCCTCTAATTAAAGGGCTTATATGAAAACAATCTACTAGTTTTGCCTTTGAAACACAGACTTATTTCCTTTTGCTGCTACAAAAAGCGGCTCTGATTTCATTATTAATTAGTTCAGCTACGCATATTAAGTGGTCAATGAATAGAAAATTATTTTGTGCCTATGCATATTAAATACCGAATTATTTTACTGAATAAAATTAAATACATTTGTTCATTAAAAAAAACTTTTAGAGAAATAACCATGGCATGAGTCCAGTTCGAAAATATCCCACAAATTTTGATAATTACACAGCACAACAAAAAAAAAAAATCAACTAAAAAAATATCAGTGATTTTCTGATGAACTTCAAGATTCTAATCACGACCTCATGCTAAGTTTTTTCAGAATGCCTCAAGTTTTTGAGTTAATACGTAATACAAATATATGCCAATTTTCATGTTTTTCTACATATTTTGGATTTTAACAATTTACTATTGAGTTATCGATTCAATTTCTTTTATATTCCATTGAGAATATTTCAGCTAATAATTTGTTATAAACCACATGAAATTTGAATTAATCCGACCGAAGTTATGACCAGTCAAACACAAAAAATATGAATTTTAAGGTGTACCTATTATTTATTGCATAACATATTAAGTTTATACATATTATATACCGCGTAGCCGCGGTAGCTCAGTGGTTAGTGCGTTGGACTGCGAGCCGAAAGGTTCCCGGTTCAAGTCTGGACTGGGGCTAACAACATCTTTTCATAGACACATTTTTCTATACCGCGCTACCTCTCGGCAGTAAATGGCAAACCTACGAGAGTAAACATTGCCTATGAAAAGCTCTCACCCGCCGTTCTGATTCGGCAATAAACTGTAGGTCCCACCACTTTGAGTACAAATATAACACGCACAGCTCAAAATGAAGCGAGAGCTCGGCCTAAGTTCTCTTATATAGAACTGTAGTGCCAAACTATTATTATTATTATTATGAATTATATTGAATTATGATGGATCTAGTTTCACACATAATAGATTATTTTATTATATTATGAAAACTTAAATGTCATGCAATAAATAATTGGTACACCTTAAAATTCATATTTTTTGTGTTTGACTGGTCATAACTTCGGTCGGATTAATTAAAATATCATGTAGTATATTTCAAAATATTAGCTGAAGTATTCTTAATGGAATATAACATCAGTTGGGAAGGTTAGATCACATGGAAAATTTTAAAGTAGGCACATTTTATAGTATGCGTTATTATGATAGTTAGGATTATCATAATTATAGTCGGTCTAAGCCGACTATAAATATCCTACACATATGTGTGGTTAACATTCAAAGTGGTATATACGTCACCAGGGTATACGAATCCTGAAAATAAATACAAACTTTCAATCGCTGAAGAATTTCCATTAATTTGATACCCATGAATGAGAATATTTACAAATGGAAAGTGTTTTTCAACAGGGACGCTACAACAGTAGAGCGACAGGGACAGCAAACGACGCCATATATCTTGCCGCTCTTTTGACATTTCTCTTCAGTAAGGTTTGCCTTTTCATGATGGCAAACCTTCGATCTTGATTTTTCGCTATTATGTTTTGCATTGTCCGTCTGTCAGCGCTTTGTTGTTCTATTTGTGAAAGACAAATTAAACTTAGTTACTTTTTTGATACCTAAGAACAAAATGTCTTAATATATAGAAGAATTTGGATTGGTGACTTTAAATAGACATACATGCACACTATCAATAAGATGGCGACATTAAGCATACGAGCGAATATTACAGACAAAGAAAGACCGATGAAAACAAAAGCAGATGAACATGAACACGTGGTATTACTGCGAAGAATACAGCAACAATTTTGCGAGTTCTTTTTGATTTTTAATAATCGATTAACTTCTGAAAATTCAGTAGAATAAAGTTTGTTTACTTTTTTGACAACTAAGTAAAGGGTTTTTCAACAGGGACACTACATTTCTCTCCATTGACATTTCTCTTCAGTAAGGTTTGCCATTTCATGATGGAAAGATATACGAATTCGAATTTCGGTAGTAAATTTTAATAATTTCGACTCGTTGTTGGCTCGTATATCTTTCCATCATGAAATGGAAAACCTTACTGAAGAGAAATGTCAAAAGAGCGGCAAGAAAAATGGCGTCGTTTGCTGTCCCTGTCGCTCTACTTTTGTAGCGTCCCTGTTGAAAAACCCTTGAAAAAAACTTTTGTAGCGCTCTTATTGAAAAAGCCTCTATTAATTTTTGTTGTTGTAAAATATTATAGTTGCAATTAAATTTCAGTTAACATAGTTATAAATGTATACTATACTTGATTGTTGTTTTTGCATGATCATCAAGAGAGTTGAGGAACAAAGGATTCAATTTGAATCTTTGTTTGGGAATGATGACTGTAATTTAAAACTTCGCTATATAAATGAATGTTTTTATTAGATGTATATTTTTTTGGTGTATAATTTTTTTTGTTGTAAACAGGTAAATGCACTTCTGTATTAATGCATTGACACTTATTTAATTCAAGGTTAATTTTACTCTAATATAGTAAAAGTTTAACTGCGCTACAAAATTTTATTGACCCGGTTTACCAAAAATAAAATTTTAAAATTAACCCATTACGACCCAAAACCAAATTATCAAATATTATTTGAAATTTTATCTGTAAACGAACTATTACTATACGTTTTCATCGAACGTTTCATAGAGAACAATTTGTCATTGCTGTTAAACCATTCACACTCAAAAAAATAAATTTATTTAAAAAACTTTTAATGTTTTTTATATTTTTTTTAGATTTGTTCTGAAAAATAATACGACCCGTGGTAATCTAATTGTAGATTAACCCACATTGACCCGACAAAAAATTTGATTAGTTTTTTCTAGTGAATTTTTCAGATTTACATTCTGAAAAATTATTGCGACCCATGATAATCAAATTATTTATTCAATTGAATATTGAATTATCCCAACACAATAATACAAAAAGATGTCGGCTCTGACAGCATTTTTTCAATTCGGAATCGATATTGTTGAAATTGAGGAAACTTTTTGCGAGAGCCCTACCCAAGATTGAATACCTCATGTCTTGGAGTTTCATTAGAAGCGGCTTACATTTCTTTGGGGTAATTTCCAAGCTTCGTATCATTCTGTACGGAGTGAAGCCAACAATATCGATGTGGAGAGAAAGAAGTTGAAGGATAAATATTCCAAAGAGTACATACGCTGTAATGCTTCCATTTTAGAAATAATGGAGACCTTCAAACAGCCGGTAGAAATTCCTAAGTCTATGTATTAACTAATCCCCATGTGACATGGACATTTTTGATGGCGATTATGTTACATGGCCCACTTTCAGAAATCTGTTTTCAGTTATGTACATTAACACTTCCCGATTAAGTGATGTAGAATAATTAATCTACTGAATTTCTATTTTTTTTAACCTCGTTTTGTCGTTTTGCGAGATAACTTTATTTTCATGCATTTGAGCATGAAGTCAATATATATTTGACCAAAAAAAGTTTACATATGCACATATACAGTAAAATTCACCAGTAGATGTATGTTTTATATGAGGTATTTGAACTTAATTGGCGGTTCACAGGTCACAATAGACTGATCATGCCCATTTTCACTGACAGACAGCGTAGATATATAAGTAATCTAGCTCTTTTAGTTTTTCTGTAATCAAGATTTCAACAGACGGACATCGACTCATGAGATCATACTGATCAAGAATATATATACTTTTCCATACCGGAGTTGCTTCCTTCTGGTTGTTACATCCGGCGTACCAAACTGAATATACCCTTTCACTCTTAGTGTAGGGTATAAAAATGTGTATCGATAACTCAAATCTTTAAAAAGTTAAAGTCCAAAATATGCAGAAAACACGAAAATTGCATATCTGAAAAATTAAGAATAGATCGTAGACAATTAAAAAAGGCCTCTAGTTGTTGTCTAGTGTTATTTCAGTTTTGTGCATTTATTTTGTGATATTTTCGTTTTGAACCAGTGCAAAATACATATTGCATTTGGTAGACCTAGAGCCCGACAAATTAGTTTTTACATTACTCTATTTTAAGGTCGACTAAAAAAAAAAACAACTTTTAAAAGAAAATTTGAATTTTTAGTGAACAATTTAATTTTTAGTAAAAAAATTAATTTTTAGTGCAAAATTAAATTTGGAAAGAAAAATTGAATTTTTAGTGAACAATTTATTTTTTAGTGCAAAATTGAATTTGTAAAGAAAAATTTAATTTTTGTGATAAATTAAGTTTTTAAAGAAAAATTGAATTTTTAGTGAAAATTAAATGTTTAGTAGTAAACTGAATTTTTAGTGAAAATTTTAGTTTAAGTGAAAATTTTTATTTTTTGTACAATATTTAATTTTTGGTGAAAAATTGAATTTTTATACAAAAATTGAATTTTTATACAATAATTGAATTTTAGTTAAACAAATTTTTTTTTTTGTTTTAGTAAAAATTTAATTTTTAGTAAAAAATTGAATTTTTTAATTAAAATTTTAATAAGTATATTGAAAATTACAATTTTTAATTACAAAATTGAATTTTAATGAGCATGTAGAATTTTCGCACAGTATTGGAGTGGAAGCCACTGGAATATGTTGTGCAACACAAAAAAATAATACTCCACAACCAAGAACAACAAAAACGTATGCAGAAATAAATCCAGAGCGATGCATGCTCTCTTGTACTCTTTGCTTGCATTGTTTTACTCTCCTTTTGATCTCGTCTTAATGTACGTGTTGTTCCTGTTACTGTTACTTTCCAGTCAATCTCGTCATTCAGTTGATCGATGGCACGCAATAAAGACGTTGTTAATTTTATTAATTTCTGAAAAAATGTAATATTAGTGGTTTGAAAAGTGATTTATAATGAACGTAATATAGTTTAACATTATTCATTTATAATTAAACATATTTTAAAAGAATTTTTGTGCAGTAGTTGTTGTTTTAAAAAGTAATCAACATTGAAAATATTTTCCAAGCAGCAAATGAATGAGAATTGTGAGAAAAAAAGTGATTAAAACAAACAAAAAAACAAAGAAAAAACTAAACGAAATGCGCGATGTAAAAATATTAATTGACAAATTGAACAATGAAAAAAATAATGATTATAATAATGAAAGTAATAAAACGTGATTGTGAGTAGAAAAATATTTCTTCTCTTAAAAAAAATAATAAATTGTTCGTTTAATAAATATAAATTTCGTTTTTAAATATAAAGTTTTAGGCGAATTTAATTTATTTTGAGACTATTTCGCTTAAAAAACATTGGCGCATAATCAGAGTCAATTTAAAGTCTAAAGGGTTTTTCAATAAGAGCGCTACAAAAGTTTTTTTTTTCAAGGGTTTTTCAACAGGGACGCTACAAAAGTAGAGCGACAGGGAAAGCAAACGACGTCATATTTCTTGCCGCTTTTTTGACATTTCTCTTCAGTAAGGTTTGCCATTTCATGAAAATTTACTACCGAAATTCGAATTCGTATATCTTTGCATCATGAAATGGCAAACCGTACTGAAGAGAAATGTCAAAAGAGCGGCAAGAAATATGGCGTCGTTTGCTGTCCCTGTCGCTCTACTTTTGTAGCGTCCCTGTTGAAAAACCCTTTACTTTAAATTTAAAAATTAGCTTTTTGACAATTTATTCTATACAAAATTTGTCAAAAAAAAGTCGATTCCAATATTAAAGTCGACTTTAAATCGTCTATATTTATGCGCCATAGTTTTCAACTTAAAAAGTTAAAACAATTATATCAAAAGATACGTTTAAAAATCATCAAATGCACCGAAATTAATATAGGTATCGAATTTATTTTCAGTTTTCGAAAAAAGTTTACTTTAGGGGCCGCGGAAAAAATGAGGGTGTGCATTCCAATTGGACGGAGATTGACGTAAAAAGAAAGACAATTTTATGACCACAAAAAACACGCTTGGGTGGAAAATATCCATGCGTTTTTTCATTAATTTCCCATTCAAATATTTTTTTTTGAAAAATATCAAAATTTTGTCTTTTCCCATAAAAATGTCTATGGCTTTTTCTGTGTATGTAAAAAATTTATTTGTTACATTTTGATTTTGACACTTCTCTAATCCCGTGATCAATCCAATTTAAAAATTAAATAATTTTTTCAGTGATTTCAAAATTCTAATATCGTTATAAAAACGTATCGGATTATATAGATTTAATGTTGTTTTCTGTATTACGATTTTGATTACGTTTTTGTGTGTTTAAGTGCAACGTTTGAAGGGTTTTTAATTTCGGTTAAGAATATGAAATGAATATATAATAATCAATGATAATTTACAACAAAGATTATTTCTTGAATATACAAAATGTAAAAAAAAAATTCTTAATTGTACACTTTATAAGCTCCAGCAAATCGTTCTGTCTGCACGATTTCCTGTCCTGTTCCGGTAAATCCCTTAAAATATACAATATTTCCACAGTTTTCACATTATCTGCTCCATCTCCTACACTTTCTCTGTTCATTCGCTGGTTTCTTTGCATTTTCAAATTTCAGCCACAAACGCTGAAATGCGCAAAATAACAAAAATCCACTGCACGACAACCCTGACCAACACTTTGCCATTTAAGCCGCTTGAAATTCCAACGCGTTTCAATAAATCACTTCATAATCTGCACCAAAGCAAAACATAACAAGTAAAAAACAAGAACATCTAAAAGTTGTTGTGAAAGCCATAAAACACAGACACACGCATTACTAACATTTGACCATCTTCATTATCATGTTGTTCTTCATTCGATTTAGTTGTTAGTTGGATAAACAAAACAAAAGTTAGTTGAAACAACTAAGACAGCCCGGTGTTAATGACCGCTAAATCCTACTAATAAAATGCGTCAAAACACGAAGCCCATGAAATTCTATGTCCCTTTATTGAACCAATGGAATTTTAGTGGTTTTTGTAATAATTTCTAAATTCTATATTTTTTTATTGTTTAGTTAAATAAAAATATTTTAAATAATAAAAATATATATTTTTTTCTTTTTTGAATTATTAGTGTATTTTTAAATTTTTAGTGAACATTTAAATTTTTAGTGAACATTTAAATTTTTAGTGAACATTTAGTGAATGTATAGTGAAGATTTACATTTTTACTGAATATGGACATTTTTGGTAAACACATGAATTTTTATTAACATTTACTATTAAGTTAACATTTTAAGTTTTAATGGACGTTACTATTTTTAGTGAACATTTAAGTTTTTAGTGAAGATTTAAATTTTTAGAGAATATTTCAATTATTTTTGTGATTTGCTTTTCTAGTTTATAATTGTTAGTGAACATTTTAATTTTTAGTGAACATTTCAATTATTAAGGAATATTTGGATTTTTAGCGAATATTTGAATTTTTAGTGAATATTTCTTTTTAAGTGAAGATTTGGGTTTTTAGTGAACATATCAATTTTTTAGTGAAATTTTGAATTTTTAGTGAACATTTAAATTGTTTGTGAACATTTAAATTTATAGTGAAGATTTGCATTTTTACTGAATATGGACATTTTTGGTAAACATTTGAATTTTTATTAACATTTACTATTAAGTGAACATTTTATGTTTTAATGGACGATTCTATTTTTAGTGGACATTTAAGTTTTTAGTAAACATTTAAATTTTTAAATAATATTTGAATGATTATTTTTATGTTTTTGTCATTTTTTTTATTATTTTTAGTTTATAATTGTTAGTGAATTTTTAGTGAACATTTCAATTATTAAGGAATATTTGGATTTTTAGCGAATATTTGAATTTTTAGTGAATATTTGAGTTTTTAGTGAACATTTTAATTTTTTTTTAGTGAAATTTTGAGTTTTTAGTGAACATTTTAATTTTTTTTTGTGAAATTTTGAATTTTTATTGAACATTTAAATATATAGTGCACATCTAAATTTTTAATGGACATTTCAATTATTAGAGAATATATGAATTACTATAGAATATTTGAATTTTTAGTGAAGATTTAAATTTTTATTATAAATAGCTTAAGATTTGAGTACTTTTCAATTTTTATGGTACATTTGAATTTGTAGTTAACATTTCAATTTTTAAAGAACTTTTAAATTTTTAGTGCACATTTGAATTGTTTGAAAATATATCAATTATTTGAATTGTTAGCGAAATTTGATTTGTTTAGAATATTTCTATTTGTTTCAATTTGTAGTGAATATTTCAATTTTTAGTCCACATATAAATTTTTATTAAATAATTTAAGATTTGATGGAAATTTGAATTTTTTTTAGTGTACATTTACATTTTTAGTGAACATTTAAATTTTTTGTGAACATTTCAATTTTTGGGAACATTTTGTTATGTTCACAGTTGTAATGGAATATATGAATTATGAGCGAATATTTGATTTTTTAATGAATATTTCTATTTTTAGTGTACATTTGAAAATGTAGTGTACATTTAAATTTTGAGTGTACATTTAAATATAAACTGAATATTTAAGATTTTATGAAAAATTTGAATGTTTAATTTAAATTTTGAATAAAAATTAAAATTTTGATTTTCATGAATTTTAAATAACAATTTCTATTTTTTTGCTAATAATTATGAGTTTAAAATAAATTTTAAATCTTTAATGATCATTTTAGTAAACAATAAATTGTGTTGTGAATTTTATTTGTAATTTCTTTACTATTTATAATTTATATTAGCCTCTTAAACTCACAACATTGTTTGATGTAAACGAACAACTGTCAACATGTTGTAGCTATTTAAAAACATATAGTAAATATTGCGACGTCAAGCACAACACAAGGTGATTTATATTTTCGAAGCAACACATAAAATTTATAAATAAACTAAATATAACGTTTTCATTTTCTAATATAAAGTTTAAATAAATAGTAAGCAATTTAAATATAAAAACATTAATATTTATTTTATATTTAAACATTTTTAAAAATTAATTTTAAAGCCTGTATCAATAATATATTTAATAATATATTTAAGTCATATGTAATATGACAGATTTTTTTTGAATAATTTATATTTGAAGCGGTTTAAAATTTAATTTTAATGTAAGAAACAATAATATATGATTGCAGCAATCATATGTAGCATCATTGAGGCAATAAAGTTAATAGTAAAACATTAAGTACTATTTATAGTCCTTTCTATAATATCTCTCTTAATCATACGTGTGTTTAATACAATTTTATATTTGTGCACATAGTATTTGCATGATTGCAGTAATTATATTATAGTTGTGGTAAACATACTTAATTAGAGCACTATTAATAATTATTATAATATTTAAAAAATCATAACATTCTATTAGAATTTATATGAAATCTTTCAAAAATCAATAACTTATTTGCCACAATCAAGTTGCAAAGCAATTCTTTTATTCTCTGCGTGTAATAACATATGTTTGTAATAATTTATATATACTTTCGTAGGCTGTATTCTTGAAAATTCATGTTTTAAATATTTTACAAATTAAATTTAGGCGGAAACAATTAATTTAAATTCCAATCAAAATAAAAATAACTTTTTCCGAAAATTCAAAAGCAGCGCTCTTATTTATTTTGTGAATTTTTAAGATTATATTTTTTTTTTTCTATTATAATTGTATTTTATTTTTTGATTTTGTGTGTGATTTTGTGTGTGCGGCAGACGCTTTAATTTAAATCTAGACAGCCAATTAATGCGTGATGCAGCGACCTGTTGAGGCGTAATATTTTTTTTTTGTGTAAAATAGAAATTTTTGTTTATTTTTGTAACATGTCTCATGTGTTTTTGGCCATGAAAATATTAAACTTGTGCTGCTGTGCGTATTTTATTTTATATATATTTTGCTCTACAAATGAAAATATTGTGAAAAACAAATAATAAAAATATGTTTTTAATCTTTTGGCACAATTCTTCGATGGAATAGTGGGAAATTTATGTTTTTTTTACATTGGTTTAGATGAATAAAATAATTGAATTAATGCAGAATTTTAAACCAAATTCTTAAAATATTTTATACTATTAAATAACGCTGTTTGAAACAAATATTCTTACTAATATTTAGTACCACTAAAAAAACTAATTTTGATTTTAAATATATCAACATATTAGGTTCTTGTAAATGATTAATATGTAATGGGGGTAATGTCATGATTTTGGTAGTTAGAAACGCATTATTAGAAGCAGTAGATTAAGCAAACTGGAAATCCTCAATTTTCAAAATTAGAAGAGTCCCGTTCTCTCTGAACGACGTAACGAAAAAAAGTACTAGACATTTTAGTATATTTTTAAAAATTAAACTATACCATAACTGCTGTGGCAACCGAATCAATTTTGATTTTACTATTAGATCAAGACATCTTGTGTTTAATGAATAGAATATTTAGTGATGTAATTGACAGTATTGTTAAGAAAATTCAGTCTACGGAAAACTGTTCTACAAGTTCGTATCTCTGGATTGTGTACAAAATAAAAACACTCTTATGTTTGGTTTAAATTGTAACAATTAACATTACTTTATTAATTCACTTGACCACTTTCCAATCACTACTGAAGTTCGGTTCCTTATATGCGGCTCCCTTATATACTGCATGCATCAGTTCGACAAGTTTCGACACGGTTCGAAATGCTTCGAGAACCTTTTACACTTCTCGTGAATGCTACATGCATTTGCATCTCACACGCACTCATGTGTTTTAATGCGCTGATCTTCTATCTCTTTGTCGCACATTGCCTCAGTGCGCAGAATGATCTTCCGTTTCTTTCTAGCACATTGCTTAGTGCGCTGAATTGTCTTGCGTGTCATTTACTCTTATTAAATGATGCAGTGGAGCAAATTACTTCTGAATGAATGCGTTTGCAAGATCATACGGATTCTTTTAGAATTTTAGAATCCTTCCTCAAGAATTGATAGGGAATCGTACAGACTATTTCACGGCAAAGCTCGACTTTGAAAAAACGTCGGAACTGGTTTCTCTTCCCGAACAGAATGGAGGCAAAGTTGTGTAACAGAAGGTTTCGACACTATTATCTTTATTCAGGTATTTGTTCTGAATCTCTCAACATATCCAAATCCATCCAGCTACCAGAGCACGCAAGGGTTTTCCATCCAAATCCATCCGGCCATCCGGCTCCCGGACCACGCAATTGTTCTGGGTAATCGAAAGCCAAGCGGCAATCTATATAGGCTCCGCAACCACAAACTCTAAACTAGTGGCACAGTACATAAATGATCTCGCCTGTCTCGATCGTCAATTAAAAATAACTCTCCTCTTGATATAGCAGGGTTCCTCACTCCACAACTCCCAAGAAGAGAATATATTTCTCCTTTGGAAGTTGTGAAAAGACATTTATTCTCTCACTACCATTCCATAGCAAAACGAGATGGCAAGGCTCTAATCTTGTGTCTTCTCATGATAGACCTGGACCACATACGACACAAAAAGATCAAGAGATTTAAGTTCCAGGTCACATGTAGACATTGCGAGAATTGTCGCAATTATCACAGGACATTGGGCAGTAGGGGAACATGTAGCCAGACTCGGAATCTCCTTCAACACACATTTTCGCAGCTGCAATGATATCAATGAGAAGTCATTTCTGGTTCACTATGCAAATGCCCTGCTCTAGCCGCTGCTAGATTTCCCGCGTTTGGCAAATACTTCCTCGACGTTCTGTCAGACATATCAGGAACACCAATGGGAAAATTTGTAATCTTCCTAAATTCCGCCAAATGGTTCTAAAGTCCTGATCCCTTCCTCTACGCACCACTTACAACAGTTAGCAACAGGGTTATATGAGTTGTTACATCAAAATGTCTCTTTCAGAGCTAATTGAGTCGATATACGAAAACTGGGCCACCATTTCAACTAATGGAAAGCTGGTTAAATCTTAGGAACAGAAAAATATATATTGTTACGAAAATTCAGTCTACGGAAAACTGTTCTACGAGTTCGTATCGCTGGATTGTGTATTGTGTACAAAATAAAAACACACTAATATTTGGTTTTAACTAGTATTATTTCAACTAGTATTAATTAACTTTATTTAAATAACAACTTAAAGAATATTCACTTATATCAACTGATGAATTTATAAAATTTAGCTTTACAATGTTCACTCACGAGACGCACTAGTTCATTATCAAATCACAACTGAAGTGCTGTACCTCAGATGCGGCTCCCTAATATACTGCATGCATCAGTTCGACACGTTTCGACAAGCTTCGACTTGTTTCGAGAACCTTCTACTCGTTTCGTGAATGACGCATGCTATTGACATCTCATTCGCACTCATGTGTTTTAATGTGCAGATCTTCCATCTCTATCTCGCACATTGAATGATCTTCCGTCTCTTTCTAACACATTGCTTAGTGCGCTGAATTGTCTTGCGTCTCATTTATTATTGTTGAATGCTTGCACAGTGGGGCAAATTACTTCTTTTCGTAACAATATGATAGGTCATTTTATAATGTTTCTTTTTAATTTAGAGATTTCGATGTGACGAGTGTTTTTTTATAATAATCAAATCAAGTTTTTGGTAGTTCATAGTTTTAACAAATTTAATTTCCAGCAGTTTTTATAATAATGATAAGATTCGATACATTAATTTTTATTGTAAATAGTATTTTCTTTCTTTATTTTTTTGTATTCTTTTTATAATTAACTTCTCTATCAAAAAATAAAAATTATAATTCCCAAACCATTCAAAGTTAAGCATGCCAAAGTTTTGCAAAACATTGCATTGTATTCTACTCAAAACATGTACTTCGAAAAACCAAACTGCACTTTAAAACTTCCTAAAAGTAAAGAACACACATACAAAATGCACTCTTTGCGCTGAAATGTCTGCTGCTATGTAATCGCATTACTGATAATTACTACATTTTGCATTTTATTTAACAATCACAGTGTACAAAACCAAACTCACCGTTGTTTCTAATGTTTTCGCAATGCTTTGCAAAGTTTTTTTATTTTTTTTTTTTGATTTTTCGCTTTTTGTTTTAAAGCTCTTTCGGTTTATTTTATTTTTATTTGTATTTAGAAAACAAACTCAACTAATCTATAGTAATGAACGAAATTAAAGTTTGAGAAAATAAAACCCTTTTTTTTTCATTTGAGTATCCGTATATTTTAACGTATTTCGTAAAGTTTTTAGTGAATCACATATTATTTTTATATTTTTGAGCACATAGTAAATGGGTTGTTAAAAAAGTCTTATTGAGGTATATTTACAATGTTTTTTACCTGCAACACAAATTACAATATTCGGGACTAATCCCAGGATTTCCTTTTCTAATCCCGAAAGTCCCGGGATTGTGAAAATGCTTCGGAATTCTGACCCCTACTTGATAAAGAATAAAAAAAGGATAAACGTAAATTTTTTATTTATGGCGTTGATATTGGTTATTTAAAAAATGATGGTAGACATTTTCTTGCAAGTCAGAAATTTAATATAAAATAGGTTTTTAGTATGGTAGCATAAAACGTATTATATTTAAAAAGTGAAAAGTAAAATGTGTAGTATGAAGGTTTGTTTCCTTGACCAAATTTTTGGCAGACTGATGGCAGTTTAGAAATAGATTTTCGAAAGACTTTAAGCAAATTCGAGTTTGTATACAGAAAAATACGAAAAACGATTTTTGTTCGAGAATTTTTTTTTTAAATTTTTTTGTTGTATAATTTTTTTTTGGAAAAACTTTTTTTCTGTTATTTTTAAATCAAATTTACAATTTTTTTTTCGTATTATTAAAATTATTTTGTTTTTTATTGAAATATTCGTAAAAAAAATATATTCATAAAAATTATGAACAAATTCATCAATATGACGATTTAAATTCATTGTATTGAATATTTCGTTCTTTACTATGATGTTCGATAGTACGAATAATTTCATATATCGTCGTTGTAGAACGAAAAGTCACCAAATACATTTTCAAAATGCCAAATATTCATTTACACAAATCGTTATAGATCTGTCAAGTTTTAATCTATGATCTCATTTTTTTATCACATGATAAGAAAGTGTAAATCTATCAATTAATATTTAAACTTTAAAAATGCATCAATTATTTTTTATAATATTAATGAACAAACTCGAAATTTAAGTTTTTCTTAAAAATGTATTTGGTGACTTTTCGTTGTACAACGACGATATATCGTCGGTGATACTGCAAAACCGCCTATCTACATTTTCAAATAGCTCTTACAAAATGAATTTTACAGAAGAAACAAACTATTCTGCACTTACTTAATACAAAATTAAGTATGCCATAACTTATCATGACATATTTCTAATTTGTCCGATGAACATATAGTTAAAAACTCGATTATAATACAAAATCAGGCGTAATTTTCACATGCACTTAGGCGGTTTTGCAGTTTCGCCGAAGATATAATGAATGAATTCATGTATATGTCATATAATGAAAGGTGGTATCAATATAATGAATCTGGTAGTTGGTGAAAAAATTCATAATATTAATGAAAAAATTCATATATTTATGAATTTTTTTTCTGTGTACGAAAATTCGTCTGTTTTCTGTTCCGTTTCCAAAATATGCTGGGAATTTTTCTTTAAAATTCCATACAATTTTATAATCTGCCCTACACTTCCCACAAACATCATTTTCGACGCGGGTTTGCCGGAAATATGGTAGCAATTTTTCTGAAAAATTCCATACATTTTGTAAAAATAATCGAAAGGTAGACACGGTAGTAGAAAGATACTAGAAAAGGTATTCAGGACAAAAGATTAAATATACACACAAAAAAAAAATTTCACCAACTACCAGTATTCATCATATTGATGATTTCATTCATTGAACTAAAATCGTATTTTTTCAGTGTTTTTCTTTTTTAATATTTTTTATATAAAGAAATTTCTAACAAAAATTGGTCTCCATTTTCACATTTACGTATTTATAATTCTTATAAGATTTATGATATTTAAATTAATATGGTTTGATGAGCAAAATTCATCAATATGATGTTTACTTTTTCATTAATATGATGAAATGGAGGCTTCGAATAATTAGCAATTATTAATTATAAATCATTTAAGAATTATAAATACATAAATGTGTAAATGGAGATAAATTTGTGTTTGAAATTTGATGTTAAAAAAAATATTGAAAATGAAAAACATTTAAAACCAGTTGAGAAGGTTAGATCACATGGGAAATTTTAAATTTGGTGTTTTATGATAGTTAGGATTATCAAAATTATAGTCGGTCAAAGCCGACTATAAATACCCTACACTTATGTGTGGTTACCATTCAAAGTGATATATTGGTTACCAGAGTATACGAATCCTGAAAATAATTACAAAATTTCAATCGCTGAAGAATTTCCATTCATTTGATACCCATATTTACAAATGTGTAGGTGTACCGAATTTCGATTTGTTTTGTGAACCACAAGTCTTTTCGCCGGAAAACATTATTATCATGTATTTGAGCATGATATCAATATATATTTGACCAAAAAAGTTTACCTAAGCACGTATGCATAAAAATTGATCTTTATATGTACATTTTATATGAGGTATTTGAACATAAGTGGTCGGATCATAGGTCACAATGGATTTTTTCGCACATACAGCGTAGGTATATTAGTAATCTAAGTTATAAGTTTCATTTATCTAGCTCTTCAATTTTAAAAGTAGTAGGGATTTCTACAGACAGACAGACGGACAGACAGACGGACAGACAGACGGACAGACGGACATCGCTAAATCGACTCAGGAGGTCATGCTGATCAAGAATATATATACTTTTCCATACCGGAGATGCTTCCTTCTGGGTGTTACAAACGGCGTACCAAACTGAATATACCCTTTCACTCTTAGTGTAGGGTATAAAAATACGATTTTAATTCAATGAATGAATTCATCAAAATGATGAATCCTGGTAGTTGGTGAAATTTTTGGTAAATTTTTTTTTGTGTGTAATAGAAAGATAATAGAAAAGTACAAACGATTAAAAATATAATATCTATATATATAAAACTCTTAGTCCGTCTGTCAGTCCGTCGGTCTGTCTGTTTGTTCCAGCATCACGTCTAAACCGCTAAACCGATTTAACTGAAATTTTGCCTCACGATTCTAAGGAGTTCGGAGGGTGTCATAGGCTATATATGGGCGAGATTGGACAAAGGGGCGTGGTACCTCCCATACAACCTAAACTTTCAAAACGACATAACTCAGCACATACACAATCCAAAAAGATGAAACAAAAAAATAAAATTCACCATACTAAAACTCACCACAATAAAACTCACTACACTAAAACTCACCACAATAAAACTCACCACGCTAAAACTCACCACACTAAAAATTCACCATACTAAAACTTACCACACCAAAACTACATATGGGAGGGATTGGCCAAAGGGGCGTGGCCCCTCCCATACAACCCAAACTTTCAAAACGACATAACTCGGAACATACACAAGCTTAGAAGATGAAACAAAAAACACAAAAACAAAAAAAAAATACAGAAGCAAAAACACAAAACCAAAAACAAAAGTAAAAGCACAAAACTTAAGCAATAACTCAAAAACAACAGAAAAATAAAAAAAGAATAGAAAACAAAAACAAAATCAACCACACTAAAATTCACCACACTAAAACTCATCACACTAAAACTCATCACACTAAATTTCACCACACTAAAATTCACCACACTCAAATTCACTACACTAAAATTCACCACACTCAAATTCACCACACTAAAACTCACCACACTAAAACTCACCACATTGAAACTCACGATACTAAAATTCACCACACTAAAATTCACCACACTAAAACTCACCACACTCAAATTCACCACACTCAATTTCACCACACTGAAATTCACCACACTAAAATTCACCACACTAAAACTCACCACACTAACTCACCACACTAAAACTAACCACACTAAAATTTCTACTAGGAAAAACTCTACGGGAAAGAATTCTACGGGAAAGAATTCTACTGGAAAGAATTCTACTGGGAAGAATTCTAGGGGAAGGCACAGTCTGAGAAAGAATTGTATATGAGAAAAGTTGTTTTAGCGGAGAATTAGTTTGGTTATGGTTACTACATTTATGAAACCAATAAAAAATACGTCCACGGGTCCCTGATATAAATAATAAAAATGTCATTTATATTAATAAAATTGCTCCATAACCTTGCATTCACAAATTCTTTGCACGAGTCGTGTACGGGTCCAGCTAGTTTATAAATAGAGTAATACAATATTAAAAATTAAAACCTTATCAACTATATTTTCCTTATAACGAGACCTATAACAAAACATAAACACTTTGTTTCCAAACAATACCAAAACCGCTAATATCGACCACTCAATGAAACCCTTTTCAAAGCCAGCCCTCTTGACACAACTAACAACGACAACATTGACCACCCCAAAAATTACTACCAAATATATTCATCAACGAGAAACACATGTTAACCACGAATGAATATTAAATTTACATCAAGTTCAACAAATTGTTATGTTTAAGAACCTTTTATCGACAAGCCACCGACGACGTCACATCGCAGCAGAAGCTGAATAAAATAAGGTCTAAAAAAATAAAAGAAAGTAATAAACAAAAAAAGAGCTAAGCAAGAAATACTTAAAGAGCACAAAAAATAGAAGCTCATGTCGATAAAGATTTATATTGGCTAATAAAAGAGCCAATAAAGAGTGTTAAAAGACGCACAAATGCATCTAAGCGCGCAAAGGATTTAAAGAAATAGAAAGAGAAAATATAGAAAATATTTTTGGGAAAAAGTAAAATAAGTATAAATTTATTTTAGCCAGCAGTAGAAGCAAACATGAAAACTTGACAGGCTTTCAGTGCTGTTGATCGCTATCTTGAGTGTAGAAAGTACTTTTTTTAGTTGTTGTTTGTACTCAAACCTAGTACATCCTTCAATGTCAAAAGGAAGCTGTTCAAGTGGCACGACGGATGTACTTTGACGCATATGTCATAAATGATTTATGTGCGCAATATATTTATATTTGATGTAAGGATATTTGATAGGCGTGGACGTACGAATTCTTTGAAATAAAATGCAAATTTTATAATTAATTCAAAAATTGTTAAATTTTTTAATATATTGGTAATATTTTAAAGACTATTTCGTCATTTATTGCAAAACATTTTATGGACTTTTTTTTTGTATATTTTATATATCATGTTATCATAGATCAGAAGTCATGGGTCTTGAGAATTTTGAAACTCACGAATTTAGTCATCCTACATGATGCGCCAAAATTAAAATTAGTTTGGTGCTTCCAAGATACAAATTTTTATTTGATATAGTGCCACGGAAATATTATATTAACTAGCTGGACCCGTGCACGACTCGTGCCAAGATTTTGTGAATTCATAGATATAAAGCGATTTTATAAATATAAAAAAAACCATTATTATTATTTTTTATATCAGGGGCCCGTGCTTCGCTGTGGAAGTTTTTATTGGTTTTATAAATGTAGTAACCAAATAATAATTCTGCGCCAAAACAACTTTTCTCAAAGACAATTCTTTTTCAGACTGCGATTTCTTCTCAGTAGAAATCTTCGCCGTAAAATTTCTTCCCCATAGAACGCTTTCCCGTAGAATTCTTCCCGGTAGAATTCTTCCTGGTAGAATTCTTCCCGGTAGAATTCTTCCCGGTAGAATTCTTCCCGTAAAATTCATCCCTGTAGAATTGTTCCCGGTGGAACTCTTTTCCGTAGAATTCTTCCCCGTCGAGTTTTTTCCAGTAGAAGTTTAAGTGTTATGGGTTTGAGTGTTGTGAGTTTTAGTGTGGTGAGTTTTAGTGTGGTGAGTTTCGGTGTTGTGAGTTTTTAGTATGGTGAGTTTTAGTGTGGTGAGTTTTAGTGTGGTGAATTTTTAGTGTGGTGAGTTTTAGTGTGGTGAGATTTATTGTGTTGAGTTTTAGTGTGGTGAGTTTTAGTGTGGTGAATTTTTTTGTGGTGAGTTTTAGTGTGGTGAGTTTTGGTGAGTTTTAGTATGGTGAATTTTTAGTGTGGTGAGTTTTAGCGTGGTGAGTTTTATTGTGGTGAGTTTTAGTGTGGTGAGTTTTAGTGTGGTGAGTTTTAGTGTGGTGAGTTTTAGTGTGGTGAATTTTAGTTTTTGTTTCAACTTTTTAGATTGTGTATGTGTTGAGTTATGTCGTTTTGAAAGTTTAGTATGGGAGGTACTACGCCCCTTTATCCAATCCCTCCGGACTCCTTAGAATCCTGTGGCAAAATTTCAGTTAAATCGGTTGATCGGTTTAGACGTGATGCTGGAACAAACAGACAGACAGACAGACAGACAGACAGACAGACAGACAGACAGACCGACAGACTGACAGACGGACCAAGAGTTTTATATATATAGATTATCTCATGGCACTGCCTTAAAAAGATATCAAATGATACCTCTTAGACCGATCTATGAATGTAACAGAAGTATAACCGTTGAAATAAAATTTGTCCGTGTGGCAATGACTCATATAATAAAGTCCAGACGTCACTACGATTTATGCACCTGGAAAATAATTGATTTTTTTTGGTCGTCGGACTATTTCCTTTCATGTGAGTACCCATATGTACGAAATGGGTAGGTGTACCAAATTTTGATTTTTATTTTAGTGAACCACAGGTCAAATTTACTTATTGTCTGGCGCTATAGCAAAATTTTTACTCTCGTAGGTTTGCTGAAAAATAGCGTCGTCTAGATAAATATTTTCCATAAAGAGCTGTTGATAGTCGTTCCCCCATTAAGCAATATTATTATTATTATTGCTTCGGGGTAATGCACTGCGACCTGATTAGATCTATTGTGCCCCGCTTGATACCATGACTGAAGCTATTCTCAGCTGTGGCATCTCCCAATACTGTTTATAGGGGGTTCTGGTTTTAAATAGTTCTATAAGATGTCCGTCAAGCCTATCTCAGTTAAAAACCTGATTATATGGTTAGGGTTCATCTTTCTACTATCGTTTGGACTTGGTTGTCGATTCCCAAGTATTTGCATTCTTGTACGCATTAGCGCTGGACACGTTTCTAACATGTGTTCTGGATCTTCATCGTCTTCTAGACAGAATTTACATGTACTGTCCGTTTGTATACCCATCCTTGTCAGATGTTTAGCAAGCCGACAATGACCTGTAAGTAGTCCTGTTAGAATTCTCAGGTTTTTCTTCGATAGTTTAATATATTCTTTAATGTATAAATATATTCTTCTTAAGTCATAGGACCCAATGAATTTCTTTGATTGACGCATTTTAACCTGCCCTAACCATAGTTCTTCTCTGGTGTTAAGTAGTTCTTCTCGTAATAACTTTTTTACAACACTATCACCGTTTCCACAAAAAGGTTCGGGACCTAATGGCTTTGTGGCGGCTCAGAAGACATGCTTTCCCGGGCTCCATACGTCCTCCATTTCCAAAACATTCGTTTGCTATGCGGTGGAGTGCTCCTCTTGCCACTCCCTGCAGGAACAGGTGTAATGGTGCTATTTCAAGGAGTACTTCCATTGCCGCAGTGGGACATGTTCTCATGGCTCCTGTTATACAAGAACAAGCTAGCCGTTGAACATTCTCTAGAGATTTCTGTGTTGTCCGAAGACCTAGTATTTTTGCCCATACCACTATTTCATACATAATAATAATTCGGCGGACCATCATTGTATACATCCATCGCATTATTTTGGGTGTGCATCCCCAGCTTTTGCCTGCAATGGACCTACTTATCATAATAGCCCGTGTGGCTTTTATTATGATTTCTTTTTCTTGTTGCTTCCATAGAAGTTTGCTGTCTAGTGTAATTCCTAAATATTTGACTTCTTAGAGGAGCGCTCTAAAATTGGAGTCATAAAGAAAACCAATTTTTTTTTATTGTTTTATGTGCCCTCAGAAAAAGGACTCTTAGAAGTTTCTCATTTAAGAATGTTTTCGGTGCTCTCCAAAATATTACTCATAAAAGAGTCATATTAGGAGTTATTTAGGAGCCTTCATTAATTAGACTCCGAAAAACATCAAATTCAAAATTGTTTCTGAGCGCATAGAAAATGGACTTATCAAAGTTATATATTTTAGATGAATTCAGGAGTGCTCCAAAATTTGCCTCATAAAAGAGGCATCAGCGCTTGAGCGGCCCTCTCAAATGAAACTAATAAAAGCGGAGCACTCAGAAAAGTGAGTCACAAAAGTAGCTTTTTATGCTGGTTTTATAAAATTAATATACTAAATTCAATTTTTAGTGTAAGTTCAACAAATTAGTACTTCAAATGGATTCATTTCCTCTCGAATGTCTGGACTAAGTAAAACATGAACCATATGATATTGGATTCACTTAAGGCACTTTATATATTTTTGAAGAAGGGAAACCACCGAAAATTAAATTATTGTGTTGTATAAAAAGTCTCAAGAATATGAATGTTTTAAGAATATTTGAAATGATCATACAGTTGAGGAATTTAGGACTCTTAAAAACGTGTTTTTTACTTAAGTTTCGGTAGCCTGTTTGGACTCCTTTTAGTACTGAAATACTATTATATTAGTAGTAATAATAGTGTCATGAATATTAGTGTTTTTGGGCTAATAAAATCGTGCTCTCTACTCAGGGGTTGGGATATATGATATATATGAGTGTTTCAGAAGTAATAAAAGTTTCACAAATATGTGTTTTTTGGACTCTTTTTAATGCTCAAATATGAATGTTTTATGAGTATTAAATGTTACACATAAATATGAGGACTTTTGGCCGAGAGCCTGTTTGGACTCTTAAGTGTTCACATATGAGGGTAACACTCATAAATATGACACATTTAGGAAAGAGTCTGAAAAGACTCTAAATGTTTTCTGGGTGGTTTCGAACACCGGAACATTTCTGCCCGTTGTCTAACGCAACAGGGACTTTTGGCTCGTCGTGCAAGGCACTAACTGTTCGAGGCACCCACGCTAAAAATTTTACAATACTTGATAACCTTCTTAAAATACTCCATTTACTTGTTTGTTTTTCGGAAATATACCTCAAATGATTCAAGTAAAAAATACCAGAAATTCTAGAGAAGGTTTTTGGCAGGGTCGAGGAAGTTTAGAAACATTTTATCGAAAGATTTTAAGCAACGACCAAGGCGGATATTGTATCAAAAGTTGTATTTTTTCTGTACATGCCTTAAATATACCATGAATCTGCCTTTAAAATTCCATAAATTTTCCGATTCATAATTATTGGAGAATCAAAGCAGTTTTTAAACTGACAGACATTTTTTTCTGGGGTTGATAATCCCGAGATAAATTATCGGCAATTTTTCAAGAATATTTCCGGCATATTTTCGGTAAACACACATATTTATACCCTACACTAAGAGTGAAAGGGTATATTCAGTTTGGTACGCCGTTTGTAACACCCAGAAGGAAGCATCTCCGGTATGGAAAAGTATATATATTCTTGATCAGCATGACCTCCTGAGTCGATTTAGCGATGTCCGTCTGTCCGTCTGTCTGTCTGTCCGTCTGTCTGTCCGTCTGTCTGTCTGTTGAAATCCCTAAGACTTTTAAAATTGAAGAGCTAGAAAAATGAAACTTATAACTTAGATTACTAATATACCTACGCTGTATGTGCGAACAAATTGGCGAGATCGGTCCATTGTGACCTATGATCCGACCACTTATGTTCAAATACCTCATATAAAATGTACATATAAAGATCAATTTTTATGTATACGTGCTTAGGTAAACTTTTTTGGTCAAATATATATTGACATCATGCTCAAGTACGTGATAATAATGTTTTCCGTCGAAAAGACTTGTGGTTCATTAAAAAAAAAATCGAAATTCGGTACACCTACCCATTTGTAAATATGGGTATCAAATGAATGGAAATTCTTCAGCGATTGAATGTTTGTAGTTATTTTCAGGATTCGTATACCCTGGTGACCTATATATCACATATGTGTAGGGTATTTATAGTCGGCTTAGACCGACTATAATTTTGATAATCCTAACTATCATAATTACACCTACTTTAAAATTTCCCATGTGATCTTACCTTCCCAACTGGTTTTATTATAACTTTGATGGAAGAGTATGGCAGATTTTCAAATTTTATGGAGTTGTAAAGGCAGATACCATATTTAGCAGCAGGACAATGGGCAGATACAGAATAATTCAAAACTGACTGATATAAACTGACAATAATTATGTGTAGAAAAGTCATTAAAATTATAGAATTTAAAATAAAATATAAATAAATGTAATAACCATTAAAAACCTTCAAATAACAACAAAATTCAATATCAACGAATTCTTTTATAACAGTTTAAACAATTCAAATACTTAATGTTTATACCGTAATTTTCAATCTAAAGAACGTTAACGTTTTTCCTCTACGACTTTTATGTTATGACTCTGTCTCTTCAGAGTTTCATTGAAATTCTGAACAATCCCCAGCCAAGGCAGCACTTAAGCCTTATAGGATGTATGTATTTTATATGTTTTTTGTATTCATTTGAGTTTTTAGTACCCATTTTCTTTTATTTGGCTAATTTTAATAGCTTGACGGAATTATGTATTTCTAAACAAAATTTTTGTAATACCATAAACAAGAAGCAATTTGTTGATTTGATAAATAGCCTGACAAAATTTGCCATAAATAACTAAAAAAAATTTAATGTTGCATTAATGTGCATTAGAAACGAAAAACATTTTCATATAAAAGCATCGTAAATAAATTTATTGAATACTCTAGCTTCTTGACTATGGTAATTAATCAAAATAATTGGCAGTGAATTTTTTGTTCATAAATTTCTAAACAGTACCTACTTTTATGGCTTTACTTATACTTCAAGTAATTTATTTATTTTGAAATGCTTTTGGTTTTTAGACTGATGGTTTTTTTGCCACATTATAGTGATAAATTGTAGCACATATTTTGCATGGAAAATGCAAAAAGTTTAATTTAGTTTTATTTTATTTTGTTTTCTTATATTTAAAATTAAATCAAAATATATTTTTTATTTTAGAATTTATTGTTAATTTTATAATACAAATATACACTCAGAAATATAATACAAAAGATACAAAAGATAATAGGATAAACTTCTAATTCAATTGGTAAATCCCATTAAATACTACAAAGTATTATAAAATTATTTAAGAGTTTGTATGAATATTTGTATACTATTTTGTATACTATTAAATCAATAAATGTCCCATTGACAAATTTCAATGGATTTAATGTATTTTTTCTGAGTGTATAATAAATATACAAATCTTGCCTTTAAGTTGTAAAATTTCTCATTCTTCACACCCAGAAAAAAATGACTGGTAGATAATGTATTTTGATAGCAAAACAATTATTTTTACTATTTAAATAGTTCAATAGGATACATACTATTAGAACAATAATATAAAAACCATTAATAAAATTGTTTATCTGTACCATTAATTTAATAATGCGCCCTATTACATATAATAGCGAGACCTATTAATATTTAAATGATGCGTATTTATATTTTTATGGTATAGTTGAAATACCATTTTCAATATTTTCCAGAACATATCCACATATAAAAAATAACATACCTCGTGTTTTCTTCAGTTCATTACCATAAGAGAGATTTTATGTATGGGCCATTCCACACCAAATCGACCAGCGGTTGGAACTTACCTTCTTCGATTTCAATGATTTCAATGAAATACAAAAAATATTGATAAAATTTAGAAAATTATTTTTTAAAATATGATGCAAGCAAAATACCATCTTGAAATTTTGCATGAACATTAACAATAAATTGACGAAAATTTATGATTTTTTTCAGAATTTTAAAAAGGGTCCTTTTTAAGGACCACAATTTTGAAATGCAAGGATAATGACCACGGGCCACATGTTACCGTTTGAAAATTACAACTTAATTTTTCTAAAAGCTTGTTCTATTAGCTTTAAAACGAGCCATTAACGGAGTTTCTAGCATTTCTAGTTCAAGAGATATTTAAATATGAATAACAGTACAAAAGTGATTTTTTGCCCTTTTTTCCAACTTTGAGCCACTGTATCTCTGGAAGTAGTGGTCGGAAAAAATAAAAAAAAAAATTGTTTAGTGCATTTCTCGATACCCTTTATCAGTTGCCAAAAGTTCATTTAGATCGAAAAGGTGAAATCTCAAATTTGACTTTTTTATATTTAAACAATAGTATTTATACTTTTATTTTCAAAAATATTGAAATTATTAAATTTAATAGTACTAGTAATTATTCAAATTCTATCAAATTCAATTAAAAAGCTTTTGAATTAATGGTCGTACTAGGGTCGTACTATTAAGTACTTAATGGAACATTGTCTCCCTCAGAATAAATACCATAGAATCAATAGTTTTATGCTAATATTAGTTAATAGGATAAACTATTATTTTTAATAGCTATCCACCATTGTATACTCGAAAATACTATTTAATAATTTGAGAGATTTTTTTTTTGTATATAATTCAATCAATAGTATACAATACTATTGAATGAATAGGACAGTGCTATTGACTTATTTTTATTGGATTTTTTTTGAGTGTTCTGATCGCAATTACAAATCAGTTCAAATTGCTACATAGTATCGTTGACAATTAGAAAATAAAATAAAAAATACATTCGTTATTTAATGCGAATCTGATTTCAATCGTGGCATAGCAAATAAATCCGACATTTGTGAGAAATTCTTTTTTTTTTGTGACACAAATACCCTTTTTGCAGTAGTTTGAAACCCAATAGGTACATTTTGAAATGATGACCATTTGAATAAGTTGAAATCATTATAATCATATTTTTATTTTTAGATAAATTTGAATTTCAATATTGTTGATTTTTTAATATTGTTCTGATAAAAATAAAGACAATTAGTGATAATAATTTTAAAAATTTATTCGTATTCATTTCACAAAAATAATTATAATCGGCCATGTTCCGGCTTTCGATTGAATTCCGTATGAATTTCATATACAATTTGTAAACAAACCGTTTTGAATTCGATGTCACAATGCAAAAAATGTAGTTTTTAAACAAATTTAAATCGTTGAAATCAAAGCAGACGGATTGAATTCGTTGAAAAAAACAAATTTTTGTATAGAGACATGGAATTCAAAACCGTTTGTTTACATATTTTATATGATATTCAATTGGAATTCATCGAAACATTGGAACATGACCGAATATTTTATTTTATTTTCGTTTTTTTTTTTGTGTTCAAAGTAGAACTTTAATTCGGGTAGCGGAAGAGCAAATAATAATCTCTTTCTAGACGTTTTTATTCACCAGTTCACATAATTTTTGGATTTTAATTTTTAAAAATTTATATTATTTATTATAAAACACAATAAAGCTTAACCTTTTTTATACATGTTTTTAATTCGATAGAATTGGTTTTTTTGCTGTTCCCGAATTCGATATTTTTCATGCCAAATAAAAGTGTTTCTATCTCATATCATGTTCTGTGAACCGAATTCAATGCGATTTATGCTGTCAAATTTTGGAATTTTGATCTAAACTGAATTTCATAATATGCCTTATGACTAAACAACATTGACGGTTATTATGCAACCAAAATTTAAATTTTGTTGGACATTTGGTTTTTCTCTATGATATTATTTTGCTATCATAACCGAATCTAGGAGTTCTTTAAAATTTGTAGATATTTCGATTCGATTGATTTATTAAGTTTTTACAAAAGAATATTTCAATGAATGATTTATATAATTTAATAATCAGCTAACTACTTATAAGTTATGTCATTCATTCACACATTTGCTACCGTGTGATTTGAACACAGAGCATGTGACTACAGAGTGCTACTGCTGCATAACGTTGACCACTTTGAAGTGTGTCAATACCACTGTCTCCTGTCCCTTTATACTCTGAATCTGTCACACACTGATTTCGCCAACTGGTGACAGTGCTATGTATGACAGGAAACGGAAGTGGGCGATGGACAGACAATGCGTCGTAACGTTCAAAACCAACTGTGAAATAAACACCAGAAAAACTGATAAAAGCAGACACTCAAGGCAAAACTGACAGCCAAATAGAAAATAACTACTGTGTTTTTTTGTTTGTTTTTTTGTCAAGGATCAAAAGAAAATGTGAGGCAAAGGCGGCATTAAAAGAAAATATATTTTAGAGGCATTTTTGAAATTATTAGTTAAAGGTTAAAGTTGACTGACAAATTGAATAGCTGACATGTGAAATTTTTTTTTTTTTTTTTTTTTTTTTTTTTTTGGAATATCTACTAAGATCCACAGCACTCAGACAAACTATATCCATTGTACTGTGAAATCTATTCCCTACGATTTTGTGGTTAATATCACCACGAGCGCCCATGCCGGGATTCGAACCCGAGACCTTCAGAATGCAAGTCCAGCGCGCTACCTCTGGACTGCTGGGGCCGGCTATATTATATATGGGTAATTCCACATCAAATCGACAGCGTTTTAAATTTTTTCTTCTAAGGACTGCGTCGAATAAAATTGTCCGTTACATATCTTCCCATAATGTGCTATTGCAAGATTCAAATTAAAAACATTTGATCATAGTAGCTCTGAATTAAATGGCAGAAAATAATTTGTGTCAGTTATAATCAATACAAAATTTATTTAACGCGAAAATGGCAAACGTAGTGGAAGTGCGAGAAAATATAATTAAAATTTTTCAAAAACAACCTAGTTGGTCTTTTAAAAAATTGACAAGGAGGTAGGGGCTAACCCTAAGACCATTTCTCGCGTTATCAACCGCTTTAAGGAAGACCTGAGTATTGATCGGAAGAAAGGTGCTGGTAAAAAAAAGGCCCACATGATCGTGAAAACTCGAAGGTTGTGAATATTTTAAAGAAAGATCCAAGCATTTCCGGAAGGAAATTGGCGAGAAAGGCGGATTGCTCAGAATCTTTCGTGCGCAGGACTAAGAAAGAAGCTGGGCTGAAGACGTATAAGGTCCAAAAAGTTCCGGATGGAAATGCCGTCAAGAATGAAACCGCAAAACAACGAGCTAAAAAGCTGAACCAAGATTTTTTTTTAAATTCGATTGCTCCATAATGGACGACGAAACTTATGTTTTAGCGGACTTTTCTCAGCTACCTGGGCAGGAATTTTATACAGCCGATTCTCGAGGAAATGTCGCTGAAAAATTCAAATAAAAAAAATGACAAAATTCCCAAAGAAGTTCCTTGTTTGGCAGGCAATTTGCAGTTGTGGAAAAAGGAGCAGCTCATTCGTGACATCGGGTACAATTCATAGCGAAATATATGTGAAGGAATGCTTGCAAAAGAGATTGCTTCCATTTTTACGCCAACATGAAGTGTCCACATTTTTTTGGCCTGACCTCGCTTCATGTCACTACAGCCAAACGGCCTTAGAGTGGATCCAACAAAATGCAGTGATTTTGGTGGCTAGAGAAGCCAATCCACCAAACTGTCCAGAACTCAGGCCGATTGAGAGATACTGGGCTTTAGTAAAAAGGGAGATGAACCCAACAAAAAAAGTGGCCAAAGACCTTCAAGACTTTAAAAGAAAGTGGTCTTCAGCAGCTGTGAGGGTGTCGGACACTACCATTACAACATTAATGGAAGGGTTTCCGGAAAAATTAAAACTTTTTATTAAAAAATATTAATTTCTGGTTTTTTTATATTTTTTTTTAAATCTAAAAATAATTTGCAAAATAAAATATTTTATTCTATAAAAATTCGATTACTAGATTTCTAGATTTTTTCATTTTTGTAGCGGACAATTTTATTCGACGCAGTCCATATTTTCCTGAAATTTAGTTTACACCTTTGAATAGATAAAAAATATATAAGTTGATTTTTTTTTACGAATTCGAAAATTTCACAAAATTATGATGCTTCCAAAAATCACCACTTTTCTTAATAGAGGTAACTTCGAAAGCTGTTATCTAGGTCAATAATGTTGATAAATGGATATTTGTGGTGTCTATTATGCTAAGAATTGAATGTAGTTTTTGATACTGGTTTACAATATTTTTTCTAATTCGGTTTTTAATTATTATGTTATTGTAAAATTTTCGAACTCGAATTTCGGCAAAAATAGCTATTTGATTTGGCTCAAATTTTTTTCAAAATTAGTTCTTTTATTTATTAATATACTTTCTAAAAATTTGGAGAGGCGTTTTTCAATATAAGGGAGAAATATTTTTTTGTATATAAAGTTTGTATAACATAAAGATTTTTTGTAAGGTCTTTATTCAAAATTACGTTTGATCTATTCTAATAGATATCTGTAACCAATTTGTTAAATTTAATTTTAGTTATTAATCCATATTTTTTTAGATTTTTTTTTTTTAGTAAACTTTTCAAACTTCACTATTTCGATTTACGTCACTTTTGATTCAGCTAAAAAAAATTCAAAATTACCTTGGTCAATGTTTTAATGGTTTTTGTTAAAATTTTAGAGGTGTTTTGTGCTTTAATAGAGTTATAATTTTTTAATTTTTAATTCTTTCCCAAAACACATACATAATTGCAATAATCAAACAAAAAAAATATAAACAAAGTAACGAAGTAATATTTAATAACTGCCACTTAAGAAAGTGCGTTTGATTTTAATAATCGAACGATTATCGATTATAATCGTTTATAAGAGATCGGGGGTCTTCTCAATACCACGATATTGCATTAATTTATTAGGAATTGAACAATTATTTTTCGGTATGATCTTTTTTTCTTATTAAAAATAAAAGAACTAATTTTGAAAAAAATTTGAGCCAAATTAAAATAGCTGTTTTTGCTGAAATTCGAGTTCGAAAATTTTACAATAACATAATAATTATAAACCGAATTAGAAAAAAATATTGTAAACCAGAATCAAAAACTACATTAAATTCTTAGCATAATAAACACCAAAAATATACATTTATCAATATTATTGACATAGATAATGGCTTTCGAAGTTACCTCTATTAAGAAAAGTTGTGATTTTTGGAAGCATCATAATTTTGTGAAATTTTCGAATTTCCAAAAAAACATCAACTATATATTTTTTTATCTATTCAAAGGTGTAAACTAAATTTGAGGAAAATAGAAGAACAAAATTTAAAACCCTGTCGATTTGATGTGATTTTTGTACATTTCTAAATTGGTAATGTTTAAAATTTTGAAATTTTATTAATTAGTCCAATTTCAAAAAAAACTATGCAAATTTTTGTTTTTCCTTAAAACTTTTAGCTCTCAAACAACATTTGTTGATATATTTATATAAAAATGAATGGACTGTATATTGCTTCAATTATATTCGGATTTCATAGTTTATTTTTCTGTATCTAAATTAAAATAGATTTTTATAAATTACTATTTAATGATGATGGACGTGGACATGGCCAGGAGTTTGTAAATATTTTACATTTTTTTTTTCATAGATTATAAATTTTTTATTTATACTTTTTAAACTATTGCAAATATCTATTTAATAAATATTTAAACACTATGTATATTTTTCTCTTTTTTCATTACAGGTATGTAAACGTTTTATGCGATATGGTTGTGAATAATTTAAGGTATTCTTTTTTATTTAATATATATTTCATATTCAGTTTCAATGCATTGCATTTATAATGCGTAGTCATGCAAATAAATGGGCTGTAATGCATATCAATTATTTTTAATTTTAATCTCCATTTAAATATTGACCAATAAACATGACCATTTAAAAATTGAAATTAATAAAGAAATTCGCAAAAAGCATAATTCCAGGACACTTTTTTTGAGCAAGTAAAATGGATTTTTTTTAATATTTGTTTTCGCTTTGTTTTACAAAAAAGGGGGTAGTAGTTTACTAGAAATACATTTTTACCGCCAAATTATATTTTCTTTAAATTTGTATTTTATTTTATAGATTTTACTAAACACAGAATTATCATTTGTAATACTCCCTAAGACTCGGGGTTGATGAAATAAAAATCCACTTAAGCAATTTTTCTCTTATCAATTTGTATCCTAACCTATACAAATTGCCATGTTCTGTATTAAGGACTGCGTCGAATAAAATTGTCCGCTACAAAAATGAAAAAATCTAGAAATCTAGTAATCGAATTTTTATAGAATAAAATATTTTATTTTGCAAATTATTTTTAGATTTAAAAAAAAATATAAAACGAGTTGGGAAAGTTAGGTCACATGGGTAAGTTCGGTCACATGGGGCGAATTTTTATAGTCGGTACGGGCCCGACTATGGAATACCCTACACCTTTGGTGAGGATATTAATGTGGGATATTTAATTGCATACATTTTAAAGTTTTTAATTATGCTGAACCTCCCCACCCTCAGAATATTATTCATAAATCAGAAATTTACGTCTTATATCCCCATAAATTAAAAAATTTATATAAAAGTATAAACAACTAAAAAAAAAAATTGAAAAATATAATTGGGCGGACCACGCCTATATTTAAAATTTTGAAAGGCTAATATTTCATAGATTTGATTTTAATAATTTACGAATCAAATTTCCACTATGAAAACCCGGGAAATAATGAAAAAAAAAATTGGCGGATCACGCCCATTTTTGGACCACATATTTTTAGGTGAATTCTAACAATACGTTTTAAATTTTATAACTAAACCTTGAATACTTTTCGAGTTATTAGTTTCGAAAAAGTTATATAAAAGTGACTTGTATGGGAGGTGGGCGTGTCCGTTGACCGATTTTGCTCATTTTCAAACTCAGTTCCTACTTTTGGCTAAACTATATTGAGACGAAATTTCATCGCATTCTGATCAGTATTTCTCAAGTTATTCTGTATTCGGACAGCAAGACAGCAAGACAGCAAGACGGACAGACAGACAGACAGACAGACAGACGGACATGGCTAAACGCACTCGGGTAGTGATGCTGATCAAGAATATATATACTTTTCCATACCGGACACGCCTCCTAAGGGGCGTTACAATATATGCACAAAGTTAATATACCCTGTACCTCATAGGTGTAGGGTATAAAAACCAGAAATTAATATTTTTTTTAATAAAAAGTTTTAATTTTTCCTGAACCCCTTCCATTAATGTTGTAATGGTAGTGTCCGACACCCTCACAGCTGCTGAAGACCACTTTCTTTTAAAGTCTTGAAGGTCTTTGGCCACTTTTATTGTTGTCTTCATCTCCCTTTTTACTAAAGCCCAGTATCTCTCTATCGGCCTGACTTCTGGACAGTTTGGTGGATTGGCTTCTCTAGGCACCAAAATCACTGCATTTTGTTGGATCCACTCTAAGGCCGTTTGGCTGTAGTGACATGAAGCGAGGTCAGGCCAAAAAAATGTGGACACTTCATGTTGGCGTAAAAATGGAAGCAATCTCTTTTGCAAGCTTTCCTTCACATATATTTCGCTATTAATTGTACCCGACGTCACGAATGAGCTGCTCCTTTTTCCACAACTGCAAATTGCCTGCCAAACAAGGAATTTCTTTAGGAATTTTGTAATTTTTTTTGATTTGAACTTTCAGCGACATTTCCTCGAGAATCGGCTGTATAAAATTCCTGCCCAGGTAGCTGAGAAAAGTCCGATAAAACATAAGTTTCGTCGTCCATTATGCAGCAATCGAATTTTTTTAAAAAAATCTTGGTTCAGCTTTTTAGCTCGTTGTTTTGCGGTTTCATTCTTGACGGCATTTCTATCCGGAACTTTTTGGACCTTGTACGTCTTCAGCCCAGCTTCTTTCTTAGTCCTGCGCATGAAAGATTCTGAGCAATCCGCCTTTCTCGCCAATTTCCTTCCGGATATGCTTGGATCTTTCTTTAAAATATTCACAACCTTCTTCGACTTTTCACGATCATGTGTGCCTTTTTTACCAGAATCTGTTTTTCGATCAATACTCAGGTCTTCCTTAAAGCGGTTGATAACGCGAGAAATGCTCTTAGGGTTAGCCCCTACCTCCTTGGAAATTTTTTTAAAAGACCAACTAGGTTGTTTTGCCATTTTCGCGTTAAATAAATTTTGTATTGACTATAACTGACACAAATTATTTTCTGCCATTTAATTCAGAGCTACTATGATCAAATTTTTTTAATTTGAATCTTGCAATAGCACATTATGGGAAGATATGTAACGGACAATTATAGGGGCATTTTAGAAAATTCACTAAGACCGAAATTCAAATACATGTTTGACAACAAAAATTTAATTTTATTTTTGCTACAGAACTTTTTCAATTGAAATCAGTGTTTAAATCCGGCACTAAAACCCTTCGGAATATCGGTTTTAGATATCGCTCCAAGATTTATAAAAAAGCGGTTCCGGTTCTGATTCCAGTTTTGACCAAAAAAAATATATATATATGGGTTTCGATTCTGGTTTCACACATTTTTTAATAACGGTTCCGACTCCGTTCCCAAAAATCTAAATGGTTCTGATGGAATCCGTTTCCGATTCCGGTTCTGGTTCTTTGCGGTCCCGGGTTTAAATTTCTTGAGAAATTCGAAAACTCTCGCTATTTGCTGCTTAAGTGCTGCCTTGATTATAAAACCTTGGCTCCTTGCTTTTTTAAATAATGTCTCGATTCCAAAACTCTAGCTCTTAGCTTTATAATACTCTTACAATTCCAAAACTGTCGTTCTTTACTGTTTAAGTGCTGCCGCGATTACAAATCTCTCTCACTTTGCTTTATAATGCTCTCTAAATTCCAAAACTCTCGCTATTTGCTGTTTAAGTGCTGCCTTGATTAAAAAAACCTTGGCTCCTTGCTTTTTTAAATAATGTCTCGATTTCCAAACTTTCGCTCTTTGCTTTTTTGGGTGCTGCCTCGATTACAAAACCCTCGCACTTTGCTTTATAATGCTCTCTAAATTCTAAAACTCTTGCTCTTTGTTTGTTATTTTTTTTTTAGTGCTGCCTCGATTACAAAACTCTCGATCTTTGCTTTATAATGCTCTTTCGATTACAAAACACTCACTCTTTGCTTTATACTGCTCTCTCAATTTCAAAGAGCATGCTCTTTGCTGTTTAAATGCTTTCTTGGGTGCTGTCTCGATTACAAAACCCTCGCACTTTGCTTTATAATGCTCTCTAAATTCTAAAACTCTTGCTCTTTGTTTATTATTTTTTTTTTAGTGCTGCCTCGATTACAAATCTCTCGATCTTTGCTTTATAATGTTCTTTCGATTCCAAAACACTCACTCTTTGCTTTATACTGCTCTCTCAATTTCAAAGCGCATGGTCTTTGCTGTTTAAATGCTTTCTTGGGTGCTGCCTCGATTACAAAACCCTCGCACTTTGCTTTATAATGCTCTCTAAATTCTAAAACTCTTGCTCTTTGTTTGTTATTTTTTTTTAGTGCTGCCTCGATTACAAAACTCTCGATCTTTGCTTTATAATGTTCTTTCGATTCCAAAACACTCACTCTTTGCTTTATACTGCTCTCTCAATTTCAAAGCGCATGCTCTTTGCTGTTTAAATGCTTTCTTGAGTGCTGCCTCGATTACAAAACCCTCGCACTTTGCCTTATAATGCTCTCTAAATTCTAAAACTCTTGCTCTTTGTTTGTTATTTTTTTTTTAGTGCTGCCTCGATTACAAAACTCTCGATCTTTGCTGTATAATGTTCTTTCGATTCCAAACCACTCACTCTTTGCTTTATACTGCTCTCTCAATTTCAAAGCGCATGCTCTTTGCTGTTTAAATGCTTTCTTGACTCCACAATTCTCACTCTTTGCTTTTCAAAAACTTTCTGATTATGTGTACATTTTTTGTCTTTGTTTTCTCTGTTTCTTTTAATTTTGTGTATTTTTCTGGTTTTGTTTTTAAAAATTAATTTACTTTGTACGGAAAATAAATAAAAGGATTACTAAGTTTTCTGAATATTATTATGATGTGATAGTGATCTCAGTAATAAAAGGTTTCTGGATAAAATTAGCTGAGGAAGAATTTATCTGCGGAAGAATTAACCGAGAAAGAATTGTCTTGCATAAATGAACTCGTGAAAAAATTGTTTCTGATAAAAATTTTCTTTAGGAAATTCAGCCCTAAAGGAAGAATTGTCTCTAGGAAAAATGGTTTTTTTGAGAGGTTTTTTTTGTGGATAACTACATTATACAATACAACATAATAAAGTAAACATTATATTTAAAAAATACCAATTTACTACGAATGTACTTCAAATTAATAGTATTTAAATAAAGGAAATATAATTTACTAATTAATATTTATTATTATTTTTTTTTCTAAGTTTTTAAATTGGATAATTTTATTAAGTTGTAAAATTAAATATGTTTGTATTTAATTCAAGCAATTTTGTTTTTATCTTTCTCTCAAATTATATTTCGCATTTTATCTTAAATGCATCGTCTTTACTGATTTAAGCCAAAAATACCGCACATGTTTGCGCCACAAGTTCGCAGACATGACATGAATTTTCACAAACTTATTAACGTGCAACAAAAAAAAAATGTAAAAGCAATAATCTGGCAACATTTCTTTACACAAACACACTAACACACTATAACAATAAATTGCTTGAGCTACGCACAGCATATAAATGAGTGGATTTTTCTTTGACTACGAGGCTTCTCCTTTGTCTGCCCCCTCGCCATACCAGCCGATTAGATTAAATCCAATAATTAGTATTTATTAATTTTGTTGGGGCTTTCAGCGGCTTAATCACTTTAGTTCTTTCAATATTTCAGTAAAATTGGCAATGTCAGTATTTGATTTATATTTATTTAACAAAGTTTGATAACCATAAATACTACAACAAATAATTGAAGTAAAAAAAAGTTTATTTTTATTTATTTGAGAAAAACTTAAATTACCTTAATGATTTATAAAATTTTGGAATATTCTAAAATTCTTTGAATTTATATTTTTTTCTAACTAAAATTTAAATTTTAAATATAAATAAAAATGTTTCGAAATCGTTTGAAAAAAATATTTAACATTTAAAAAATATAATTTTTATATATTTGAAGAAAACTTAAATTCATTTAATGAATTATTAAATTTTGGGATATTTTTAAAATTCTTTGGTTTATAATTTTTCTAATTAAAATTCTCAATAAAATTACAACTGTTTCAAAATAGTTTGAAAAAAATATTTAATATAAAAAAAAGATTATTTTTATATATTTGAGGAAAACTTAAATTCACTTAATGAATTATTAATTTTTAGGATATTTTAAAATTCTTTGATTTTTTTTTTTTCTAACTAAAATTTAAATCCTATTAATATAATAAATCTGTTTGTTCGTTTGTACGTTTGTACGTTTGTACGTTTGTTCCGCTTCTTCGTCTGAACGGCTGATCCGATTTCCATGAAATTTTTACCACAGATGCGGTATGGTCTGGAAGGAATGATAGGCTATATATGGGCGGGATTGGACAAAGAGGCGTGGCACCTCCCATGCAACCTAAACACGATATAACTCGGCACTTTCACCAGCTAAGAACATGAAACAAAAAACTCAAATACAAAAAAAAAAATTTTAAAACAATAAAGCAAAAGCACAACACAAAACAAAACAAAAGCAAAAATACAAAAACAAAACCAATCACATAAAACCACAATCCAAACTAAATGAAAAACAAAAAAAGGAAAGAAAAATAAAAACAAACTCACCACACTAAAACTAACCAAACTAAAACTCACCACACTAAAATTCACCCTTAAATTAACCACATTAAAACCCACCACACTATAATTCACCACACTAAAACTCACCACACTAAAATTCACCACACTAAAACTCACCACATTAAAACTCACCACACTAAAACTCACCACACAAAAACTCACCATACTAAAACTCACCACACTAAAACTCACCACACAAAAACTCACCACACTAAAACTCACCACACTAAAACTCACTACACTTAAACTCACCACACTAAAACTCACCACACTTAAACTCACATCACAAAAATTCAACACACTAAAACTCACCACACCAAAACTCACCACACCAAAACTCACCACACTAAAACTCACCACACTAAAACTCACCACACAAAATATCACCACACTAAAACTCACCACACTAAAACTCACCACACTAAAACTCACCACTCTTAAACTCACCACACTAAAACTCACCACACAAAAATTTAACACACTAAAATTCACCACACTAAAACCCACCACACTAAAATTTCACCACACTAAAACTCACCACACTAAAATTCACCACACTAAAACTCACCACACTAAAATTTCACCACATTAAAACTCACTACACTAAAACTCACCACACTAAAACGCACTACACTCAAATGTCGCCACACTAAAACTCACCGCACTAAAATTCACAACACTAAAACTCACCACACTTAAACTCACCATACCAAAACTCTCCACACTAAACCTTACCACACTAAAACTCACCACACTAAAACTCACCACACTAAAACTAACCACACAAAAATTCAACACACTAAAATTCACCACACTTAAACTCATCACATTAAAATTTCACCACACTAAAACTCACCACACTAAAACTGACTACACTAAAATTTCACCACATTAAAATTCACCACTTTTAAACTCACCACATTAAAACTCACTACACTCAAATTTCGATACACTAAAACTCACCACACTAAAACTCACCGCACTAAAATTCACCACACTAAAACCCACCACACTATAATTAACCACACTAAAACTCACCACCCTAAAATTCACTACTCTAAAACTCACCACAATAAAATTCATCACATTAAAATTCATCACACTAAAACTCACCACAATAAAAATCACCACACTAAAACTCGCTACACTAAAACACGCCACAATAAAACACGCTACATTAAAATTCACCACACTAAAACCCACCACACTATAATTGACCACACTAAAACTCACCACACTTAAAAACACCACACTTAAACTCAACACACTCAAATTCACCACACTGAAACTCACCACACTAAAACTCACCACACCAAAACTAACCACAATTAAACTCACCACTCCAAAATTCACCACATCTAAACTCACCACACCGAAACTTACTACATTAAAACCCACCACACTAAAACTTCTACTGGGAAAAACTCTACGGGGAAGAATTCTACGGGAAAGAATTCTACCGCAATCTGAGAAAAAATTGTCTTTGAGAAAAGTTGTTTTGGCGGAGAATTATTTGGTTACCACATTTATAAAACCAATAAACAAATTTCAACAGCTAAGCACGGGCCCCTCATATAAATAATAAAATGTTTTTTATATTAATAAAATTGCTCCATATCTTTGAATTCAGAAAATCTTGGCACGAGTCGTGCACGGGTCCAGCTAGTTTTAAATATAAATACAAATGTTTCGAAATCGTTCGAAAAAAAAAATATTTAACATAAAAAAAATATTTAACATAAAAAAAATATAATTTTTATATATTTGAGGAAAACTTAAATTCATTTAATGAATTATTAAATGTTGGGATATTTTTAAAATTCTTTGAATTTATAATTTTTCTAATTAAAATTCTCAATAAAATTAGAACTGTTTCGAAATCGTTCGAAAAAAATATTTAACATAAAAAAAATATTATTTTTATATATTTGAGGAAAACTTAAATTCACTTAATGAATTATTTATTTTTGGGATATTTTAAAATTCTTTGATTTTTATTTTTTTCTAACTAAAATTTAAATTTTAAATATAAATACAAAGGATTCGAAATGGTTCGAAAAAAAATTTTAACGTAAAAAAAATATAATTTTTATATAATTGAGGTAAACTTAAATTCACTTAATGAATTATTAATTTTTAGGATATTTTAAAATTCTTTGAATTTTTATTTTTTTCGAACTAAAATTTAAATTCTAAATATAAATACAAATGTTTCGAAATAGTAACATACAAAAAATATAATTTTTATATATTTGAGGTAAACTGAAATTCATTTAATGAATTATTAAATTTTGGTATATTTTAAAATTCTTTGATTTTTATTTTTTTCTAACTAAAATTTAATTTTTAAATATAAATACAAATGTTTCGAAAAAAAATTTTAACATAACAAAAAATATAATTTTTATATAATTGAGGAAAACTTAAATTCATTTAATGAATTATTAAATTTTGGGATATTTTTAAAATTCTTTCATTTATAATTTTTCTAATTAAAACTTAAATTCTAAATATAAATAACATTGTTTCGAAATAATTCGTTATTTTTATTTTAAGTATTTAAAAAATCAAAAATATGATCGATATCGTAATATTTTTCAAATCGATTAAATTTGTTTATTTTATCGCTGTTCCAGTATTCGATTTTTCTATACAAAATTTAAACTATTTGTAGTTCTGTGGAACGATTTAATTTTAATTTGATTTCTCTTGTTAAATATTTAAATTTTGATGGAAAAGGACTTTTACAAAATATCCGATTAATTAATAATTTATTGATGTTTTAAAATGTCAGCTATAATTAATCTCTTTTATAGTAAACTAGAAAAAAGTGCACTATTATTGTATTTTTAATTAAAATTCCTCTTAGTTGAGTACTGCTGTATAAAGCACATCAAAAACAATTATTTTCAATTTATATTTCATATTTTTTAAGTAGTTTAATGTCAAACAATGTACAGCAAATGCCAATTAAACTGTAATAAATAATAATTAACAAAAGGTTGTTAATAATAAATAAAAAAAATATCTGGCATTAATTTTAAAAACTTTTTTTTTTTGTAAATGTCAAGTACAGCACATTGACTTAGTTGGCTGCCTGCCAACTGCATGTAATTCGTAACTTTTTGAGTTAGTTTTGGGAAGTTTATTTTATTTTTCTTCTTCTCTAATTTCTGTGGTAGATGCTTTTATTATTATTATTTTCATTTGGTTTTGTGTATCTACAATGAATTGGAACTGTGCCACAGGATGTTGAACTACAAATTGCATTAGTATGCTGCATCGAAATCGAAAATAGAGAATATTTTATACATTTTTTGGCATTTCTGTTATCTCTCAATATATTGTAATTACTTTTGTCACTACCCAAAATGATTTTTCCCATGGACCTTTCATATAGCAATTCTTTATATTGCAAAACATTACAATCGCAATTTTAAGCCTTCTTCAGCACCTAATTAGAATACAAAAATATAGTACTTTGGAAAAATAGTTTTTCAAAAAACCTTAAACGCTATTTTTCTTTTAATTGTCTAAACTGATTTCAATATACTAATATTTGTTAATATTCATATAATTTATAATAATATCGTCACTTACATTCCATTGCATTTTTAAAACTGTTGGGAAATCAAATTATAAAGTTTAAATTGCTTTAAATATTAGTAAAAATTATTATTTTTTCAAATTTTTTTGTTATTTTGGTTTATTCATCAATTACCATAAGGTATATAAAATATCTGGGCAAATAGTAATGTAAAGGTATTAATTGTTTGCTTTTAAAGCACCTATCGATTGGCATTATTATTTAAAAATAATTTGCTAAAAACTTTTCCTGCAAAGAACAAAAATTCAAAAACAATATTTTAAAATAATGATGCCAATCGATAGGTGCGTTAAAAACAAACAATTAATACCGTTACACCACTGTTTTATCTTGTACCAATAAAAATTTACCGCTTGCAAATAGCAAAATTCGAAAAATTGAAAATCTCCTCTTGCCAAAAGGGTGTATCTTTTCGTTTTTTTGCCATAACTTTTTATTGTTACAAGATAAAGTAGTACTATAAAGCAATTAATTGTTTGTTTTGAAAGCACCTATCAATTGGCATCATTATTTGAAAATAATTTTTCGAATTTTTGAAAAATTTTTGTATAATATTTTTAAATAATGATGCCAATCGATAGCTGTTTTAAAAACAATCAATTCATGCCTTTAAACCACTACTTAAGCTGGTGTCAATAAAAAGTACTGGTAAAAAAACGAAAAGATTCGCACTTTTAGCATGACAAGATTTTCAATTTTACAAATTCGCTTTTTTGCTTTTGTCTATTGTGACAAAACCATACACGATTTTGGCACAGTGTACTTGAGGAAAAAATACATTAAAAAATGTAAAAAACCGCAAATGTCTAAAATTGCACATTCGCCCCTTTGGCATGATAGTGATGATATGATCTAAACTCGAAAATTTATGATTTTTTTAGACAGTTTTTTTAAATATATTTTAGCATTTAGGATCTAAAAATAAACAAGAAAATTAAAAATGACAATCCAAAGCAGAGGCCAAACTAACTATTAACATTGCTAAGTTGTTTCTATATGCTGTGAACTTAATTTTGGTATAATTTATATAATCAATTTTCATTTAAAATACTTAAGCCTGTCGTTTGTGAAGCATTTTTAAATTCTCTAACTCTATATTTTGCGCTTGTGTAACTACTTCCATTTTACTTCCATTTTACTGTGCAGTCACTTGAACCACATTTAATGCATCCAATTTCCTTCAAGGCACCAAAATTACCACTGGCGCCATACGGACGCTGTCATTAGCGGTCTGTTACTTCTCAAAAGTAACTTTCACTCACATGCAACAGAGGGCGCCATTTGCATGTTTTTATAACCGACGACCTTTTATGTAAATGCACTTTAAATGGAATGCACTACAATTTAATTGGTAGTTTTAAACATTTTTCGCCATGTCCAAGCCGTGACATGTGTTTTGTCATGTCCTGCCAGGGGTTGGTTCCGTCAACATTTGATCATATCCTGCCACAGGCACAAATGTCTCAGATTTCCATAACGATTCTGTTCTCTTGTGGTTTCTTTACAGTTTTGCATGCTTAGCTATTTTACAGTAAAATTGCTTTTCTATGCAAATAACAAAACCTGAGTTGAATATTACACAGTCCATCAAAAGTAATAAATAAAAAATAGGTCTAACGATCTATAAAAAAAGTTTTGGAATTTAGAATAGCTAATCTGAGTCAAGTATGGTGTCCGTTTTACTTTTTTACGTCTGTGTTAATTATAATTTGCAGTTATATTTTGAACCATTATGTTTTTTGAAAAGTTTATATATTTTTTTTTTGAAGACCCTACCTTATTTTTCGGTTTGGGGTTATCAGAATAGCTAAATCTCACTCAAATCTGGATCTTGTTTCGTTCTACCACGTCTGGGTTAAACGCATTTCGTAATTTCGCAGTCAGAGAGCTCGGCCTAAGACCTTCAGGACTGTAGCGCCAAACTATTATTATTATTTGTTAATCAGAAAAATCTCATAAATTCTCATTAAAAATTGTCAATAGGGCAGTTATTGATTTAAAAGAATAAAAAAAAAATATTTTCTAATAAATTTAAAAATAATTTTATAGTATTTTGTTGTATTTAATGGGATTTACCGATTGAAGTAATAGTTTATCCTATTGACAAATTTCAAGAGAAAAAACTATTAATTTTATGGTATCTTTTTTCTGAGTCTAATTCGGATCGCTTACTGTAAATATGAAGCTCTTTTTGATCTACCACATCAACGTTTTTCGCAATTTGCAATAGAATGTTTGACAAAGGACTGCGTCGAATAAAATTGTCCGTTACATATCTTCCCATAATGTGCTATTGCAAGATTCAAATTAAAAAAATTTGATCATAGTAGCTCTGAATTAAATGGCAGAAAATAATTTGTGTCAGTTATAGTCAATACAAAATTTATTTAACTCGAAAATGGCAAACGAAGTGGAAGTGCGAGAAAATATAATTAAAATTTTTCAAAAACAACCTAGTTGGTCTTTTAAAAAAATTGCCAAGTAGGTAGGGGCTAACCCTAAGACCATTTCTCGCGTTATCAACCGCTTTAAGGAAGACCTGAGTATTGATCGGAAGAAAGGTTCTGGTAAAAAAAAAGGCCCACATGATCGTGAAAAGTCGAAGAAGGTTGTGAATATTTTAAAGAAAGATCCCAGCATATCCGGGAGGAAATTGGCGAGAAAGGCGGATTGCTCAGAATCTTTCGTGCGCAGGACTAAGAAAGAAGCTGGGCTGAAGACGTACAAGGTCCAAAAAGTTCCGGATAGAAATGCCGTCAAGAATGAAACCGCAAAACAACGAGCTAAAAAGCTGAACCAAGATTTTTTTAAAAAATTCGATTGCTGCATAATGGACGACGAAACTTATGTTTTAGCGGACTTTTCTCAGCTACCTGGGCAGGAATTTTATACAGCCGATTCTCGAGGAAATGTCGCTGAAAAATTCAAATAAAAAAAAATGACAAAATTCCCAAAGAAATTCCTTGTTTGGCAGGCAATTTGCAGTTGTGGAAAAAGGAGCAGCTCATTCGTGTCATCGGGTACAATTAATAGCGAAATATATGTGAAGGAATGCTTACAAAAGAGATTGCTTCCATTTTTACGCTACAAAAATGCAATTTTTGCAATTTATTTTTAGATTTAAAAAAAAATATAAAAAACCAGAAATTAATATTTTTTAATAAAAAGTTTTAATTTTTCCGGAACCCCTTCCATTAATGTTGTAATGGTAGTGTCCGACACCCTCACAGCTGCTGAAGACCACTTTCTTTTAAAGTCTTGAAGGTCTTTGGCCACTTTTTTTGTTGTCTTCATCTCCCTTTTTACTAAAGCCCAGTATCTCTCAATCGGCCTGAGTTCTGGACAGTTTGGTGGATTGGCTTCTCTAGGCACCAAAATCACTGCATTTTGTTGGATCCACTCTAAGACCGTTTTGCTGTAGTGACATGAAGCGAGGTCAGGCCAAAAAAATGTGGACACTTCATGTTGGCGTAAAAATGGAAGCAATCTCTTTTGCAAGCATTCCTTCACATATATTTCGCTATTAATTGTACCCGATGTCACGAATGAGCTGCTCCTTTTGCTACAACTGCAAATTGCCTGCCAAACAAGGGATTTCTTTAAGAATTTTGTCATTTTTCAGCGACATTTCCTCGAGAATCGGCTGTATAAAATTCCCGCCCAGGTAGCTGAGAAAAGTCCGCTAAAACATAAGTTTCGTCGTACATTATGCAGCAATCGAATTTTTTGAAAAAATCTTGGTTCAGCTTTTTAGCTCGTTGTTTTGCGGTTTCATTCTTGACGGCATTTCTATCCGGAACTTTTTGGACCTTGTACGTCTTCAGCCCAGCTTCTTTCTTAGTCCGGCGCACGAAAGAGTCTGAGCAATCCGCCTTTCTCGCCAATTTCCTTCCGGATATGCTTGGATCTTTCTTTAAAATATTCACAACCTTCTACGACTTTTCACGATCATGTGGGCCTTTTTTTTACCAGAACCTTTCTTCCGATCAATACTCAGGTCTTCCTTAAAGCGGTTGATAATGCGAGAAATGGTCTTAGGGTTAGCCCCTACCTCCATGGCAATTTTTTTAAAAGACCTACTAGGTTGTTTTTGAAAAATTTTAATTATATTTTCTCGCACTTCCACTTCGTTTGCCATTTTCGCGTTAAATAAATTTTGTATTGACTGTAACTGACACAAATTATTTTCTGCCATTTAATTCAGAGCTACTATGATCATTTTTTTTTAATTTGAATCTTGCAATAGCACATTATGGGAAGATATGTAACGGACAATTTTATTCGACGCAGTCCTTAATTGGTGTCGCGGGCGCAAATAGATAGTTATAAATACAAAGATAGTTATAAATAAAAAAAGATCATTTTCATCGTCATTTTTTTAACAAAGTGTTCGTGTATTTTTCATAAACGTAGGAATGCTATCGTCAAAATTACAAATACTTTCGTAAAAAAATTACAAAAATATTCCTTAAATTACACTTCACTTTTGTGTGTTCAAAATTATATGGAAAAACTATTTTTAAACCGTTTTTTTTTGTCTTGATAATTTTACCAAAGACTTCAAACCTGTATTTTTGGTAAAGCATGCAATATGCAAATTCTGTATCGCTGAATTAACCTAAAGCCATTGCAGGAATCGAAAGATAGATAACAAAGTCGAATATTTGTTGCACTGTGTTATGCTTAAAGGCTTTTCGTGTAGGACTTTTTCTAGTTTTTACTTCAAGCTCATCATCTCAACATGTCTTCCTTCAGTTGCTTGCACGACACGACACGCACTCTGTCAGTCAGTCTGCCACACTTGACATTCTCTGACAGTCGACGTCGTCATCATCGTCTTCATTGTGGTTCGTAAGGTCAGCTTCGGTTAAGAAAAAGAACTCGCGGCGTTACCTCTCTACACACTGTTACTAGTTGTTTTATTTTTTATTTTTTTTTTTACTTTTTGCTGTTGTTGTTAAAAATAGCTTTAAGTTTATGACATAACAAAAACAACAACAGCAGAAAAACGTAGTAATTTTGCGTATTCCCGTCACGTGAGCTCGTGGCGGTTCTTGTAAGGTAACTTGAAGGACCTTTCTAGGATATAAGAGGCAACGCGCATAGCAGCTTTGTTTTGTTGATTTTGGCGCTAGTGTTGTAATATTGTGGCTTGTATTTGCTTTTGTAGTTTTTATTGTATTTGTTTTTATTGTATTTGTTTTTTATTGTATTCCTCTAAAACAGAAAATGTTATTTCAGCTGACGTGACAGTCGCAGAAATTCTTTAAATTTGCTTAAGAATTTCTGTGACACGTTTTCTTTTTTTTTTTATTTGTTTAATATATATATTTTTTTTTCGTTTCTTTTTATGCTGGCAATGCTTGCGGTTATAACACAATTTATATAATAAATTTCAAAAGCATTTTGACCTTTTCTACAAAAATACCATTTGTAGTTTCATAACATAATTAGAACTTGGCGAACAATTTAAATAAGTTGAGTATTTTATGTGGGTTTTTATTTTTGGGCTATTTTTATTTTTATTTATTTTTTGTTCTTTTTCTACTTGGAACCATTTCAGCCATAAATGCTGCGAGGCACAATTTGTCACATTGCTTTGATCTGTTAGTTACATTTTGTAGCATTCATTTTATTTGATATATGTTTTTTTAATTATTAAAAAGGTAAGCTTAACAGTTAAAATATAATGTATTTTTATTAACTTTAGGTATTTTCCTAGTACAGAAAAAATTCAATAAACTAAAAGAACGAAAGTAACTTACTTAAATTAAATAATCAGAAGAACTAAATGAATTAAAGAACAAAAATAATTAAAAAAGGGGAGAACTAAAGGAACTAAAAGAACTAAAGAACTAAAAGAACTAAAAGAACTAAAAGAACTAAAAGAACTAAAAGAACTAAAAGAACTAAAAGAACTAAAAGAACTAAAAGAACTAAAAGAACTAAAAGAACTAAAAGAACTAAAAGAACTAAAAGAACTAAAAGAACTAAAAGAACTAAAAGAACTAAAAGAACTAAAAGAACTAAAAGAACTAAAAGAACTAAAAGAACTAAAAGAACTAAAAGAACTAAAAGAACTAAAAGAACTAAAAGAACTAAAAGTACTAAAAGAACTAAAAGAACTAAAAGTTCTAAAAGAACTAAAAGAAATAAAAGAAATAAAATAACTAAAAGAACGAAAAGAACCAAAAAAATAAAAGAAAAGAACGGAAAGAACAAAAATAACTAAAAGAACTAAAAGAACTAAAAGAACTAAAAGAACTAAAAGAACTAAAAGAACTAAAAGAACTAAAAGAACTAAAAGAACTAAAAGAACTAAAAGAACTAAAAGAACTAAAAGAACTAAAAGAACTAAAAGAACTAAAAGAACTAAAAGAACTAAAAGAACTAAAAGAACTAAAAGAACTACGAGAACTAAAAGAACTACAAGAACTAAAAGTAATAAAAGAACTAAAAGAACTAAAAGAACAAAAAGAACTAAAATAACTAAAAGAACTAAAAGAACTAAAAGAACTAAAAGAACTAAAAGAACTAAAAGAACTAAAAGAACTAAAAGAACTAAAAGAACTAAAAGAACTAAAAGAACTAAAAGAACTAAAAGAACTAAAAGAACTAAAAGAACTAAAAGAACTAAAAGAACTAAAAGAACTAAAAGAACTAAAAGAACTAAAAGAACTAAAAGAACTAAAAGAACTAAAAGAACTAAAAGAACTAAAAGAACTAAAAGAACTAAAAGAACTAAAAGAACTAAAAGAACTAAAAGAACTAAAAGAACTAAAAGAACTAAAAGAACTAAAAGAACTAAAAGAACTAAAAGAACTAAAAGAACTAAAAGTACTAAAAGAACTAAAAGAACTAAAAGTACTAAAAGAACTAAAAGAAATAAAAGAAATAAAATAACTAAAAGAACGAAAAGAACCAAAAAAATAAAAGAAAAGAACGGAAAGAACAAAAATAACTAAAAGAACTAAAAGAACTAAAAGAACTAAAAGAACTAAAAGAACTAAAAGAACTAAAAGAACTAAAAGAACTAAAAGAACTAAAAGAACTAAAAGAACTAAAAGAACTAAAAGAACTAAAAGAACTAAAAGAACTAAAAGAACTAAAAGAACTAAAAGAACTAAAAGAACTAAAAGAACTAAAAGAACTAAAAGAACTAAAAGAACTAAAAGAACTAAAAGAACTAAAAGAACTAAAAGAACTAATAGAACTAAAAGAACTAAAAGAACTAAAAGAACTAAAAGAACTAAAAGAACTAAAAGAACGAAAAGAACTAAAAGAACTAAAATAACTAAAAGAACTAAAAGAACTAAAAGAACTAAAAGAACTAAAAGAACTAAAAGAACTAAAAGAACTAAAAGAACTAAAAGAACTAAAAGAACTAAAAGAACTAAAATAACTAAAAGAACTAAAAGAACTAAAAAAACTAAAAGAACTAAAAGAAATAAAAGAACTGAAAGAACTAATAGAACTAAAAGAACTAAAAGAACTAAAAGAACTAAAAGAACTAAAAGAACTAAAAGAACTAAATGAGCTAAAAGAACTAAAAGAACTGAAAACACTAAAAAAACTAAAAGTATTAAAATAACTAAAAGAACTAAAAGAACTAAAAGAACTAAAAGAACTAAAAGAACTAAGAGAACTAAATGAGCTAAAAGAACTAAAAGAAATAAAAGAACTAAAAGAACTAAAAGAGCTAAAAGAACTAAAAGAACTAAAAGAACTAAAAGAACTAAAAGAACTAAAAGAACTAAAAGAACTAAAAGTATTAAAAGAACTAAAAGAACTAAAAGAACTAAAAGAACTAAAAGAACTAAAAGAACTAAAAGAACTAAAAGAACTAAATGAGCTAAAAGAACTAAAAGAACTAAAGGAACTAAAAGAACTAAAAGAACTAAAAGAACTAAAATAACTAAAAGAACTAAAAGAACTAAAAGAACTAAAAGAACTAAAAGAACTAAAAGAACTAAATGAGCTGAAAGAACTAAAAGAACTGAAAACACTAAAAAAACTAAAAGTATTAAAATAACTAAAAGAACTAAAAGAACTAAAAGAACTAAAAGAACTAAAAGAACTAAAAGAACTAAAAGAACTAAAAGAACTAAAAGAACTAAAAGAACTAAGAGAACTAAATGAGCTAAAAGAACTAAAAGAACTAAGAGAACTAAAAGAACTACAAGAACTAAAAGAACTAAAAGAACTAAAAGAACTAAAAGAACTAAAAGAACTAAAAGAACTAAAGGAACTAAAAGAACTAAAAGAACTAAAAGAAATAAAAGAACTAAAAAAACTAAAAGAACTGAAAACACTAAAAAAAACTAAAAGTATTAAAATAACTAAAAGAACTAAAAGAACTACAAGAACTAGAAGAACTAATGGAACTAAAAGAACTAAAAGATCTAAAAGAACTAAAAGAACTAATGGAACTAATGGAACTAAAAGAACTAAAAGAACTAAATGAGCTAAAAGAACTAAAAGAACTGAAAACACTAAAAAAACTAAAAGTATTAAAAGAACTAAAAGAACTAAAAGAACTACAAGAACTAAAAGAACTAAAAGAACTAAAAGAACTAAAAGAACTAAAAGAACTAAAAGAACTAAAAAAACTAAAAGAACTAAAAGAACTAAAGGAACTAAAAGAACTAAAAGAACTACAAGAATTAAAAGAACTAAAAGAACTAAAAGTACTAATAGAGCTAAAAGAACTAAAAGAACTAAAAGAACTACAAGAACTAAAAGAACTAAAAGAACTAAAAGAACTAAAAGAACTAAATGAGCTAAAAGAACTAAAAGAACTAAAAGAACTAAAAGAACTAAAAGAACTAAAAGAACTAAAAGAACTAAAAGAACTAAAATAACTAAAAGAACTAAAAGAACTAAAAGAACTAAAAGAACTAAAAGAACTAAAAGAACTAAAAGAACTAAAAGAACTAAAAGAACTAAAAGAACTATAAGAACTAAAAGAACTAAAAGAACTAAGAGAACTAACAGAACTAAAAAAAACGAAAATAACTAAAAAAATAAAAGAACTAAAAAAACTAAAAAAACTAAAAGAACTAAATGAGCTAAATGAGCTAAAAGAACTGAAAACACTAAAAAAACTAAAAGTATTAAAAGAACTAAAAGAACTAAATGAGCTAAAAGAAATAAAAGAACTGAAAACACTAAAAAAACTAAAAGTATTAAAAGAACTAAAAGAACTAAAAGAACTAAAAGAACTAAAAGAACTAAAGGAACTAAAAGAACTAAAAGAAGTAAAAGAAATAAAAGACCTAAAAAAAATCAAAGAACTAAATGAACTAAAGGAAACAAAATAACATAAAAAAATAAGATAAATAAAATAACAAAATAACTAAAAGGACTAAAAGAAAGAAAATAACTAAAAGAATGAAAAGAACTCAAAAAACTTAAAGAACTAAAAGAACTTAAAAACTAAAAGAATTAAACTTATCAAAAAAATAAAGAGAAACAAAATTAAAATGGTCATCCCATACATCAATTTTATATAAGTCGCGGTTGCTGATTATACCCTACACCTATGAGGTACAGGGTATATTAACTTTGTGCATATATTGTAACGTCCCTTAGGAGGCGTGTCCGGTATGGAAAAGTATATATATTCTTGATCAGCATCACTACCCGAGTCCGTTTAGCCATGTCCGTCTGTCTGTATGTCTGTCTGTCTGTCTGTCTGTCTGTCTGTCTGTCTGTCTGTCCGTCTTGCTGTCTTGCTGTCCGAATACAGAATAACTTGAGAAATACTGATCAGAATGCGATGAAATTTCGTCTCAACATATTTTATCCAAAAGTAGGAACTGAGTTTGAAAATGAGCCAAATCGGTCAACGGACACGCCCACCTCCCATACAAGTCACTTTTATATAACTCTTTCGGAACTAATAACTCGAAAAGTATTCAAGGTATAGTTATAAAATTTAAAACATATTGTTAGAATTCACCTAAAAATATGTGGTCCAAAAATGGGCGTGATCCGCCCACTTTTTTTTTCATTATTTCCCGGGTTTTCATAGTGGAAATTTGATCCGTAAGTTATTAAAATCAAATCTATGAAATATTAGCATTTCAAAATTTTAAATATAGGCGTGGTCCGTCCAATTACATTTTTCAAATTTTTTTTTTTTATTTTTTTATACTTTAATTTTTTTAATTTATGGGGATATAAGACGTAAATTTCTGATATATGAATAATATTCTGAGGGTTAATATCCCCACCAAAGGTGTAGGGTATTCCATAGTCGGGCCCGACCGACTATAAAAATCCGCCCCATGTGACCGAACTTACCCATGTGACCCAACTTTCCCAACTCGTTTTGACCTAGTTTTACTCAGTTTTTTCTATTACGTAACGTTTTTTAGAAAACCACTATCAAAAATGTGAAACACTTTTCAGCCACTTTTTTGAATGAAATAATACTGTCAATTACACAACTAGTTTTTCAAAAAACCGTATACGCAATTTTTCTTCTAATTTTCAAGACTAATTATAACATTCTAACAAATACTAATATTCCGATTTGTTTTGAATATATTTGAATATAAACTATTGATTATGTTAGTCTATCTTTGGAAGGGTATATTCAGTTTGGTATGCCGTTTGTAACACCCTGAAAAAAGCATCTCCGGTATGGAAAAGTTTATATATTCTTGATCAGCATGACCTCCTGAGTCGATTTAGCGATGTCCGTCTGTCCTTCTGTCTGTCTGTTGAAATCACGATTACCGAAAAAGTTGAAGAGTTAGAGCAATGACTCTTTAGATTTAGATTACTTATAAATCTAAGCTGTCTGAACAAGAAAATTGGCATGATCGGTCTATTGTGACCTGAGAACCGACCACTTATGTTCAAATACCTCATATACAATTTACATCTACAAATTAATTTTACTGTATACGTGCTTATGTAAACTTTTTTGGTCAAATATATATTGAAATCATGCTGAAATACATGAAAATGATGTTTTCCTGCAAAACGAGTTGTGGTTCCCAAAAAAAATTCGAAATTCGGTACACCTACCCATTTGTAAATATGGGTATCAAATGAAAGAAAATTCTTCAGGGATGGGAAGTTTGTAGTTATTTTCAGGATTCGTATACCCTGGTGACCTGGTGAGAACGGCTTAAAATTAGGATTGCATTTTTCTCAAAAACGTTGCAACCAAAACCAGCACCAGTGAATTATTTACCAGTAGATGTTAGTGTTATATGAGATATTCGAACATTAGTGATCGGTTCACAGGTCACAATCGACCGATCATGCGTATTTTCAGTAACAGACAGAGGGGGTACTCAAGTAATCTAACTTTGAAATTTCTTTAATCTAGCTCTTCTAGTTTTTCTGTAATTGCGAATTCAACAGAAAGGCAGACGTACAGAAATACATCGCTAAATCGACGCAGAATGTCATGATTTTACTCTTAGTGTAGGGTTTAAAATTTTAAAATAATAAATTCATTAAATAAAATTAAAAGTAGACTAGAAAAATTATAAATAATAATTTATAAATTATAAATTATAAATAATAATTTATAATTAATAAATTATAAATTATAAATTATAAATTATAAATTATAAATTATAAATTATAAATTATAAATTATAAATTATAAATTATAAATTATAAATTATAAATTATAAATTATAAATTATAAATTATAAATTATAAATTATAAATTATAAATTATAAATTATAAATTATAAATTATAAATTATAAATTATAAATTATAAATTATAAATTATAAATTATAAATTATAAATTATAAATTATAAATTATAAATTATAAATTATAAATTATAAATTATAAATTATAAATTATAAATTATAAATTATAAATTATAAATTATAAATTATAAATTATAAATTATAAATTATAAATTATAAATTATAAATTATAAATTATAAATTATAAATTATAAATTATAAATTATAAATTATAAATTATAAATTATAAATTATAAATTATAAATTATAAATTATAAATTATAAATTATAAATTATAAATTATAAATTATAAATTATAAATTATAAATTATAAATTATAAATTATAAATTATAAATTATAAATTATAAATTATAAATTATAAATTATAAATTATAAATTATAAATTATAAATTATAAATTATAAATTATAAATTATAAATTATAAATTATAAATTATAAATTATAAATTATAAATTATAAATTATAAATTATAAATTATAAATTATAAATTATAAATTATAAATTATAAATTATAAATTATAAATTATAAATTATAAATTATAAATTATAAATTATAAATTATAAATTATAAATTATAAATTATAAATTATAAATTATAAATTATAAATTATAAATTATAAATTATAAATTATAAATTATAAATTATAAATTATAAATTATAAATTATAAATTATAAATTATAAATTATAAATTATAAATTATAAATTATAAATTATAAATTATAAATTATAAATTATAAATTATAAATTATAAATTATAAATTATAAATTATAAATTATAAATTATAAATTATAAATTATAAATTATAAATTATAAATTATAAATTATAAATTATAAATTATAAATTATAAATTATAAATTATAAATTATAAATTATAAATTATAAATTATAAATTATAAATTATAAATTATAAATTATAAATTATAAATTATAAATTATAAATTATAAATTATAAATTATAAATTATAAATTATAAATTATAAATTATAAATTATAAATTATAAATTATAAATTATAAATTATAAATTATAAATTATAAATTATAAATTATAAATTATAAATTATAAATTATAAATTATAAATTATAAATTATAAATTATAAATTATAAATTATAAATTATAAATTATAAATTATAAATTATAAATTATAAATTATAAATTATAAATTATAAATTATAAATTATAAATTATAAATTATAAATTATAAATTATAAATTATAAATTATAAATTATAAATTATAAATTATAAATTATAAATTATAAATTATAAATTATAAATTATAAATTATAAATTATAAATTATAAATTATAAATTATAAATTATAAATTATAAATTATAAATTATAAATTATAAATTATAAATTATAAATTATAAATTATAAATTATAAATTATAAATTATAAATTATAAATTATAAATTATAAATTATAAATTATAAATTATAAATTATAAATTATAAATTATAAATTATAAATTATAAATTATAAATTATAAATTATAAATTATAAATTATAAATTATAAATTATAAATTATAAATTATAAATTATAAATTATAAATTATAAATTATAAATTATAAATTATAAATTATAAATTATAAATTATAAATTATAAATTATAAATTATAAATTATAAATTATAAATTATAAATTATAAATTATAAATTATAAATTATAAATTATAAATTATAAATTATAAATTATAAATTATAAATTATAAATTATAAATTATAAATTATAAATTATAAATTATAAATTATAAATTATAAATTATAAATTATAAATTATAAATTATAAATTATAAATTATAAATTATAAATTATAAATTATAAATTATAAATTATAAATTATAAATTATAAATTATAAATTATAAATTATAAATTATAAATTATAAATTATAAATTATAAATTATAAATTATAAATTATAAATTATAAATTATAAATTATAAATTATAAATTATAAATTATAAATTATAAATTATAAATTATAAATTATAAATTATAAATTATAAATTATAAATTATAAATTATAAATTATAAATTATAAATTATAAATTATAAATTATAAATTATAAATTATAAATTATAAATTATAAATTATAAATTATAAATTATAAATTATAAATTATAAATTATAAATTATAAATTATAAATTATAAATTATAAATTATAAATTATAAATTATAAATTATAAATTATAAATTATAAATTATAAATTATAAATTATAAATTATAAATTATAAATTATAAATTATAAATTATAAATTATAAATTATAAATTATAAATTATAAATTATAAATTATAAATTATAAATTATAAATTATAAATTATAAATTATAAATTATAAATTATAAATTATAAATTATAAATTATAAATTATAAATTATAAATTATAAATTATAAATTATAAATTATAAATTATAAATTATAAATTATAAATTATAAATTATAAATTATAAATTATAAATTATAAATTATAAATTATAAATTATAAATTATAAATTATAAATTATAAATTATAAATTATAAATTATAAATTATAAATTATAAATTATAAATTATAAATTATAAATTATAAATTATAAATTATAAATTATAAATTATAAATTATAAATTATAAATTATAAATTATAAATTATAAATTATAAATTATAAATTATAAATTATAAATTATAAATTATAAATTATAAATTATAAATTATAAATTATAAATTATAAATTATAAATTATAAATTATAAATTATAAATTATAAATTATAAATTATAAATTATAAATTATAAATTATAAATTATAAATTATAAATTATAAATTATAAATTATAAATTATAAATTATAAATTATAAATTATAAATTATAAATTATAAATTATAAATTATAAATTATAAATTATAAATTATAAATTATAAATTATAAATTATAATTAATAAATTATAATTAATAAATTATAAATAATAAATTATGAATAATAAATAATAAACTAAAAAATAAATAAATATAAATTAATAAAACAAAAATTAAAGTACAAAAAATTATAAAAAAACAAACTTTTTTAAGTGACACATAATGCAAATAAGTTGAACGTGTACGTGGAATAGCATGTTGCATATACAATAGGGCGAACTTGCAACATGTTACAGCACAATTTTAAAAAACTTTTAACAAGTAACAGGAGGCTTTGACATGTGTACTTGTAACTGTAGTTTTGAAATAGAAGAAAGTTTTCCTTTTAAAAAAACTTGTGGAGCCTATTTTCTGCACAAAATGTTTTAAGTTAAACAATTTTCTACAACATCTGTCGGAAATAGTTGTCTCTCTTAAGTTTTTCTTATCATTCTTTATGAAATTTAAAAAGAATAAAAAAAAAAGAAAACGAAATCATTACAGATAATGTCAACCATCCAAAGTTTTAGTTTCATTAGAAGTGCATTAAAACCACTAATGGGTTGGCTATTAAAGGGTTTTTCAATAAGCGCGCTACAAAGGTTTTTTTCTTTCCATCATGAAATGGCAATCCTTACTGTAGAGAAATGTCAAAATAGCAGCAACAAATATGGCGTCGTTTACTGTCCCTGTCGCTCTACTTTTGTAGCGTCCCATTTGAAAAACCCTGTATAAAATAAAACTTTTGAAAATTGTTTTAAAATGGTTAAATGTTAAAGAAACTTATAAAGTAGCAAGTAAATTCTGTATTTTCTGCACATTTTTTTTTTAAATTTGATTGTAAAATAAATAATGATAAATTATTTACTATAATTATCTAATTATAAACCTTCTAATTAGTACCCATTTGATAAATTGAAATTGAATTAAATGCTTATTAGTCCTGTCATAAATTAACAGCTATTTACTGTTTATTATTATTATTATTATTATTATTATTATTATTTGCCAAGCCCCTGAAATCATTTGCTTTGTTTTGTTATATTTCAAAGCCTTACACAGAGGGATGGTATTTGTTTTCCACAAAATCCTACACATTACAAATGACATTGCGTCGCCCGCCGCCATCTATTTCTCAAGGTGTGCTCAACATAATTCGTATTGAGTGCGGTCGGTTGGTTTTGCTAATGTATTTATTTTATCTTCTCGATCTTCATTTGCTACGTCGTCCTGCCTCATATCCTTTTTCCTGCTGAAAGCCTATTAAGTAATTAGTTGGTTGTTGACATATTTATCTGAGTTTCCTTTTGTTGATGGCATCTTTATGTCGGGAAAGGGTTTAAAAACGGGGCACAATTATTTGACTTCTTATGATGTATTTATGTGTAAATTAGTTGTGAATTTCTAGTTAATATTTTGCTTACAACACAATAATTTAATTGATGATTCTGTAAAACACCCGATTTTTATTTTATTGCTCAATGCATATCTCGAAGAAGGAGTTCCAATCGCTGGTCGATTTAGTGTGGCCCTAAAATAAAATATTCTTTTTATTCTTTTTTTCAATATTCTTTTCAATATTTCGATATAATCTAAGACAAAATGTTTTATTAGAATAACAAAGTAAACTATGTGGCAGATTACTAGAAGAATATCGACATATTTCCGGCAAATGCGCAGTTTTCTGGAAGTTTTTACGCATGGTAAAATATGTAGTCTGTTTTTCACCTGCCTATTTTCAACTGCAGATAATCCGAGAAAATGTCTGGCATTTTACTGGAATATTTCCGGCAAGCACACAGATAAATGGAATATTCTGGGAAGATTTTAAGAATAACAAGGCAGCCGGCTACACACTGTCAACGGCAAACTCATTTTTTATGGAAAAAATATTTTAATTGACGTCTTTTTCCAATATTTCGATATAATCTAGGAAAAAATGTTTTATTAGAAAAACGAGGTAAAATATTCGGCAGATTACTGAAAGAATATGACATATTTCCGGCAAATGCGCAATTTTCTGGCAGTTTTTACGAAGAGTACAACCAGTTGTCTGTTTTTTACCTGCCTATAGAGGTGAACTGTATGTTCAATAATTTGTACGTGACACAGCAGATTTATGGAATGTTTTCTGAATTCTATTTGAAATAAATAAAATAAATTTTCTGGAATTTTTCAGGAATATTTCCGGCAAACACACAGATGAATGGCAACATTTTTGGCAGGGTGAAGGCAGCTTAGAAACATTTTATCGACATATTTCAAATAGACAAGACGGATTTTGTATCACAAGCTGTCTCTTTTCTGGCAGTTCCGAAAATATTCCATGAATCTGGCATTCAAATTCCACAAAATTTTACAACCTGCTATACACTTCTCAAAATATTCCATTTATCTGTGTGTTTTCCGGAAATATGCCCGAAGTATACCAGAAAAATTACAAAAATTTTGTCTCGGGAAAGTTGAACAAATTTAGAGCATCTTAAGGACCAATTCACTGCATATTTGGGGAACGGGCAGAAAATAGGCATCTGTTGATACAAACTCCGTCTTTGTCTGTTTGAAATATTTCGAAAATATTTTTCTAAACAACCTCGACCCTGCCAAAAAAAATTTTTATAATTTTCAGAATAGCTGCCACATGGCAGATTTTAGGAATATCAAGGCAGCCGGCTATATACTGTCAACAGCAAACTCATTTTTTTATGAAAAATATTTGAATTGTCTACCTCATGGCACATTTTTGGAATACACCAAACATGTCGACTGACAATTTATTTACATTGATTCCACAATGTGAAAGAAAGTTCCTATGGATCTTAATTATTTATTTGCTTATGATACAGGGTTTTTCAAATGGGACGCTACAAAAGTAGAGCGACAGGGACAGCAAACGACGCCATATTTCTTGCCGCTCTTTTGACATTTCTCTTCAGTAAGGTTTGCCATTTCATGATGGAATTATTAAAATTTACTACCGAAATTCGGAGTCAGTGGCCTCAACGTTAAGAGCGCTACGTCCAATTTATGGTCGTCATAATCGTCCTAGCAGATCAACAATTGAGCGTCTAGTGGAAAAATTTGAATCCACAGGCACAGTACAAAATGTTCCTGTGCCAGTGAGACAAAGAAGTGCTCGTAGTGTCGAGAATATTGCTACCGCTGAAGCTTCAGTTGAAGAAAGCCCAAATGTGTCTCTCACACGTCGTTCTCAAGCGTTGCGCATCTTGGCCTACATCCTTACAAAATCAAATTGACGCAAGAACTGAAGCCGCTTGACCACCAGAAGCGTCGTATGTTCGTGAATTGGGCTGAGCAACAACTTGAAAATGATTCGGATTTTCATCGAAAAATCATCTTCAGCGATGAGGCTCATTTCTGGCTGAATGGCTTCGTCCATAAACAAAATATGCGTTATTGGTCAGACAGCAATCCAGCGTACTCCATGAGTCATCATTGCATCCCGAAAAAATTACGGTTTGGTGTGGTTTATGGGCCGGCGGCGTCACTAGGCCGTACTTCTTCCGTGATTATCACGTTATGACCGGCACGTTACTGTGAATGGGAATCGCTACCGTTCAATGATAACCGAATATTTTTGGCCCCAATTGGATGATATGGACTTGGAGGACATGTGGTTCCAACAGGACGGCGCCACAAGCCACACAGCGAATGCCACAATCAATTTATTGGAAACCAAGTTTGGAGAACGTGTTATCTCACGAAATGGTCCAGTCGATTGGCCGCCTCGGTCGTGCGATTTGACGCCGTTAGACTATTTCCTGTGGGGCTACGTCAAGTCTATGGTCTATGCCAACAAGCCAGCGACGATTGATGAACTTCGTACGAATATCGAACGTGAAATTGCAGCAGTATCGGCCGATTTGTGCTTGAAAACCGTCGAAAATTGGGTTCAGCGTCTGGACTTCTGCAAGCGTGCCCGTGGTGGCCATGCAAAAGAAATCGAGTTTCATACATAATGGCATCGAACGTACTTTTACAGGAATAAAGAATTTCATTGATATCCAAAACCAAATTTTTGTAGCGCTCTTATTGAAAACCCCTCTATAATTCGACATGTGATTAAAATAAATAAATGTTGAAATTTTGTACTTTACAAACGATTCTATTGTATGTATAATTATATTCCAAACGGAAATTTTGATATACCTTTATATTTCATATGTAGTTTAGAAGCATTTCATCGACATATTTCAAACAGACAAATGCGAAGTTTTTATCACAAGCTGTCTGGCGCATATTTTATTTAAGAAAATTTTAGATTTGAAGTTTTTTAAAGTTGTGTGTGATAGTAGAACAAGGAAAAAGTAGCACACTACACTCTGCATTAATAGTTAAAGGTCATCCTTAAAATATCTATTTTATCCACAATCATTATTTTTCAATTCACATCATTTGTAGCAAAAGATTGAATTCAAATAAGTATTTGAAAGACTTCTTTTATATAGAAAAATAATATAAAAATCTAAATTTTTCACACGCACATATTATGCAAGGTCAATTTGAATTCATAAATATGTGCACAAAAATCACTTGATATCCTTGACGGCACAGAAACAAAACCCACTCAACTTATATTTGTTCCCTTGTCAATGGCGTCCGGAAGGGGGGGCGTTGAATTGTATGACCACTAGTTGTGTAAACGCGAGGTCGGTCGAGCGATAAATTACAGACTATCCGAGCGTGCAAACGACATTATGATAAAATATCCTACGCACACAATTCCAGCGAAAGGTGTGCTGATTGTGTCGACTTGACTATTAATTAAAAGGCTTTTTTCTCCCTGTGTTCATTTGTAGTACTTGAATTAATTTAGTTTCATTGTATTTAGAGCAAGAGTTCTAGTGAAAAAATATAGCTAAAAATAAAATATTCGATTCTTTTGAAATGTATAGCTTATTTATTGATTTCTGGAATATTACGAAATTTGCAAATACAGCATGTTACTTCTCTAATTATGTGTTTTTTTCAATCAAATTTATTTCAGTTTATTTTACTTGTTAACGAAAGTTAAGTTTTTGGATTGTGCATAGCATAATCGACACACTTATGTTTAGTTTTAATTCTAGATATTAATATTATTAATTATAATGTATAAATAACATCTTTGATAATAATCACATATTACAACTGTATGTCTTAACATTTAGTTCTGATCGTGATCGAATATTTGATTATCACCTATAAAACTACCACTTATAAATCACAACTGAATTGCTGCGCCCTTGTATACAGTCGGATTCTAAAAGTTTTCACAAATATCTACACTTGACGAGAATTTGTATTGCTCATAAGGTATTTACAACGCTTTTAAACTCACGACAACGCCTAGTCAAATTCTAGAAGTTTCCACAAACTTCTACATTTGCTGTGTGTGCTTGTAAGCTATCTCTATCTCTTTTGTACGTAAATCAGCTCATATCCGGATTCTAGAACTGTCCACACAGTTTTAAATTTAATGGTTATCGTGATATACATACGCGTTTTCCATCTCTTTCACATTTATCTGTTTTATAGCATTGATATTTTATCTATTTCTGGTTCACTGCCACAGTGTAATCAATTATCTTTCGTTTTTTCTAACTTATAGACTCATTAGCAGATTTTATTGTCCGTATTCTCCACGTTTTTCATTATCCTCATACTTTCTGTATTCTTTATGTTCTCAATATTCCCCGAATTCCCATATTCTTCGTTCTGTTTGCTTCGTCATTCTACTAGTCCAATACTATCTACTACATTGCATCACTTTCCATCATAAAAAATATATATAATATTTTTCAGCACATTCTGCCCTTATATACTGTGGGATTCTAGATGTTTTCACAAATTTCTACACTTGACGAGAATTTGTATTGCTCATAAGTTATTTACATCGCTTTTACACTCACGGCAATGCCTTTTTAAATTCTAGAAGTTTCCACAAACTTCTACACTTGCTGTGTGTGTGCTTGTAAGCTATCTCCATCTCTTTTACACGCAATTAAGCTCATATCCGGGTTCAAGAACTGTCCACACATTTTCAAATGTAATGGTTATCGTGATATACACACACTATTTCCAACTCTTTCATATTTATCTGTTTTATCACATTGATATTTCATTTCTTTCTGGTTCACTGTCTACGTGTAGTCAATTATCTTTCGTTTTTTCTAACTCATAGACTTATTAGCAGATTTTATTGTACGTCTTCTCCACATTTTTCATTATTCTCACATTTTCTCTATTCTTTATTTTTCAATATTCCCGAATTCTCCTTATTCTTCTTATTCTTCCTTCCATTTGCCTTCTCTTGAATTTGTATTGCTAATAAGTTATTTACATCGCTTTTACACTCACGGCAACGCCTTTTTAAATTCTAGAAGTTTCCACAAACTTCTACACTTGCTGTGTGTGTGCTTGTAAGCTATCTCCATCTCTTTTACACACAAATCCGCTCATATCCGGATTCTAGAACTGTCCACACATTTTTAAATTCAATGGTTATCGTGATATACACACGCCATTTCCATCTCTTTTACATTTATATGTTTTATCGCATTGATATTTCATCGCTTTCTTGTTCACTGCCACAGTGTAATCAATGATCTTCCGTTTTTTTTCTAACTTTTATTCTCCACGTTTTTCATTATCCTTATACTTTCTGTATTCTTTATTTTCTCAATATTCCCCGAATTCTCTATATTCTTCCTTCTGTTTGCCTTCTCTAGACTTTGTATTGCTCATAAGTAATTTAAATCGCTTTTACACTCCCGACGACACCTTTTCAAATTCTAGAAGTTTCCACAAACTTCAACACTAACTGTGTGTGCTTGTAAGCTCTCTTTATCTCTTTTACACACAAATCCGCTCATATCCGGATTCTAGAACTGTCCACACATTTTTAAATTCAATGGTTATCGTGATATACACACGCTATTTCCATCTATATCACATTTTTATCGCATTGATATTTCATCGATTTCTTGTTCACTGCCACAGTGTAATCAATGATCTTCCGTTTTTTTCTAACTTATAGACTCATTAGCAGATTGATTATATTTTCCGTATTTTCCACGTTTTTCATTATCCTCACATTTTCTGTATTCTTTATTTTCTCAATATCCACATTCTTCCTTCTGTTTGCTTCGTCATTCTACTAGTCCAATACTATCTACTTACATTGTGTCACTTTCCATTATATAAAATATATATAATACTTTTCAGCACATTCTGCCCTTATATACTATGGGATTCTAGATGTTTTCAGAAATTTCTACACTTGACGAGAATATGTATTGCTCATAAGTTATTTACATCGCTTTTACACACACGGCAATGCCTTTTTAAATTCTAGAAGTTTCCACAAACTTCTCCACTTGCTGTGTGTGCTTGTAAGCAATCTCCATCTCTTTTACACGCAAATCAGTTCATATCCGGATTCAAGAACTGTCCACACATTTTTAAATTCAATGGTTATCGTGATATACACACACTATTTCCAACTCTTTCACATTTATCTGTTTTGTTTTATACATATATCTGCTGCATTATTGATATTACATCTCTTTTTTGTTCCCTGCCTCAGTGTGATCAATCATTTTCCATTTTTCTTACTTACAGACTCAGTAAAAGATTTTGTTTTCCGTATTCTCTACATTTTTCATTATCCTCATACTTTCTGTATTCTTTATTTTCTCAATATTCACCGAATTCTCCATATTCTTCGTTACGTGTTCTTCGTTATTCTACCAGCCAAATACTACACTTTCCATTGTAGAAAATATATAAAAAAGAAAATATATAAAAAAAGGGTGATGAAAAAATGTTATGAAAATTATCACATTCTTCCCTTTTTTATCCGTGTTAGAATTCTATAAAACTCACTTGTTCTATATCGCATATTTTATGATCATATTTCTGTCGTTTAATTTATTTATTATTTTACAAATGAAATGCACAAGATAAATATGATTATAGCTAAATTTTAGAAATTGGCTCACGTTCGGCAACGTATTACTTTCTTCTGCATAAAAATTTAATAAAATATAAAAAAAAATATATAAAAATTGTAACACCGAATGCGCAGCTTGCACAAATGAAATAAAAAAAAATATAAAAAAACTAATAAATATTTTTGCGATAAAACAAAGCAAGACAAGTGCGCATGCAAGACAAAATAAATACAAAAATATGTTGGGTAAAAATAACGCGAAAAACGCGTAAACTTTTGTGCATCTGACACATATACGAAAAGTTATTGCAGCATAAAGGGTGCACCAATGGTAACGCAACAAAACTTACTAAATGTGGACTTACCACAAAGGCCACTATAAAAAAAGGAGTAGAAAAATATAAAATTGCAACTGCAACTAATAAAATAAAATAAAAGTAAAAAGAAAATGTGCAAAACTGCAAACAAAACTTAAAAACCCCATGTTTTGCTGTAAGGGGAATAAAAGAGACCTTGAACTTACTTGATTTTCGAGAATTTAAAAAAATGTTTAAAATATTTTAACATTTTTGCGTATTGCTATAGGTATATGAGAGCTATAGATAAATTTTAACAGGTGTTTAATGCAAAGTACGTGTTTGAAACAATATTATGTATGAGAAAACTTTTAAAAAAGTCGTATTTAAATTTGGGGTTAATTCTTCTTTACATTACATAACATTTAACGATTTTTTTGACACATCAGATTAATTGATAAATGAGAAAATAATTTATGATTATGCAGAGCATAGTCTAAACTAACGATCAAAATTACTAACTTTTGCTCAACGGTTCGCATTTTTTAAATATGCCCCATCAGCACAATCAATAGTTTTTTGCTATCAAAATTAGTCAATGTGATAAATTACTATTTTAATAGGCAAATACCATTGAACTATTAAATCCTATTAAATTATTTTTGAGTTTATTTTTAATATTTATTTTTTTGTATACTATTGAATCAATAACTGTTCCATTTACCAATTTTTAACAAATGTAAAATTTTAAAATGCTTCTATATTTTATATATAATTTACTGAAAATAGCAATTTTTACTACACCCAGAAAAAAAATCCCTCAAATCCCATTAAAATTGGTCAATAGGAAAATTATTGATTTAATAGTATACAAAAAATAAATCTTTTCATATAAACTCAATGGCAATGTCATGGTATTTCATAGTTTTTAATGGTATTTTCCGATTAAAATAATAATATATCCTATTGACTATTTTTAATAGTAAAAAAACTATATTTGATAGTAAAAAAACTATTATTTATATAGTATTATTTATATAGTATTATTTATATAGTGTAAAATTTTTCCTCAAAAAAAGGAAAAATTTGAATATGCAATAAGAACAAGCATACTTTTAGTTATAAACCAATGATATTTTCAGATTACAGGCATAATTATTTTTTTAATGAAAATTGATTATATAAATGATAGAGTATCCAAATTATTTACATAAGGCATATTACCAAAATTAGATCAATTAGAAAAAAAGTTAGTAATCTTAATAGTTAATATGCTCAATGCTTTGGGTAACCATAAATAATTTTCTTGTTTATCATTAGATTATAAATGCTAAAAAAATATTTAATAAAATGTAAAAAAAAAATCAAAAATTTTCGAGTTCAATTCGAATTCTCTTAAAAACATATAAAAATATTAGCATTCGTTAATATATTAAAATTAGTCTTGACAATTAAAAGAAAATTTTCATTAACAAATTTTTGTAAAACTGCTTTTCAACGGTACTATATTTTTTTATTCAATGTTGTGGCTGAAAAGGGCTTCAAATAACGATTGCAATTTTTTCAAAAACGTTACAATTTAGGTAAAAACTGATTATACAATCAGGATCAGCGAATTATGTAGATGTATGGGATGTTCACGAAATTTCAAATTCTATGAAATAATGATAAATGTTCGATATGAAATCAAATCAGAAACATTTCCTCGACATAGTTTAAACAGACAAAGACGAAGTTTGTATTACAAGCTGTCTGTTACCTGCGCGTTCCCAAAATATGCACTGAATCTGCCATTAAAATTCAACAACATATTACAACCTAAATATTCCAATTATCTGTGAATTTGCGGAAAATATGTCAGAAATATTCCTGAAAAATGCCATAAATGTTGTCTTGGGACCCCAAGACTAAATTTTTGGCAGGTTAGAAACAGTTTTCCGGCATATTTCAAACAGTCAAATACTAAATCTGTATCACAAACTGTCTGTTTTTTGTCTGTACCCAAAATAGGCCGTGAATATGCCAATTAAATTATACTGAATTTGACAAACTGCTATACAAATCCGAAAATATTCCATTTATCTGTGTGTTTGCCTGCTATAATAATAATAGTTTGGCGCTACAGTCCTATGTAGAACTTCGGACGAGCTCTCTCACCATTTTGAGCTGTACGTGTAATATTTGTACTCAAAGTGGTGGGACCTACAGTTTATTGCCGAATCCGAACGGCGGGTGAGAGCTTTTCATAGGCAATGGTTTTACTCTCGTAGGTTTGCCATTTACTGACGAGAGGTAGCGCGGTATAGAAAAATGTTTCTATGAAAAGATGTTGTTAGCCCCAGTCCAGGCTTGAACCGGGGACCTTTCGACTCGCAGTCCAACGCACTAACCACTGAGCTACCGCTGCTCAAATCCGAAAATATTCCATTTATCTGTGTGTTTTCCGGAAATATTCCCAACATATTAGTTAAAAATGCAAAAAATTGTCCCAGGAAGATGTTTTAGATATTTTGAAGTTTTATATTTGTTATGTTTCTTGTTTTTATGTTTAAAAAGTTCAACATGTCTGCGTTGTTTAAAAATTGTGTAGTCAACCTGCAATGCATGTGTTAAAAATTTTGTGGTTTCTAGAGCTTATATTTTTCTTTTTTTTTATTTTCATCTTGTATTTCTTTTTATTCGTTTTTCACTTTTTCAACTTATTTTTATTTTATTTTTTTATACAAAATAAATATTGTGTGTAACACATGAAATTGAGTGGAAATGTGTAGCAAAATATTACTTTCAACATTTATTTTCTAGTTGAACAAATATAGAATTTTGTGTATGTATTTTAAACAATTTTCACTTTTTCTCCGTAAACTAACTTTGATGGTTTAATGCGTTTCTAATGCACGCTCGAAACACTTTAGCTAATTGCAGCAAAAATCATCTAAATGCCTTCTATTCTTCTCTTCAAAAATCCTCATTTTTAGACAAACTTTTCGAATTCATTCAAATGGTAGTTTTTAAGTGCTTCTTTGCGTGTCATCACAACTAACAGCTGGATATCTGTGCAAATAAAGAAATGAGTTTTTCAAATCAACATCACCATTATCATTCATTCATATCATCATTATTATATTCAATGCAATAGCATGCAATATGAGTCTCTGCTTTCAAATTTAATGCATTCTATAATAGTAGATGAAAATTATTTAATATTCAGTTTGAATACAAATTTTAAATTTAACAGATATTTTTCTAGATTATATTTTGGTAGAGTTAAATTTTTTATTAAAATTGAAGAGAAACATTTTATTTAAAAAAAAATAATTTTTAGTGTAAAATTAAATTTTTGGTGAAAAATAGATTTTTTAGTGAAAACATAATTTTTAATGAAAATTGAGTTTTTACTGAAATTTCAATTTGTAGTGAAAAATTTAATTTTTAGTGAAAAATTTAATTTTTAGTACAAAATTGAATTTTTAGTGAACATTTTAATTTTTAGTGAAAATTTTAATTTGTAGTAAAAAATTTAATTTTAAGTGAAAAATTAAATTTTTAGTAAAATTAAATTTTTAGTGATAAATTTAAATTTTTGTGAAAAATAGAATTTTTAATTAAAAATAGATTTTTTTTAATGAAAAATTAAATTTTAAATTTAATGAAATTTTGATTTTTTAGTGAAAAATTTAATTTGTAGTGAAAAATTTAATTTTTAGTTAAAAATTAAATTTTTAGTGAAAAATTTAATTTTTAGTGAAAAATTTCATTTTTTAGTTAAAAATTAAATTTTTATGATAAATTTAAATTTTTGTGAAAAATAGAATTTTTAGTTAAAAATAGATTTTTTTTTTAATGAAAAATGTTTTTTGAAATAATGAAAGTGAAAAGTTTTAATTAAATAAACAGTTTTAGTTGACAGTTTGTAATTTGCAGTGAATAATTTAATTTTTTGTACACAGAAAAAAGAATTCGTAAATATAACCAAAAAGTTACATCAATACAATTAAATTTTTGCTGAAACTGCGCTGTCTAAATTATTATAAGCAATCGCATTTAATGACACCAGCTCAAGTAGCCATTTTGTTCCAACGTAAGTGGTAACCACACGATTACAATTAAAGTGCTTTTTAGAAATCATGCGAAATATACACAGAAAAAAATAATCGACGTAAATACAGCAATCAAAATTAATTGTACACCATTCATTGGTCTAGCAATGACATTTTTGCCATTCGCTAAAAATGTTATTTGCGTCCATAAATATACCAATAAATGATTTTGCTTAAGTAGCAAATTATTTAATTGGTATGGTCGACGTTTTAAAAGCATTTTTGTATTTTGACAGTAATCTTACAATTCTTTTTTAGTTTATTTAAAAAGAATAATATAAATTCTTGTGAAAGTATATAACAAATATACTTTTCTGATGATGAAGCATAATTAAATATGCAACTATTGCCATCATCATCATTTTCAACGTCACCAATAGAGTCTTCTTTTGACATGAAACAAATGTGAACTGATATGCGCGTCAACCGCCAACTATAAATTCCAATTCAAAGCGAATTTCACCTATTCCACTAAATACACCAGCGCTGTAAGCGAGTACACGAAGACACACCACGCACTGTTATAGCGACCACGCACTGCTACAGCTACCACTTACTGCTATAGCGACCACGCACTGCTATAACATCAACGCGGTATGCGAATACACATAGCTGTTGCCAGCAAATGCGATTGCTAATGTGAAGAATGTGTACGCTAATACAATTAATTATTTAGTCGGCGCAGTTTTAGCAATAATTTGATTGTGTTGATGTACCTTTTTTGCTATATTTACGATTTTTTTTTCTGTGTACCTATTTGCCACTCAATTGAATTGGCAGTTAAAAATCCCCGGGACGATGATTAGTTGCCATAAATTTGGATCCATTAAAATATCGGTTCACCTATTTGAACTTGAACTGTAATTTAAACTGTTTTTGGATTCAAAATAAAAACAAAGTTTCTAAACAGTACCATGCTTGTCGTGAAATAACATGGGTTTTATAAGGATATTATGGCAAAAATATGCTATGACAGAATAATACAAGTCTTCACTAACAAAGATTTGAGAAAATTACAACTCCAATTTAACAAACGATGCATGTTTTCGGGTTAAACCTTATATCCTCAGCGCTCTATTTTTTACGCGCGCCTACAAATTGCAATTTGTAAAATTTACATTTAAAATTTTGCCACTATTTTGCCACCTAATAGGAACAATGTAAGCTCCGCCCATTATTCTGTATGTTTTATTATCAGAATGTATGATTTATACATTGCAGCATTTTGACTTATTACTGCGTATGCTCCATACATGTTCTTAGCCACCGTTTTGGAACTAAAGAACACTGGTTTTCAACACTGGTGTCAGAGATAACTTGTCGAGCCGTGTTTATTTGGTCATGTTGACGGATGCGTCGGTGGTGTGTGTATTCGCTTACAGCACGTGGTTGTTTTTATACCCTACACTAAGAGTGAAAGGGTATATTCAGTTTGGTACGCCGTTTGTAACACCCAGAAGGAAGCATCTCCGGTATGGAAAAGTATATATATTCTTGATCAGCATGACATCCTGAGTCCGTCTGTCCGTCTGTCTGTCCGTCTGTCTGTCTGTCCGTCTGTCTGTCTGTCCGTCTGTCTGTTGAAATCCCTACTACTTTTAAAATTGAAGAGCTAGATAAATGAAACTTATAACTTAGATTACTAATATACCTACGCTGTATGTGCGAGATCGGTCCATTGTGACCTATGATCCGACCACTTATATTCAAATACCTCATATAAAATGTACATATAAAGATCAATTTTTATGTATACGTGCTTAGATAATCTTTTTTGGTCAAATATATATTGACATCATGCTCAAATACATGATAATAAAGTTTTCCGGCGAAAAGACTTGTGGTTCACAAAAAAAAATCGAAATTCGGTACACCTACCCATTTGTAAATATGGGTATCAAATGAATGGAAATTCTTCAGCGATTGAATGTTTGTAGTTATTTTCAGGATTCGTATACCCTGGTGACCTATATATCACTTTGAATGGTAACCACACATATGTGTAGGGTATTTATAGTCGGCTTAGACCGACTATAATTTTGATAATCCTAACTATCATAATTACACCTACTTTAAAATTTCCCATGTGATCTAACCTTCCCAACTGGTTTTCGATTTTAATTAGAATTTTTAGTTGGTGCGCATATCATTCATAATTGATTCATGTTAAAAAAAAAACACTTAAAGGGCTTGATCATTCTCTATTGGTGTCGTTGAAAATGATAATGATGGCAATGTTTGCATATTAAATTATGCTTCATCATCAGAAAAGTATATTTGTTATATACTTTCACAAGAATTTATATTATTCTTTTTAAATAAACTAAAAAAGAATTGTAAGATTACTGTCAAAATACAAAAATGCTTTTAAAACGTCGACCATACCAATTATTTTAAGAAGTGAATAATATAATTTGCACTGAGGAGTTTAAATTCAGTGAAAATATAAGTGTTTTTATTTAGTGAAAATTTAAATAGTGAAAATGTGTAACTAAAATTTAGAATTTTATAGAAATTATTTTTATTAAATTTATAGAAAAAATTTAAATTGTTGTTGAAAATTCAAATTTTCGATGAAAACTTTTGTGTTCTACCAATAACACAGTGCGGCAAAATGACACCTTTTTTTATTGAACTCCGATTTGATTTCATATTGAGCTTCTATGTGGTCTACCGATAAAAAGTTTAGTATAAACATATACCCCTACACGTCTGGATTAGGTGCTATAGCGTCCTAAAGGGTTCAAAGGATAACCAATATATTTCGTCATTTTCTAGCGAAATGGTTCATACTTCGTTTTTGATGTCTAAGGAGCGATTATAGGGAACTTCCTAAGGATGATTTGCACTGAACACTTTAAATTTGTATCTTATCGATATACCACTATTTTTAAGGGTTTCTTTTAACAATTTCGTAAAGGAGTTATAACCAGTAGAAGAAGTCAGAAAACTAACATAATGTCTTTGGGGAAAATATTCGTCATTAAAATTGAGCTAGAGTCTCTAAATTCTCCAACACGTACTATTTCTGAAATATAAGCCTACTAATAACGAATAGTTCTTACTGCAATTTTGAATAAAATCGTTGAAATATATTATCACAATTGTTTAGTGCATTAAAAATTGCATCAATTTTTAGTTAAAATTGTGTCGCGGATTCCGAAAATGGCATCGGTTTTTTATTATTAGCTCTAGTTTTTAAGATACAGCCCATTTTTATTTTCTCATAGTTATGCTCTTGTAATTTTTTTAATATTCTGACCAATGACAAGAATAAAAATATCTTTTCTGCATTAGATATACAGAACCTTGTTGTATAATACAAAAATTCTATTTTATATGTGAAGAATTTTATTTGCGAGATATGGACCAAAGTAAATTAAAAATTGACGAAGTTCCCTATAATCGCTCCTTAGACATCAAAAACGTACTACGAACCATTTCGCTACAAAATGACGAACTATATGGGTTATCCTTTTAACCCTTTAGGACCCAATAGCGCCTAACACAGACGTGTAGGTGTATAAGTTTATACTACATTTTTGTTCCACTGACCATAGAGAACCTGTAAATAAAAAAAAATGAACTTAACAATTTAGTGCCGCACAGTGTAATTGATTTTCTATTTTTGGAATTGATTGATCTATTAATGTCCGAAACATAGGAAACGCCAGTCAAAACATTTAGAAAAACAGATTTTTAACAGTCATTGCAGCACTTTACATGTCAATCCAATGTGTTGCTGTATGGATGGATGAATGGATGGTTTGATGAATGTGAATAGTGAATATGAATCAACGAACCAACATTGCATTTCATGTTTTTCCATTGCAAAATTTAGCAGAGTAAAGAACAATCAAACTTTTTGTTTCCCTCACTCAACGATACACTTTGCCTTTAGTGTGTACTTTTCATACAATGCAACGTGTTGCCACATTGTGTTGCATTGTGCAAAGGTTGCCATATTTTTTGGGCATGTTTACAAAATGTCTGAATTGTAGTGGCAAATAACTGCATGTTTCCAAAAAAAAAAAAATTATAAAAAACGTAAAAATTGTAATTGTTCGCTTTGTTATTTAAAATTAATTTATACTTCTTAAACATAGACAAATGATTAATAATACCAAAAAAGCGCATCATTTAAGCACACTGTTTTCTTTTATAATACTTTATGATGCTTTATTTTTAATTTATTAATGATATAAAGTGTTTATTTAATGTGCAGTTATTTTAGTAAAACATAAACACATTGAATTGCATTTTCTTCGTTGATTGAAAAGTAAAACGAAAAAATTACGTTTTAAAATATTTGTTGAAATCACTCTGAATTGTTTAATGAATTTTGTATATTTTAGAAAATTGTAATGGTATGTTGTGCCAAAATCGTGTGTGGTTTTGTTGGATATTTCTAACCGCAATAGACAAAACCAAAAGGGCGAGTTCGAAAAAATCTTCTCATGCGAAAAGGGCGAATCTTTTCGTTTTTATGCCATAACTTTTTATTGGTATAAGATAAAATAGTGGTGTAAAGGCATTAATTGTTTGTTTTTAAAGCACCTATCGATTGGCATCATTATTTAAATATTTTTTTGGAATTTTTATTATTTGCAAGAAAAATGTTTGGAAAATTATTTTTAAATAATGATGCCAATCGTTAGCTACGCTAAAAACAAACAATTAAAGCCTTTACAGAACTATTTTATCTTGTACCAATGATAATTTATCGCAAAAAAACGAAAAGATTCGCCCTCTTGATATCACAACATTTTTCATTTTTCGAATTTTTTCATTTTTTGCTATAACTCTTTATTGGTGCAGGATTAAATAGTGTTGTAAAGGCATTAACTGTTGGTTTTTAAAGCACCTATCGATTGGCATCATTATTTAAAAATATTTTGTCAACCATTTTTCATGCAAATAACAAATTTATTTATAAATTATAAATAATGCCAATCGATACGTGATTTATTACAATTGATGAATAAACCAAAATAACAAAAAAAAATAATAATAATTTTTAAAACACTTTAAACTTTAATATTTGATATCCCAATATTTTTAAAAATGCCCATTCGCCCCTTTTTCATGGCTATATGTTATCATAAAGAGTTTTTCAATAAGAGCGCTACAAAAGTTTTTTTCAAGGGTTTTTCAACAGTGACGCTACAAAAGTAGAGCGACAGGGACAGCAAACGACGTCATATTTCTTGCTGCTCTTTTGACATTTCTCTTCAGTAAGGTTTGCCATTTCATGATGGAAAGATATACGATCCAACAACGAGTCGAAATTATTAAAATTTACTACCGAAATTCGAATATCTTTCCATCATGAAATGGCAAACCTTACTGAAGAGAAATGTCAAAAGAGCGGCAAGAAATATGGCGTCGTTTGCTGTCCCTGTCACTCTACTTTTGTAGCCTCCCTGTTGAAAAACCCTTTAGAAGTAATTGATTTAAAAGTGTCCCACCATTGTCACTTGAATCAAATTCCTAATTTTATGTTTTTTTTTATTTTTTTGTAATTAAAAAACTATTTTCAAAAATGTTTTCTAAAAATCTTTCAGTATCTTGTATATATTTGTAAATACTTTCACAGTTTTAAAAATTTGTTTCAAATCAATTTAATTGTGTTGCAGTAGTAATATAGAGATTTTGAAAAATAAATCCTACTCAGCATATGATATAAATTCTTCCAATGATGCTATCAATTGAGTTCTATAACCATTAACCCTTTGACACCAACCGCACCCGAACCCAATCCATATGCATATCAATGTTGAAAAACTTACTTGACTCACATTCAATTTTACCGCATAGCACTGGCAATGTACGGAACGTAATGGACACGGAACAGTAATTTATACACCTGGCAAGTGAGTAGTAATTCAATTCGTTATAAATGCATTCAATGCTATATATGTGTGTGAGTACAAACAGATAAAAACATTTTTCGCCAACACTTGAGAATTTAATTAAGTTTACAATGGGAGGAGTGACGAATACGATGTTGAAAAAAAATTTAATCAAATGAAATATTTTTACTTAATATTGTAAAAAATTGAATATTTAGCAAAAAAAAAATAATTTTTAGTGAAAAATTAAATTTTTAGTTAAATTTGAATTTAAAGTAAAAAATTAAATTTTTAGTGAAAAATTGAATTTTTAGTGAAAAATTGAATTTTTAGTGAAAAATTGAATTTTTAGTGAAAAATTGAATTTTTAGTGAAAAATTGAATTTTTAGTGAAAAATTGAATTTTTAGTGAAAAATTGAATTTTTAGTGAAAATTTGAATTTTTAGTGAAAATTTGAATTTTTAGTGAAAATTTGAATTTTTAGTGAAAATTTGAATTTTTAGTGAAAAATTGAATTTCTAGAGAAAAAAATTTAATTTTTAGTGAAAAATTAAATTTTTAGTGAAAAATTGAATTTTTAGTGAAAAATTGAATTTTTAGTGAAAATTTGAATTTTTAGTGAAAAATTGAATTTTTAGTGAAAAATTGAATTTTTAGTGAAAAATTGAATTTTTAGTGAAAAATTGAATTTTTAGTGAAAAATTGAATTTTTAGTGAAAAATTGAATTTTTAGTGAAAAATTGAATTTTTAGTGAATAATTGAATTTTTAGTGAAAAATTGAATTTTTAGTGAAAAATTGAATTTTTAGTGAAAAATTGAATTTTTAGTGAAAAATTGAATTTTTAGTGAAAAATTGAATTTTTAGTGAAAAATTGAATTTTTAGTGAAAAATTGAATTTTTAGTGAAAAATTTAATTTTTAGTGAAAAATTTAATTTTTAATGAAAAATTGATTTAATTGAATTTTTAGCGAAAATTTGAATTTTTAGCGATTTTTTTTTTTTTTAGTTAAAAATTGAATTTTTAGTGAAAAATTCAGTGAAAAATTTTAGTGAAAAATTGAATTTTTAGTGAAAATTTGAATTTTTAGTGAAAATTGAATTTTTAGATAAAAATTGAATTTTTAGTGAAAAATTGAATTTTTAGTGAAAATTTGAATTTTTAGTGAAAAATTGAATTTTTAGTGAAAATTTGAATTTTTAGTGAAAAATTGAATTTTTAGTGAAAAATTGAATTTTTAGTGAAAAATTTAATTTTTAGTGAAAAATTTAATTTTTAGTGAAAAATTTAATTTTTAATGAAAAATTGATTTAATTGAATTTTTAGCGAAAATTTGAATTTTTAGCGATTTTTTTTTTTTTTAGTTAAAAATTGAATTTTTAGTGAAAAATTCAGTGAAAAATTTTAGTGAAAAATTGAATTTTTAGTGAAAATTTGAATTTTTAGTGAAAAATTGAATTTTTAGTAAAAATTGAATTTTTAGTGAAAAATTGAATTTTTAGTGAAAATTGAATTTTTAGATAAAAATTGAATTTATAGTAAAAAATTGAATTTTTAGTGAAAAATTGAATTTTTAGTGAAAATTGAATTTTTAGTGAAAAATTGAATTTTTAGTGAAAAATTGAATTTTTAGTGAAAAATTGAATTTTTAGTGAAAAATGGATTTTTTTTAGTGAAAAATTGAATTTTTAGTAAAAAATTAAATTTTTAGTGGAAAATTGATTTTTTAATGAAAAATTGAATTTTTAGTGAAAAATTGAATTTTTAGTGAAAAATTGAATTTTTAGTGAAAAATTGAATTTTTAGTGAAAAATTGAATTTTTAGTGAAAAATTGAATTTTTAGTGAAAAATTGAATTTTTAGTGAAAAATTGAATTTTTAGTGAAAAATTGAATTTTTAGTGAAAATTTGAATTTATAGGGAAAAATTGAATTTTTAGTGAAAAATTAAATTTTTAGTAAAAATTTAATTTTTAGTAAAAAAAAATTGTTTTGCAACATTTTTCTTCTAAAAATGCACCAAATAAAAAATTCCCAACAGCTGTAGATTCGCATGAGTCCATTAGCATCGCATACGTGTTGTTTGACGATACCCAATTTTCTGCCTGCAGAACCGTTCCCAATCATTGTTGACTTTCCTTTTTTTTTCACAAAAAAAAAAGTTCAAGATGCTGAAAATAAAAACGTGACCGCTTTATAAAGTCACATGTGACATTGATGTTCATGACAAGTATTTTTATTTTATTTTTGCATTAATTTGAAATTTTAAAATATGATTTCGACTTATTTAAAACGTCAAAACTTGATCACACTAAATTACAATTGTTTTTATCTAAACAAAATAGTTATTTTAATATATATTTTCGTTGTAGAACGAAAAGTCACCAAATACATTTTCAAAATGCCAAATATACATTTACAATAATCTTTATATATCTCACAATTTTTAATCGATGATCTAAATTTTTTTTAACACATGATAAGAAAATGTAATTCTATCAATTGATATTTCAACTTTAAAAAATCATTAATTACTTTTTATAATATTAATCAACAAACTCGAAATTTAAGTTTTTCATAAAAATGTTCTACAACGACGATATATATTAAAATAACTATTTTGTTTAGATGTTTTTGTGAAAAATAAATTCATATTTCGTCGCCCATAACGTATAATAACAAATTTAACTTTTATTACGAAAACTAGCACAACTTTAGTAGTTACGAATTGAAACTTTTTTATTTAAGCCACAAACAAAAGCACAATTTTAGTTTTGGCACAAATAAAATAACATAGTTTCGTATGATTTAATTTAAGAATTAAAATTTGTTTCTTTTCGTAGAAAAAATAATAAGGACTGCGTCGAATAAAATTGTCCGTTACATATCGGACAATTTTGATCACAGTAGCTCTGAATTATATGGCAGAAAATAATTTGTGTCAGTTATAGTGAATACAACATTTATTTAACGCGAAAATGGCAAACGAAGTGGAAGTGCGAGAAAATATAATTAAAATTTTATAAAAACAACCTAGTTGGTCTTTTAAAAAAATTGCTAAGGAGGTAGGGGCTAACCCTAAGACCATTTCTCGCGTTATCAACCGCTTTAAGGAAGACCTGAGTATTGATCGAAAGAAAGGTTCTGGTAAAAAAAAGGCCCACATGATCGTGAAAAGTCAAAGAAGGTTGTGAATATTTTAAAGAAAGATCCAAGCATATCCGAAAGGAAATTGGCGAGAAAGGCGGATTGCTCAGAATCTTTCGTGCGCAGGACTAAGAAAGAAGCTGGACTGAAGACGTACAAGGTCCAAAAAGTTCCGGATAGAAATGCAGTCAAGAATGAAACCGCAAAACAAGGAGCTAAAAAGCTGAACCAAGATTTTTTTTTAAAAATTCGTTTGCTGCATAATGGACGACGAAACTTATGTTTTGGCGGACTTTTCTCAGCTACCTGGGCAGGAATTTTATACAGCCGATTCTCGAGGAAATGTCGCTGAAAAATTCAAATAAAAAAAAATGACAAAATTCCCAAAGAAATTCCTTGTTTGGCAGGCAATTTGCAGTTGTGGAAAAAGGAGCAGCTCATTCGTGACATCGGGTACAATTAATAGCGAAATATATGTGAAGGAATGCTTGCAAAAGAGATTGCTTCCATTTTTACGCCAACATGAAGTGTCCATATTTTTTTGTCCTGACCTCGCTTTATGTCACTACAGCAAAACGGCCTTAGAGTGGATCCAACAAAATGCAGTGATTTTGGTGCCTAGAGAAGCCAATCCACCAAACTGTCCAGAACTCAGGCCGATTGAGAGATACTGGGCTTTAGTAAAAAGGGAGATGAAGACAACAAAAAAAGTGGCCAAAGACCTTAAAGACTTTAAAAGAAAGTGGTCTTCAGCAGATGTGAGGGTGTCGGACACTACCAATACAACATTAATGGAAGGGGTTCCTGAAAAATTAAAACTTTTTATTAAAAAATATTAATGTCTGGTTTTTTATATTTTTTTTTAAATCTAAAAATAATTTGCAAAATAAAATATTTTATTCTATAAAAATTCGATTACTAGATTTCTAGATTTTTTCATTTTTGTAGCGGACAATTTTATTCGACGCAGTCCTTAAACATGTTTTTGTTCGTGGTAAAAATAAAGTAATGCTGCAAAACTGTTTTTTAATGGCATTTCTATTTTTTAATTTTAAAATAAAAACTTTTTGAATAAACTAGTACGATAATGTGAGAAAGTGATTTTTGAAAATTAAAAATAATCGAGAATTAATTTTAAACATTTATTAAAATTATATTCATTATCATATTACTTAACAGAACATATATTCCAATCATATTTTCATACATAATAATTTTTTTCAACCACCAAATCAGAAGACCCGCCACTGTTTAATTATTTCTGCAGCATTTCTTACTAAGTTGAAATCTCTGTAATTAGTTAGAAAGTACTGGGTATGAACTGGTCTATCATTATAAATTTTAAAAAATTTAGTGATCCCTAACGAAATTTTGAGAAAATCAATGACAAAGTAAAAATTTTAATTTAATTTTATTAAATTTCAACCGTACGTATTTTTTAAAAAATGAAGAAATCATGGAGTTCGAAGTGTGATATACCATTAGAAAGGTAATTAAATTTTCTAAAACGTGAGTTACTACTTTTTAACTTTACTAAAACTTTATTGGGTAATATGGATCAATTGAATATCCTATATCCTAAAGTGGGTGCAAAATTATAAATTTTTTATATTATGAATCATAGAATGACCCCCTGAATTATTTACATCGATGAACAAAATACCCTGTATAATATTTCTGCATAAAAGTAACAAATTGAATTTAAAATTGGATTTCAGAAGAGACAAATTTATTTCACAAATTGACATATTGCTTTCAAAGAGAAATGATTACAGAAAAATCCAATTTTATTTAGCAATCATTAAATTGCTTTCAAAAATGACAAAATTGAATATTGAAACTAAACTAATTCCAGCATTCAGTGATGCTCGATATACACTTTAGATTTTTTTTATCTGCTACTTTAATACTACTATTTTTTGTTCTACAAAATGTTATTCTATACTTTATTAACTCAATGGCAGCCTAATCAAACAAGTTGCCTATTGCTTTTTATTTTTTTTTAGTATTACAAATCAGTACAAATCGAACAAAAAAGCAACAAACAAACATGTTGTACAGTTGCTTGTATCAATCACTATTGACAACATTGTCAAGTCCTATCTTGGGTTTCCGCATATTACATCTAAAATTATTGGTTGGGTCGAATGTCCGAAGATGGGTATAGAGCAAAACATGGTATGTGATAAAGTGATTTGTCAAACCAATACAGCACCAACGGACAGTTTATATAATATATACGGTGTTTCATTTCATTTTTGCTTTTCAAGAAATTTGCTAACAATAGTTCTGATTCCTAGGACAACTTTGATACATCGTCCTTCAGTCTACATATGGAGTACATATGGAGTAGTTTGAGACAGACAAATAAGTGCCTTTGCTAATTTATTGGTTAATATTGATGGTAAATTGATATGTCGCTTGTGAAGGACATACAATAAATATCTAAAGATGTTTACATAACAATAACCAATATAGTTTTTTGAAATAAAAATTAACTTAAATGTCTTCTAGCTTAAATATAAATATAAAATTTATTTACTACGTTTTGTATATTGTATTATTTTTTTGCGTAGAATACGCAAATAATTTCACATAAATTCCAGGCACAACAAAAAAAGAATTGTGTCATGCGTGTTAATAATTCAAAGCATTTTAACTGAGACAAAAATGTCAAGGACACTGCGCAGTACAGCACAGCATGACATAAAGCATATCACACCTCTCGTGTAATAAATCTTAATGTTTATAATAACGATGATTATAATAATTTTCAACACATAATATTAAAAACATTACTTTAATTGTGTGTTTAGAAAACTCTAAACAACAGTTAAAATAAATTATAAGTGTTTCGTAAACATTTTGTAATTTTTTATTAAGTAGTTTTGAAGCTTTAATATTTAATCTTAGCACTCTGTGCAACACTTAATACTTTTGTAAGTGTTTCGTAAATCTGAAGTAAGTGTTTAGTAAGCGATTCGCAAGAGATTCTTGAAAATTGTGGGTGTATGGTTTATAAACATATTCTTAATAATATAGAAAAGATTCATGTGACCAATTTAACTTTTGTAATATTTCACAATGGTTATAATAACTATTATTATAATAATTATCAACTCATAATATTAAACATTTACTATAATTGTGTATTGAGAAAAAGCCACTAAACAACAAAAAATGTATTGTAAGTGTTTCGGAATCATTTTGTTACTGATTAGTAAGTAGTTTTCAAGCTTTAATATTTAATCTTTTTACTCTGCGCAACACTTAAGTCTGTTGTAAATATAATGTAAGTGTTTTGTAAGGGATTCGCAAGAGTTTCTTTAAAATTGTGAGTGTATACTATACACTGTACAGTTTGTAAACAATTTCTTAGTAATATAGCAAATAGACGTGGAATCAATTTAGATATTGTAAATATTTTGAAGGGTTTTAATAATGTTTCTTATACTTTATTTACTTGACAATGGCTATATTGTTACTTTTATGAGTTTTCAAAAATTTTAATCAAGTGTTTCCCCAAAAATACATTAAATATTTCATATAAAACAGAAGAAATAAAACTTATTTGTAATTTTTAATATTATTTCAAATGTTATTCATATTTAATAAGTCTTTTGTAAGTGTTTCAAATGCATTTATGGCAAACATATTTTGAGCTGCATTTTAAATAATCCTATATAAAAATTTTTGTAGATTATTATGACTGATTTGTTTGTGATTTACAATAGTTTTGCAAATCTTACATAATATGATGGCATAATTTAATTATTATAATATTCAGTTCATAGTTTTTTTGAAGTAAAATTTTTCAAAAGTTTAGTAAGTATATATAAAAACTTTTGTAAATGTTTTCCAAAAATGAATCACCATAATGGCTGGTTTATTTTTTGAAAGAGAGTGTTTGTAAAAGTTTTGTACATGTTTAGCAAATGTTTAGCAAATGCTTCGAAGACGAATCAATTGCTGATGCAATTTTTTAATAAGCAATAACTTACAATATTTAATAATTGTTATTTCATAAAGTATTAAAAAACAGCTAATCCTTTTCTATATCTCTTGTAATTTTTATAGAAATAAAGACCTTTTCAGAGCACGTACATATTAATATTTATAAATTTTGGAAAACTAAGTGTTTTACAAGCATTTTGTAAAGGTTTAGCAAACAAAATACTGTAATTTGTTTCTATAGTATACATATTTTTAATTTGGAAATGCAAAAAATGTATACAATGTATATACTAAACGCTTGTAAAACTCTTACTAAACATTATTAAATTTTCCAAAAATGCTTTTTTTTTGTTAAAATGTTAATATTGTGTGAGATGTTGCGAAAAGCTCTTTCATGCTATTAAACTTAACGAGCACAAAAGAAATACGAGCAGCCGAGAGTAAAACAATAAAATAAAATTGTCGAAAGACAAGAGGTGAAGAAGTATTAAACAAGCCCCGCAAGGATTCGTGCATAATTTTCCAAGGAAGACATAATAATCATTGCTTTGTAAGAAAACAGGTGTGTGCGGATATCAGGAGATTGGGTGGCTTCCTCGTAAGAGCGATTGGGTAGCTCTATTGTTGAACGTCAGTCAGTCTGTTAGTCAGTCAGTCAGTCTCTTAGTTGCTTGGTAATTGTGGCAACAATTCAATTGTTGTCTCGCATAACTTTTTATGTGATTATCTTGTTGCTCCGCTCACGTTGTCTGTCAGCTGTAGTCAGTTGGAGGCTACACAGTTTGACGATGTGGAATTTATTGTTTACTTGGTAATGGCTGGTGGCGGCAGCAGGTAGGCCATTGTTAAAATAAAATAAGATATTTCTTCAAAAATGCACGCAGTAAAACGCGAAATTGTTAAAGGTGAATTTTGTAAATTTAATGAGAATTAATTGCTGCTCTGAGAACAGGTTATATGTTTTAAGAAAGGAAAGTAAAATGTATTAAAATATTTAGAATTTTAATAAAATTCATTTTTCATATGTACATTTTTATTAAAATATTTGAAAACGTTGAATTTTAGTCAGTCTTTTTAATTTTTTTTTTTAAATATTGCCCTGATTCATGTGCCCCATCTACATAAATAAGTGACACACGACAGACTAAAATTTATGTTGGCAACTTGCTGCCAAATACAACAAGCAAATATAAAATTGGGGAGGACTCAGCGCTGATTTAGTACGATTTTCAATTGAATTATATCAGACACCCATTTCAATGGAATTTGCAATTTATATGGATAAATCTGAAAATACCAAATAAATTGTACAAATTTTACAATAAAGCCATAAAATCGAGCAGTATGGTTGTTTTTTTATTAGCAATAAATTGAACAAATCGAAGTATAAATAAGTTGTATCTTTTAAGAATGCATTTGATATGTTTAAAATAAATGCAAATTTAATTTCAATTACAACGAATTGTAGAATAATTGAAAGTCATAATATGAGATTTTATTATTCAAAGATGATATTTTTGGTTTATAAAATAAAACGGAATGTTTTAGTTTTCGATTGATACTGTATTTTTTAATAGAATTTCTTATTCATTGTTTCAATATTTTATATTTGAATACTACATAAACATTTTTCAATCGTATTTAAATCATGTTTTTTGTCTCTAAATAGTTGAATTTTGTTTGATAGTAAATTTTAGAATACGCTTGATATTCTGAAAATATGCTAAACATACAAAATATGCAAAATCAGAAGTTTTCTGAATTACATATCTTATTATGTATTGTAGTTGACGATCTGATATTCATTTGATTGTGATCAATTTTGTCTGAATTAAATTCGTTATATTCTGAAATACAATTGATGTTTTCTAAATTATAAATGATGTTTTGTTAATTATTATTGTTGATTTCCAAATTAAATTTGACTTATCTGAACTACAATTGATTTATTCGAAATTTCATTTCATTATTCAGAATTACAATTTGTTTTTGCCGAATGTTTTTTTGGAAATTCTGAATACAAATTGACGATTTCTGAATAAGATTTAAATATTCTAAATTAGAAAGGAGAATTTTTGAAATATTTAAAATATACTAAATATGCAGAAATTTCAAAATATGCATAAATTTAAAAATATGTTTAAAAATATTCATAATATGCAATAAATGACAAAAAAACCTAAATGTGTGTGAAAGGAAAAATGCATAAATCTTAAAAATTTGCTTGCAATTTAAAAATATGCAATATGAAATTATTTCATAAACTCAAAATTATGTATAAAATATAGAATATGCACAAAAAAGGAAAAATATGCATAATGTGCAATAAATGCAAAATATTTAAAATATGCTAAATATGCGTTAAATGAAAAATGCACAAAATTCAAAATATTCATACATTTTTAAAATATGCATAATATTCAAAATATGAATCACATAATAAATTACATAAAATGCTGAATATGCATAAAATGCATCTATGTTCATGATATAAAATAAATGCAAAAAGTGCTAAACATACGTTAAAGAAATACAAATGCATAAAACTGAAAATATGTATACAATTCAGAATATGCTTAAAATGAAAAATATGCAAAATGAAAAACTTGCATAAAATAAATTCCAAACCAAATCGACCAAAAAAAGTCAAATTTGAGATTTTACCTTTACGATTTTTCTAGCATTTCTAGTTCAAGAGATATTTAAATATGAACAACCATACAAAAGTGATTTTTGGCCCTTTTTTCCAACTTTGAGCCACTGTATCTCTGGAAGTAGTGGTCGAGAAAAATAAAAAAAAAATTGGTTAGTCTCAATACCCTTTATCAATTCCCAAAATTTCATTGAAATCGAAGAAGATGAATAAAATAAGGAATATGCTAAAAGTGTAAAATATGCTTAATTTGTAATAAATGCAATTTATTCAAAATATGCTAAATATGCGTAAAATTAAAAATGCATTAAATTCAAAATATACATAAAAAATACTTTAAAATATGCTAAAAAGTCAAAATATGCACAATAACCATACATGATAAAAGTATTCCATAAATTTAAAATATGCATAAAATGAAAAATATTCGTAATATGCAATAAATGCAAAATATGCGCGAAAGGAAAACAAAATAAAATTATGCATATAATTTTATGCACAATGTTCAAAACATGCACAACAAAATAAATATACATAATATTCAAAAAAATGCAAAATATGACTGACAATAAATTTATGTACAATATTAATACCTTTCCAAATATGCATTAAATGTAAAATATGCATTAAATAAAAAATATGCATTAATTTTATAATTCAAAATGCATGCTTGAAACAAATATAAGAATAAATAAGAAAAAATAAGAATAAATAAATCTAAAATATGCATAAAATGCACAATATTCATAATATGCTACGTATGCGTCAAAAAAAATGCATAAATCTAAAAATATGCATATAACTCAGAATATGATTAAAATGAAATGCAAAAGGAATATATTGCATAAATTAAAAAAATCTGAATAAAATACAGAATGTAAAATATGCATTAAAAGATGCATAAAATATGCATTAAAAGATGCATAAAATATGCTTAAATGCATAAAATATGCTTAAAAGTCACAATATGCATGAAAAATAAAAGTAATCATTTAATTTAAAATAAGCATAAAATCCGAAATATTCATGATATGCAATAAAAGTAAAATATGTTATATATGTGTGAATGGAAAAAATGCATTTAATTAAAAATATGCATACAATTTTGAAAAATGCATAACATAATAGTTATATATAATGCATAATATTTAATAACTACAAAATATGTCTTAAATGACAAATATATAAATATACAATATTAATAAAATTATAAATATGGATTAAATGCAAAATATGTACAAAATCCAAAATATGCAAAATATGCATAAAAAGCAAAATGCAATATATAAAAAATGTCATACAATTTAAAATTCAAAATACAAATACTGAAATGCATAATATGCAAATATGTTTAATATTCAAAATATTCTCAATACGTAAATGACAAATATATAAATATACAATATTAATAAAATTATAAATATGCATTAAATGCAAAATATGTACAAAATACAAAATATGCATAAAATAAAAAATATGCATAAAATACAAAATATACATAAAAAGCAAAATGCATTGCACATAAAAAATGTGCATACAATTTAAAATTCAAAATACAAATAATGAAATGCATAATATGCAAATATGTTTAATATTCAAAATATTCTCAATACGTAAATGACAAATATATAAATATTCAATATTAATAAAATTACAAATGTGCATTAAATGCAAAATATGTACAAAATCCAAAATATGCATAAAATAAATAATTTGCATAAAATGCAAAATATGCACAAAATATGCATAATAAAATTATAAATAGGCAATAAATGCAAAATATGTACAAAATCCAAAATATGCATTAAATAAAAATAATATGCATAAAATGCAAAATGTGCATAAAAAACAAAATGCGTTATATAAAAAATTCAAAATACATGCTTGAAGTAGAATAACTGAAATGCATAATATGCAAATATGTTTAATATTCAAAATATTCTCAATATGTTAAGGTTTAAATTTTTATTTATATGCAGAATACTCACTATAATATATGCCAAATACGATAATTATGCTAATTCCAATTAAGTGAAACTATGCAAATATTAAAAATTAAATATTAAATAAAAAAATTGAAAATATACGAAATATCCTATCCTATTAATATAATAAATCTCTTTGTTGGTTTGTCCTTTTGTTTGTTTGTTTGTTTGTTCCGTTTCTCCGTCTAAACGGCTGATCCGATTTTCTCGAAATTTTTACCACAGATGCGGTATGGTCTGGAAGGAATGATAGGCTATATATGGGCGGGATTGGAGAAAGAGGTGTGGCATCTCCCATACAACCTAAACTTTCAATAGGATATAACTCGGCACTTTCACCAGCTACGAACATGAAACAAAAAACTCAAATACAAAAAAAAATTAAAAACAAAAAAGCAAAAGCACAAAACAAAACAAAAGTAAAAATACAAAAACAAAACCAATCACATAAAACCACAATCCAAACTAAATGAAAAACAAAAAATAGGAAAGAAAAAAAAAACAAACTCACCACACCAAAACTAACCAAACTAAAACTCACCACACTAAAACTCACCACACTAAAACTCACCACACAAAAATTCAACACACTAAAATTCACCACACTTAAACTCACCACACTAAAATTTCACCGCACTAAAACTCACCACATTAAAACTCACTACACTAAAATTTCACCACATTAAAATTCACCACACTAAAACTCACCACATTAAAACTCACTACACTCAAATTTCGCCACACTAAAACTCACCACACTAAAACTCACCGCACTAAAATTCACCACACTAAAACACACCACACTATAATTAACCACACGAAAACTCACCACACTAAAATTCACTACACTAAAACTCACCACCATAAAATATTAACCACACTATAATTCACCACACTAACACTCACCACACTGAAAATCACCACACTAAAACACAGTAAGCACGGGCCCCTCATATAAATAATAAAATGTTTTTTATATTAATAAAATCGCTCCATATCTTTGAATTCAGAAAATATTAAATATATTAAATAATCAATATTGAAACATTTCTAAATATTCTTAATATCTTTAACCAAAACTCCCATTATTGCAAATTTTATATTCTTTGAAACAAATTTAATTGAATTTTCCAAAAAAAAAAAACAAGAAATAAAAGAAAACCCTAATGAAAGCACGTCCATTGCGGAAATTGAAGAGTACTAAATAAATAGTAAAAAAAATAATGCTAAAGCCAAAAATATCTAAAGCAGACGTTTGAAAATGTATCCGTATCTATACATTTTTATTGGCAATTTTTTTATTTGAATTTTTTTTTATATTTTATTTTTCTCTACTCGGCTTCTTTTATTTCTCCTTTAAACACTCAACGACCTCGTTGGCTTCATATTCTTCACAATCATCTACTGTTGCCAAAGCCAACATTTTCATTTTCTCATTATTACCACCCATGATTTTTTGCCTTGAAAAATTCTCAATGTACGTGAACGAACGTGTTTTCTATGCTCTTTTAATGTGCTTCGCAATTTCAGTTGATTTTTAATTAAGACCTAGATTAGTTGGGGTAGAAAACAAAGAGTTCAAACAGAGAATGATATCCTTTTAATTCAACGTAGAATTCTTTATTGTTTAATTTAAATAATTTCAAAAACTAAAAGTTTTCATATAACAAATAAAAATTGTGTTTTCGTTTAATTTAATTTCAGTATTTAATATTGATGTTTTTTTTTTACTAAAGTTACCAACCTCATACAACATAAAAAGTGTCAAAAAACAAATAAAGACTTCGGAATTGTGCACATTTTCCCCAACACTCACAATTGCTAAATATTTATAGTCTTTAAATGTAACCGGTGGCCACTAAAGCATTGCAATAAACAAAAAGAACAAATAAAAGCTGTTGCTGTAATGCGCAAAACTATTTCCAAATAATAAAATTTAATTGACCCACATTGCAGAATCTTTTGTGTCAGAGGGTGTCAAATAATGCAGTATTTTGGTACAAAAATAAAATAAATAGTGACAGAAAAATGGTATTATTCACTACAAATGGAAGAATAAATAGTGAAACAGTAAAAAGGAGTAGTTAACAAGTTTTAAAATAGCTGTTCAAACATTATTCATTATTCTGTTTGTGAAATTTCCAATTCATCCGTAATGTACTTAATTAAAATAGGAACAATAGATGCAAATAAAATTATTAGGTACAAATAAAATATGTGTAATAAAAATAAAAGAAAGGTTTAGGTTTATAATTATATAATATAAATAAAAAATTGTAATTTAAAAATAGGGAAACAACTAATATTGTGTAAAGAAGATATTAGCACTAAATTTACTATTTTTACATTAAAATTAAATTTAAACATATATATGATTACATGTATATAAAATGTTTTTCACATTCAAACATATATATGTTTGCAATAACGCCGAAATTATTCATTCTGAACATATATATGTTTGCGCGAAAACAAAAATATGTTTAGCTGTTATTATAGTAATGTTTGGCAATCAAATAATACTTTTGTTTGCATAAAGCTCCAAAGATATAAGGACTGCGTCGAATAAAATTGTCCGCTACAAAAATGAAAAAATCTAGTAATCGAATTTTTATAGAATAAAATATTTTATTTTGCAAATTATTTTTAGATTTAAAAAAAAATATAAAAAACCAGAAATTAATATTTTTTAATAAAAAATTTTAATTTTTCCGGAACCCCTTCCATTAATGTTGTAATGGTAGTGTCAGACACCCTCACAGCTGCTGAAGACCACTTTCTTTTAAAGTCTTGAAGGTCTTTGGCCACTCCCTTTTTACTAAAGCCCAGTATCTCTCAATCGGCCTGAGTTCTCGACTGTTTGGTGGATTGGCTTCTCTAGGCACCAAAATCACTGCATTTTGTTGGATCCACTCTAAGGCCGTTTTGCTGTAGTGACATGGAGCGAGGTCAGGCCAAAAAAATGTGGACACTTCATGTTTGCGTAAAAATGGAAGCATCTCTTTTGCAAGCATTCCTTCACATTATTTCGCTATTAATTGTACCCGATGTCACGAATGAGCTGCTCCTTTTTCCACAACTGCAAATTGCCTGCCAAACAAGGAATTTCTTTGGGAATTTTGACATTTTTTTTTTGATTTGAATTTTTCAGCGATATTTCCTCGAGAATCGGCTGTATAAAATTCCTGCCCAGGTAGCTGAGAAAAGTCCGCTAAAACATAAGTTTCGTCGTCCATTATGCAGCAATCGAATTTTTTAAAAAAATCTTGGTTCAGCTGTTTAGCTCGTTGTTTTGCGGTGTCATTCTTGTCGGCATTTCTATCCGGAACTTTTTGGATCTTGTACGTCTTCAGCTCAGCTTCTTTCTTAGTCCTGCGCATGAAAGATTCTGAGCAATCCGCCTTTCTCGCCAATTTCCTTCCGGATATGCTTGGATCTTTCTTTAAAATATTCACAACCTTCTTCGACTTTTCACGATCATGTGGGCCTTTTTTTTACCAGAACCTTTCTTCCGTTCAATACTCAGGTCTTCCTTAAAGCGGTTGATAACGCGTGAAATGGTCTTAGGGTTAGCCCCTACCTCCTTGACAATTTTTTTAAAAGACCAACTAGGTTGTTTTTGAAAAATTTTAATTATATTTTCTCGCACTTCCACTTCGTTTGCCATTTTCGCGTTAAAATAATTTTGTATTGACTATAACTGACACAAATTATTTTCTGCCATTTAATTCAGAGCTACTATGGTCAATTTTTTTTAATTTGAATCTTGCAATAGCACATTATGGGAAGATATGTAACGGACAATTTTATTCGACGCAGTCCTTATGTAATGCCTGCAAAATTATGTTTAGGAGAGCCATTTTTTTTGCAGCGTGTATGACGTCTTCAATGAATTTTCTTTTAAAAAAACCATTGACTGACAAAAAATCCTCTTTTAGCATGAGGTTGACATAACGAAAAAGTTAATTGAAACAACCAACAACATTCGGTTAAAATATTAGCCTATACACACTCCAAATTGTTCTAAAACTGTTTGGAATTGGTTGTGGTCCAAACTTCAACTCTTTTAGTTTGGAAAATAACCACCGACTAAATGGTTAAGCGAACCAAATTAGTTGTTTGCGTCAAAGAGTTGGTTGCCGCAACAAATCTCTATTAATGACGAAATTCTACACTGTCCTTGATTTATCACAGCTGCGCTTATCCATTCCTGCAGGGAGGATACGTAATTGCATTAAAATCAACAGCGTACGCAACGTATACAGTGTCGCTCAAAGGACCGACAACAATAGAATGCACAGCACATCACACTCAATGCGCCAAAGAATCCTGCGGCCAAGAGTCCTGCGGTCAAGTGTTCAGCGTGTGAAATTCTGCTCGTTGCAACAACAAAACCCACAGAGAAGAACAAAAATAGAGAAACCAAAGAGATACGTAACAGATACGAAAGCTAACTGAAGAAAACAACAATAAATCAACAGCGTAAATGTAGCACAAAATGGTCTCAAAAAAAAAAGGATACGAATAGCAGCAAAGTTTCAGTAATGTAGGTGAGCAGTTTATTGTGACTGATCGACTTACTCACTAAATGAGTGACCAACCAAATGAATGAACGAGCATTAGTTGTCATCGTTTATACTGTGAGTTTTGTTCTTGTGTCTGAAAAATAGATTACGTGACATTTAGAGCATATTTTTGTGCAATTTACGTTGTTCTCTGTGACACATAATTGTCAACAAATCTTCGTGGCGCCTTAGCGAAGATTAATTATTACCTTGTTCTGTTTTACTGTAGTCCAGCTTAAAGAAGGAGTTTATAATTGACGTACGTTCTCAAATTTCAAGGAAACCTAACGTAGCAATCCAATATCTGTAGCAATTTATGTCACATCACGTAACGTTCATTGCAACCATTTATATGACGTACGCATTTATTGAAAAGTACCGTTCCGATGAAATTTGAGCACTTTACGTTACGTCTAAACTCCAACTTTAGTCTTGATTCTCCTCGTGCACAAAATTTTTCTTAAATCTGTGTTTAAACTTTAGGATAAACTGACAATTTATCCTATGCAAATTTATTAAAAAAAAGTCGAATTTATTTTTAAAGTCAACTCTAAATTGTCTATGATTATGCGCCAATGTTTTTATGTGCTAGACCAAGGTGTATTAAGCAAGGTAAAGAAAATATGGAGAGGCTAACAAATTTGAGCGTAATTCTGTCCTCATTTGTCAAATTTTCTGTCCGCAAATGTCGGTGCGATATGTGTTTGTGGTTGCTTTCCACTTAATAACACATCAAAACATTTAATAATATTTGTATAGATTTTTAATATTTTCATAGAATTTTAGAAATTATAGCGCCGAATGTACAATAAATAAAATAATAAATATCATCAATCAATTTTTCAAACACATTTCATTTACAACTTGAGTATATCAGCTGAAAAAAAAATATATAAATTATTTGCACCGTTATTTGCTCCGCTCTTCAATCTCCCATATATTTTTCTGCACACTTTTTATTTACTGGAAAACAACAAGAGCAATGCAACTCAATGCCTCTTGTACTCTTTTGTTCATTGCATTAAATTTACTCTCGTTCACAGTGATCATGCATTTGCATGTGTTGTTGTTGTTGTTGTGCTCACTTTCCAGTCATGTCTTCTTCACTCAGTTGATTGATGGCACGCGTTGCAGAAGGTTGTCTTTCGTTGTAATTTGGCAGAAAAAGTGAATATAATTGTTTTGCATCACAGTTTTTTCAGTAAATTATATTTCTAGAAGCATTCTTTGAATAATCAAACATATTTAAAAACAATTCTTATATTTAATACAAGAATTGAATGAAGTGAAGTGAAACAATTCGCAAAGTGTGCTGATGCAAAGTACAGTGGGTCAATTCGAACTAATCAAACAGAACGACTTTTCGTGAAAGTGAAAATTTGAACATATAAAAAAAAGTACAAGCAAATATGTATGTAGAAAAAAATGAACAAACTAAGAAAAATATTAAAAAAATATTAAAAAAATATTAAAAAAATATTAAAAAAATATTAAAAAAATATTAAAAAAATATTAAAAAAATATTAAAAAAATATTAAAAAAATATTAAAAAAATATTAAAAAAATATTTAAAAAATATTAAAAAAAATTTTAAAAATATTAAAAAGATAATAAAAATTAATATGAATGAAGCGAGTAAGTAAATTTTAAACTCTGAGTTAAAGTTAATCGATGGAAATCGGTTTGTTGTAGTGATTGAATATTTAAATAAAGTATTAAAATGTATCTGATGAGTTTATGAAACCGTTCGTAATATGAATAAAGCGTGTTAAAAAACTACAGTAACTTTTCGATGGTATCTATAATGTTGAAATCAGTCAAAAGGTAAAGAAATTAAAATATTTTTACTGTTTTTCTGTAAAATTACACTGCACCACAAAGTTTAAATTTTGATTTGGTGTAATTACACTGCACAACAGACATTCTGCGCAGCAGTCAAGGTTATTTTTGTAGTATGTAAAATGACTCCCTTATTCCGAAAAAATGATTTAATAATGTTTCTTTGGATAGGTTTACAAAATATGGGCCAATAACTTTTGCACCGAGCTTTCATAAAGGTGGTCACATATATTTGCAAATATCTCGCGTTTTAAATAACACATATGATCAAATGTTATATCGAATGAAAGTTAATTGTATATCGAATAAACATTTCTTAGAACATTTTTAAATTGGTTCATTAGTTTAAGAGAACTCGAAAGGAGAACTTGAAAAAACATTGTTCTTCAACAAAAATTTAAGAAAAAATTAATTTAAAAAAAATGGAAAAAAATCGAGAAAGTAAGATGATACACAAATTTTAATTTTTCAAAATTAGTTCAAACTCTTTCGAAGAAATTGAGCTATAAATGACAAAATTATATGGGTAACATACGAGGATAAAAAAAAAGTTATGTGAAAGCAATATAATTGAGTGCTATACAAATAGGCATAAAAATAAAAAATAAAAAATGTGAGCGGATCACAATTATTTTTTGAGCATCTATTGATTGATGATTGCTTGTAATTAATTTTAAATTTTATAACTTTATCTTTAATACTTAACGAGATATGTGATCCTAAAAAGTAATCTACTACATCCACTACGAAATATGGGTAGTGGATGTAGTAGATTACGTTGACTAAATCGACTCATTTTCGAACTTCGAATTACTATTCTACTAAAATATATTGAAAATAAATTTCACATTATTCGGAATAGCAGTTTTAAAGTTATCGTGTATAGGCGGACAGACAGACGCTCATATCTAAATCGACTCGGAAAGTGATGTTGACCAAGAAAATATATATTTTTTCATACCAGTCACGCCTATTAAGAGGCGCTAAAATATCCTCACATATATTTTATAACTTGTAACCCATGGGTATAGGGTATAAACATATTATGCGATTTTTCTTAGTTAATACCCAATTTTAATGCTTTCACATGATTTTATCTGTTCTCAAAACGTATCCATAGATTCCTTTTATTTTTATATCATTTTCTTTAAAAATGTACAGGCTAATTTTGCAATATTACAAACTGTGCATCATCTTGCCATTTTTTAAATGCATTTTTTAATAAAATGTTGGTCGACAAAATTTACATTTTTCGAGATCTTCTATAGAGTTCTCTTCAACCAGTAAACCAATTCCAAACTATTGTAAGAAATGTTTATTGAATATTTAATTATCTTTTATTCGATATAACATGGGTATATGGGTTTTATTAATCGCGAGATATTTATAAATATATGTGACCACCTTTTTGAAAGCTCAGTACAACAGATATTGCCCGAAATCTCGTAAACCTATCCGTAGAAAATTTTTAAATTCATATATTCAAATTCTGCGCGTCATTTCCAATAATACAAAAATAATGGAAATTACTGCGCAAACTTTTTTTCTCATTTTGTTGTGTAGTGTTATTGAATGCATGCAGTGTGTGACAAAACAAAACAAAATTCCCCGCTAACACTTCATGCTAAATTTTAAAGTTTTAATTTAAGTTTATGAATTTCTGAGAATAGGAAGATTTTCTATTTAAATATGGCGTCAGTTTTTTAAGAAATCCTTCTGGTTTTGAGATATAGCCCCATTTTAAAATGTCTCATATTTTAGCGAAATTTTTATTTATTTTTAATACTCCAACAAGAGACAATAATTAAATTTACATTCGGTATTAGACAGAGAAAAAACTTTGTACGATGTACGTATTTTAAGTTCAAGAATTTTCAAAATAGAAAAAAAGATCAGTAAGGAAGGTAAGGTCACATGGGAAATTTTAAAGTAGGGTAATTGTGATAGTTTTTGTGATGAAGTTAGTAAGAATTATGAATGTTACAGTCGGTCTAAACCAACATAATACCCTACACATGTGCGATAATGCGTGTGGTTACCATTTAAAGTGTATCATAGGTCACCAGGGTTTACAAATCGTAAAAATAATTACAAACTTGTAATCGCAAGTAACCAGAAGCTACGATATGGAATCAATTTCAGTAATTGCTTGATTACAAATCGGTCACAGTAACTGAGTTGTAGCTGAAAAAGCTCTAAAGACGGGGCCTAATTGTAACCTTGTACTTTGTTTGTATTCACTGTAGTTTTTTTTTTATCTCACTTCACGAATTTTTAATTTTTTTTATATCTTGTTGCACTTATTAAAGGTACCGACACTCCCGACTCAAAAAATGTCTTTTTGCAAGCTTTATAAATTAACATCGTCGATTTTGGTTTAACATATTTATTGTTTTGAAATTTTTATTGAAGTTTCGGTTTTAGTTTCCCATATTTCATTTTATTGATTTATAAGTGACTGAGTTGTTGCTAATTCAAAATAGATTGCTTCCTAATTAGTTTTAATTCGTTTATTTGTGATTTGATTTGTAATTTATTCAAAGTTGCTTTCATTATAACCTCTTGTTGGTATATTTGAAGCTAGAAGGTTACTACAGAACCGAAATAAATTGTATATGTACATTTTTAGTTACAAGTGTGGTTACTTGGGATATGTACAAATGGTTAGTTGTACCGAATTTGGATTTTTTTTCGGGAACCACAATATATTTTTTACCAAAAAAGTTCACTTAAACCCGTATAAAGTAAAATCCATCTGTAGATGTAAATTTTATATGAGGTATTGGAACATAAGTGGTTTGTTCACAGGTGACATTTGACCGATCATGCTAATTTTCTTGTACAGACAGCATAGATATAAGGGTAATCTAAATTAAAAGTTTCATTGATCTAGGAGGTAATGCTGATCAAGAATATATGTATTTTTCCATACCGGGTAGTGATGATTAAAAATTTCTTGCATCTTGTTCTTTTTCTTGCATTTTTTGCAAGAACAAGAGCGAGCACAAGTTGGAGATAAGAAATGCAAGAACAAGAGCAAGTCAAGACTAACACTGCAAGAAATGCAGGAAGAGCAAGACTCTTGCATTTTTTTACCATTTTAATAAATTTAAAGGGTTTTTATAACAGGGACGCTACAAAAGTAGAGCGACAGGGACAGCAAAAGACGCCATATTTCTTGCCGCTCTTTTGACATTTCTCTTCAGTAAGGTTTGCCATTTCATGATGGAGCGCTCTTATTGAAAAACCCTTTATTAAGTTTTTAAGGTAATAATGAAAAGAATTTGTGTTATTACTAAATATTGAACAACAAGTAACAATGAAAAGCGTGGAAAATATTTATGGAGGATTTATGGAGGAGGTGTGTTTTTGTCTTTCTTGTTTTTCAAAGCTAAAGAATATAAGCATCTTAAAAATAAAGTCTGTGAAGCACTATGGATTCGGTAAATAGCTTCAAAAGTGCTTGAAAAGTCGCTTCAAAAAGATAAAATAGAAATAACAACGTTGTTTCTCTTTTCTTCGCTACGCTTTTCGTACATCGATTGTGCATATGCACTGTGCTATGTACATTTTTATGTTTATTTTACTTTTATACATAGTTTTTTTGTTCATTGTAAAATCATGAAGTTCTAAAGTTAAGTTATTAACATTTTCACAGTGTTTTTTTTTCACAAATCCGCTGATTAATTTGAAAGTGCAACAACAACAAAAATGCGAATAAAACAGCATCCAAGCTTTTGATAGAATTTTTGGCGGGACATTTTTTGTACCACAAAGAAAATTCGTTCTTGTTGCCAACTAGATATCTGTACTGGATACATACATGTAGTGTGGTGCGATGCGAACGTCTGTTGTCATGCGTCTGTCCGTTGTCATGCGTTTGTTTGTTGCCATGCGATGATATAGGATAGCAACGAAGAGTTGTCGTTGTGAAAGTGTGTGTATACGCATCGTCATTCAATACTTTGGTATTCTCATCTTTCGGTTAGTGTTTCGCTTTTTAGCGTTTCAGTTTGTTTTCGCAAAGATAAATGTTACCCTGCAAGATATAATTTGTGTTATCTTCACATACGGTACGTGTAGCATACGTATTTTTATAATCTCTGACGAAAACAGAAATATGCCTATACGAAATATTTCTTATATTTATTATGAAAATGCGAATAAAACAGCAATGCGAATAAAACAGCATTCAAGCTTTTGATAGAATTTTTGGCGGGACATTTTTTGTACCACAAAGAAAAGTGTGGTGCCATGCGAATGTCTGTTGTCATGCGTCTGTCCGTTGTCATGCGTCTGTTTGTTGCCATGCGATGATACAGGATAGCAACGAAGAGTTGTCGTTGTCAAAGTGTGTGTATACGCATCGTAATTCATTACTTTTGTATTCTCATCTTTCGGTTAGTGTTTCGCTTTTTAGCGTTTCAGTTTGTTTTCGCAAAGATAAATGTTACCCTACAAGATATAATTTGTGTTCTCTTGACATACGGTACGTGTGCATACTTATTTCTTAGATTCTCTGACGAAAACAGAAATATGCCTATAGGAAATATTCCTTATATATATTATGAATGTATATGTTCATTTTATTATGGCCTAGAGATTTTGAATTTTCCGTCAATCTTTTATTTAACATTTAAAAAGTTAAATTTTGTAAGATTTTTGCAAGTACAATATCATATGTACCTATGCAAAGGGCACGAACTTAGTGTGCACGAACAAGAGCAAGAACAAGATTACCATTTCTTGCCTTGTTCTTGCAAATGATCATCACCAATACTAATAATAATAATAATTTTGTACAATAGTCCTATAAGAACTTAGGCCGAGCTCTCTCACCATTTTGAGCTGTGCGTGTTATATTTGTACTCAAAGTGGTGGGACCTACAGATTATTGCCGAATCCGAACGGCGGGTGAGAGCTTTTTCATAGGCAATGTTTTACTCTCGTAGGTTTGCCATTTACTGCCGAGAGGTAGCGCGGTATAGAAAAATGTTTCTAAGAAAAGATGTTGTTAGCCCCAGTCCAGGCTTGAACCGGGAACCTTACGGCTCGCAGTCCAACGCACTAACCACTGAGCTACCGCGGCTACAATAATACTGGGTATGCTTTATTCTGGCTGTTACAAACGGCGTACCAAACTGAATGTACCCTTTGACTCTTCGTGTATGGTATAAAAATGTAGCATGAATTCACCTATGAAAAAAAATAGTACTCTTGGTTAAAAAGTATCAAATCCTTTATTAAAAAATCTTGAATTTAAATTTTCTACTTTTTGTACTCATTGTATTTATTACTATGATGAACTTGTTATTCTTGTACTAACTACTTGTATTCTTGTATTTATATTACTTCCTGCTCATGCTATATTTCTTTACTGTTTGTGCTCTTGTATTTCTCGAACTTCAAGTATTTTTCGTAATTCGAGTACAACCAAATACCTTTACTTGCTTTTTTAAGATGTACTGAATAATATCTTAAAATAAATTCATATAATTTATTAAATATATTTCTAAAATTAACATAAAATATAATTGTTTTTTTATAAAAATTAAAAAAAAAGTGTTAAGAGTAAATTTATAATCAACTATTTAATTGTCTGGTACTTTCCTTTGAGATTCCAATCCACGCTTGACGTTAATACTGTAATATTTATGAGCTGCCACAAATGTTGTTAATTTTCTTTTGAATAATATTTTTTCCGTTCATGGTGACCCAATTACAAGACATCCCCACATAAATGTAAAAATCCCATTATAATTACGTTTATTTAATAAACGGTCTTCGTTTGCAAGTGGTTGAATGCCCAAAAATATGGCACCATGATACGAAAAAAATTAATGAGGCTGAAAACATGTTGACTATAGTGTGAAATGAAATGAGATGGGCGGGCGGTACTATGATAAGACTAGCAGTGGTATTGTGATGAAAATAAGCAGAAGATGCGAAATAATAAAATGTGGGGAGAGCCCATAAAGCAGCTGGGTGGTAGGAAGAATGAATAATAATAAGTTTGCTCCAGGAAAAATTAAGTTACTTTTGAGACATCAGTAGTAGCAGTGAAAGTGGTGTGGAATGAAGAATGGCAGTAAATTGCGTACTAAAGAAAAGTAATAAAGCAACAAAATCGAAACAAGTGATGTGAAAAATAGCAGTAAAAGTGCTGCTGGCGAAAATTTATATTTATTTCATTTTTTTATTGCTACTATTTTTAATGATGTGGCCAATAAACGCACTTGCGGCATTATATTTTTTAATAACAATTATTGCTTTTATCTATATATATAAAACTCTTGGTCCGTCTGTCAATCTGTCGGTCTGTCTGTCTGTTTGTTTCAGCATCACGTCTAAACCGCTGAACCGATTTAACTGAAATTTTTCCACAGGATACTAAGGAGTCCGGAGGGTGTCACAGGCTATATATGGGCGAGATTGAACAAAGGGGCGTGGTACCCATACAACCTAAACTTTCAAAACGACATAACTCAGCACATACACAATCTAAAAAGATGAAACAAAAAACTAAAATTCACCACACTAAAACTCACCACACTAAAACTCACCACACTAAAACTCACCACAATAAAACTCACAACGCTAAAACTCACCACACTAGAAATTCACCATATTAAAACTCACCACACCAAAACTCACCACACTAAAACTCACCACACCAAAATTCACCACACTAAAACTCACCAAACTAAAACTCAACACAATAAAGTTCACCACACTAAAACTCACAACACTAAAAATTCACCACACTAAAACTCACCACACTAAAATTCACCATACTAAAAACTCACCACAATAAAACTCACTACACTAAAAATTCACCACACTAAAGCTCACCACACTAAAACTCACCACACTAAAACTCACTACACTAAAACTCACCACACCAAAACTCACCACACTAAAACTCACCACACTAAAAATTCAACACACTAAAGCTCACCACATTAAAACTAACTACACTAAAACTTTTACTGGGAAAACTCTACGGGGAAGAATTCTACCGGGAAGAGTTCTACCGGGAAAGTTCTACGCTAAAGCGTTCTATGGGGAAGAATTTTACGGCGAAGATTTCTACTGCGAAAAATTCTACGGCGAAATATTCTACTGTCTGAATTGTCTTTGAGAAAAGTTGTTTTGGCGGAGAATTATTATTTGGTTACTACATTTATAAAACCAATAAAAACTTCCACAGCGAAGTACGGGCCCCTGATATAAAAAATAATAATGTTTTTTTTCATATTAATTAAATCGCTTTGTATCTATGAATTCACAAAATCTTGGCACGAGTCGTGCACGGGTTCAGCTAGTAATCTATAAAAGCAATAAATATTTTTAAAATTATAGAATTTATAGAAATAATTTTTTCATTGAACATTTTATGAACTCTTTATTTTACAACATCAGTGCCTGATTCGAAACATGACGCTATTTCATGTTTCTGAGTTTACATTTATCCTAACCGTATTACATTCAAGGTATATTCAATTTCTTCTGAAACTCCTTTTATGGATTTTTGGAGCCCTTTATTGGCATTAATTTGAATTAAGTTTTTGGGCTCTGTTAGACTTTTAATAACATCCCGTTCAGTTTCAAAAAAAGTTTCTATTTCTTTTATGTTGCCCCACTCATTTTGATCTCACGCATCCTTCGAATCAACAACATAGTTGTCTGTACTATAAATTATTGCCTCCCAACTAACGGACATTTATTGTTAATGTCGAGTTTTATCGATGTGTGTTTTTTTATTTATTCTGTTTTTTTGGTGTGGCATCTTCAACTGTTATTTTAACCTCTTTATGCGATTCAGTATAACTGAAATACTGTTGGTATTATGGCCAAGGTCGAGACTGACATTGAATCTATTAGCACCACAGACTTTGTCTTCGGGTCAGCAGACATTGTTTTTCGTTTATGTGGCGAGCCCTAAAGAAAACGAGCTTGAAAACTATTAAATAACTGCCATAAAAGTACGCAAACTGATGTCACTACTCAACATTATTTTTACTATGGGCATCATACATATCATTTCTGCGAATTTGCGAATTTTTCATACATACTAAGTTTTGTTTTTAAGAACATTCTTCCTCGCGTTAATTATTCCCCCCAATGAGATGAAAAGTAAAAATTTTATATTTTCATGCGCTGTTCAGAAAATTATTATTTTTGTATTTTATAATATTTGTGGAATAAGTATCAGGAATAGCAATGTCTCGGGGGAGAATAATTCTGGGAAGAATTATCTCTGGAAAATATTGTCTCATGGAAAAATGATGTTGGAAAGAATAGTCAAAAAAAATTAAGCAGAAGAATTGTCTGGAGAAGAAATGTCTGAGAATAATGTTAAGGTGAAAAAATGCCAACGGGAAAACTTTTCACAGTAAAGAATTTTCTCTGGAAAAATTCTATATGGAAATAATTGTCTAGGGAAATATTATTCTGAGTCGAATATTATTCTGAGAACACTTTGAGTACAAATATAACACGCACAGCTCAAAATGGTGAGAGAGCTCGGCCGAAGTTCTATACAGGACTGTAGCGCTAAACTATATATATATATAATATTGTCAGAAGAAGAAATCTCTGGTAAAGAATTGTCCGAAAAAAAAATGACTTTGGTAAGAAATTTCACTGAAAAAAAAAATCGTCCGTATATGAAATGTTTCGGGGAAGAGTTAACTCTTGAAAAAATTGTCTCGCGGGGAACATTTTTTTATAAATAATAGTCCGAAGAAAAATGATACGGACATGGTATGAGAAGAATTCAGCGGAGAAAAAAATATTTTAGAATAATTATCTCTGATAAGAAATATTATGAGGGGAAATATTATCCGGTATAAAATTGTCAGATGAAAAAAATGTCTGGAAAAGAAGAAATTTCTCTGGCAATAATTGTCTCTGAAAAAAATGCTGTAGGGCGATGATATGTCTCTGAAAAGAATTGTCTATGGGTTTATAAAAGAAAAAAAATTGCTTTGGAAAAGAATAGTCTGGAAAAATATTATTTGGAGTAAAATTGACAGAAAAAGAAATGTGTGAGAAAGAAAATATGACACTCGCAAGAAGTGTGACAAAAAAAAATATCCTGGGGAAGAAATAATAATAGTTTGACACTACAGTCCTATAAGAACTTAGGCCGAGCTCTCTGACCATTTTCAGTTTATGATTGCCAATTGATGTGTCAATTGTTTATAAAAGTACCATACAAATATTTTGATTTTATGACAAAATGTACAATCTATGTATAAATATGTAAAGTAAAGTCTTCAAAAATTAAAAAAAAAAAATCATGTTCCAGTCTATATCTTTAAAACTAATGAAGATATTTTCTCATGTAAGCATATTTTCTTTAGATCTCAATGTAAGCTTTTCACAAACAAAAGAATTTTAAAAATCGGATAACTTTTCAATTTTTTACAATTTTTGAAGAATTTTTAAGAAAAAATCTCGACATTACTGATTTTTATCTCCATAACCATTAAAGATACAAACTCCAATTTCAAAACTTAAGTTTTCTCATGTTCTTTCTGTAGAACACTTTTAAAATTTTTAAAATCGGTTGAGTGGTTCCGAAAATACTGAATTTCAGCGGATTTATGAGCGTTTTTGGGCACACTGTGCGACGGGTGAGAGCTTTTCATAGGCAATGTTTTACTCTCGTAGATTTGCCATTTACTGCCGAGAGGTAGCGCGGTATAGAAAAATGTTTCTATGAAAAGATGTTATTAGCCCCAGTCCAGGGTTGCACCGGGAACCTTTTGGCTCGCAGTTCAATGCACTAACCACTACAAGAAATACCACTGAAAATAATTGTCTCTGGGACGAATTATATCAGGACAAATTTGTCTATTATTATTGAGCGCATATTTAGCGATGCAGCATACACAGAAAATATACACCCAGAAAAAAATTCCCTCAAATCCCATTAAAATTGGTCAATGAGACAATTATTGATTTAATAGTATACAAAAAATAAATATTTTCATATAAACTGAATGGAAATGTCATGGTATTTTGTGGTAATTAATGGTATTTTCCGATTAAAATAATAATTTATCCTGTTGACTATTTTTAATAGTAAAAAACTATTATTTATATAGTATTTTTTCTGAGTGTATATATGGTAAATATAGCAATTCATTTTTAATTGTTTCATCGTCGATAAGGCATTTAATTGTATTGATTAAATATTTAATTATATTAATTAAGAAATTAATTTAACAAAAATTAAAGGAAAGGAAATACACACCCGATGAAAATATATATATATTTTTTTATTTCCTATTTATTTTACATATTTTTTATATTTTGTACTACTTGTTGGTCAAAAATTGCACCACGTTGAAGGGAAATGTTAAACACAAATAAGGAGAAGAATACCAAAGTCATGACATGCGGACGATGTACGGAAAAATGACCCGACGAACCGAATAGGCAGCATGAGTTGAGGTGAACCAATGTAAAATAAGATCGGTCAACAGTACATGTAATGCTGTGTAGTGAATTTCAAACTGTGTATTGCTTGTAAAACTGTTCGTTCTTGTATATGCTAAATATGTATATATTTTAGCAAATACACCAACTCATAAAGGATTTGATTAATACTATTAAATAATTCGTATATCCAATTAATTATATTAATAGAATTATTTTTTTTTTATTTTTTTTTATAATTTTGTTTTTTGTAATCTCAGTTGCTATATTTACGTTCAATATTTTGTCTGTGTATATTTTATATAAAGCGATTTTAAGCACTTCAAATTATAGTAGACGCGTGCCGTGCTTTTTTCGTGTCACGACCGAAAATATGAGTTCGTGCGTGCATATCTTCGTGCGTGCTAGTTGTTGTCGTACATGTGCGTGTTCGTGCCTCTAAAATCATGCATGCGCCCATTAACATTTTTTTTTTTTAGTTTCTATTCCAATTTAATAAACTCTTTACTTTCAGCATCAAAAAATAATAATTTCGTGGTATTTTAACCAGGCACAAACACACTTTGGAATATCGGTGTCGGTTCCACACATTTTTTAATAACGGTTCCGGTACAAAAAATCGAAACGGTTCCAATTCCGGTTCTTTGCGGTCCCCGACAGGTTTCATTTTCGGTGAGGTTCCGATTCAGAGAATAAAACAGCACCAAAGTTAATTTTAGAAATATTTATAATAAGGGACCATAAAGAACCAGTACCGGAACCGCTTTAAAAATGTCTGAAACCGGAATCGAAACACCTATATTTTTTTTGGTTGGAACCAAAATCGGAACAGGAACCGTTTTTTTTTTTAAAACTTGGTACGAGAACCGGCACCGATATTCCAAGGGTTTTAGTCCCACTCTGGGAACGCAAAAAACGGAATTGTTACCGGAACCGTTACGATTTTAGAAATCAGAATCGCCATTAAAAAATTTGTGGAACCGGTATCGGAACCCATAAAATTTTTTGGTTGAAACCGGAATCGGAACCGCTAATTTAAAAATCATGGAACCAGAACCGAAAACGATATTCTAAAGGGTTATAGTACCTTTTATAATATTATTTTTCAGGTTTTGCCTAGTTTTTCATGTGATTTCGTGCCTTTTTCGTGTTTTGTCGTGGTTCTTCGAGTCTTTCTATATCCCGTGTTTTATCGTGCTTCTCGTGCGTGCCTTTAAATTTAGTCGTCGGGGTCGTGCTCGTGCGTGTCATCTATCGGCGTGCCCGTGCGTGTCCGTGCCACCAAAAACAGGCACGCGCCCATCTCTACTTCAAATACATTAAAAATCAAGTATAGTTGTATAAATATTACTTTAAAATTATTTATTGTTTTATTCTATTTATTTTGCAAAGCATTAAATAGTACTACTTTTTTAAAGAAAAATTAGAAATTAAACAATACAAAAACGAATATTTTTTAAATTCAAAAAAAAAAACCATAGAACTTAAAAGATTATTCAATATTTTTAAAAACACTGCAATTTAAATTGGGTAAATTTTAAATGTGTTGTCGAAATATTTTTGACTCATTCTACAGCTGACAGTAAAATCTTGACACTAGCGCCTCAGCGCATGGTCGACTGACTGACAGACTGCGGCAACATGTTGCAGACAATCAGAAAATATGATTGCGAGTCTGGAAAACTTTCTCAAGTGTAAAACTTTGGCATGATTTTTGAACATTCTTCAACTGTGACTAAAGCTCAAAATACGTAAAAGAACTAAAAATGGAGAAAACCAAATAAAATGATATGAAATTCAAACACATATGAGTTGTCATAAATGGCCTGGTAGTTGGTGACAAGTGGCGGTAGCTTAAATTCTGAGTATTTGTGACAGACGGTGTCTTAATGTCTGCCTAAAAGATTAAAAAGGCTCAACAACTGCTTGAAACATTTCTTTGTAAATTTCCAACAATTTCATTTTATCTTTAGCAACACACGCACTTTACGCATGACTGCATTTGAAATGAAATGTGAAAAAGTTTTGAAATTTTTTTTTTATAAATTAAATTTTACAAACATTTAACAACTCTGTTGCTCAACTCATTTTCACAATGTGCAACACCCGCTGACAGTCTTTTAAATGCCACTTTTAGGTAGAAGAATTTTACTTTAAGCCGCTTTCAGCTCAAGTGCAACTGTGGCAGTCATGTCGAGGCAGCAGTCAGTCGCAAAACAGCACAATTTAGAACCCACTCGAGAGTGCAACAAAATTGGCTACAATTGAAATACCGCAAATTGTGTGGCGGCTGCCTGCCAAGAGTGGTGGCACCCTGCTGAACTGAAGGTCGTTTCTATTTATTTTTTGTTTTGTGCAAAACTGTTGCCTTTATTATGCAAGTTTGTGGAAATCTTAAATGCAAATTTGCCACTTTTATGCACTATATAAAAACAGTGTAAAAACACGCAAATCATTCTGTTGCATGAATAGTCATAAATTTTCTACAAAGTATTGGTATTTGAAGCGGTGTTATTAAGTAGAAATATAAATTGTAACCATTTTAAAATGAACAGGTTTATGCTATCAACGACAAACGCATAGAAACAGCGTTTACTGCATAGTCGGTTTCTAGAAGTTTCTAGAAACTTCTACACTAACGTGAATCCGTATTGCTCGTAAGATATATCCATCACTCTCACACTCATGTATTTTATTACGCTATTTATTCTTAATATAATTTACAGACAATTATTTAATACACTTTTTAATCGTATAATATGACGTATAAAAACAAGCTGCACGAAAATGGTTTTATAGCGGGAATTTAAAAAATATATCTTAAATAGTATAATTAATTGTTTTGAGAAATGCATTAAAAATATTGTAAAAATAACTATGTCAAATAGTTTACAATGCTACATGCTAAGAAACTGTGTATCTATTGCATTTGAGAAACATAAGCAAAAAGTAATGCTTAAATTGTTAGTGTAGATTGGGATTTGTTTTGAATTATATTAAATTTGCAATTAATTCCAATTGATTTTTCATAAATAATTATAAAATTTACATTCCATATAAAGGGTTTTTCAATAAGAGCGCTACAAGGGTTTCAAGGATTTTTCAACAGGGACGCTACAAAAGTAGAGCGACAGGGACAGCAAACGACGCCATATTTCTTGCCGCTCTTTTGACATTTCTCTTCAGTAAGGTTTGCCATTTCATGATGGAAATAAATAAATTTCATAAATAAATAAAATTTACATTCCATATAAAGGGTTTTTCAATAAGAGCACTACAAGGGTTTCAAGAGTTTTTCAACAGGGACGCTACAAAAGTAGAGCGACAGGGACAGCAAACAACGCCATATTTCTTGCCGCTCTTTTGACATTTCTCTTCAGTAAGGTTTTCCATTTCATGATGGAAAGATATACGAGCCAAGAACGAGTCGAAATTATTAAAATTTACTACCGAAATTCGAATTTATATATTTTTCCATCATGAAATGGCAAACCTTACTGAAGAGAAATGTCAAAAGAGCGGCAAGAAATATCGTTTGCTGTCCCTGTCGCTCTACTTTTGTAGCGTCCCTGTTGAAAAACCCTTTAATTCAAAAAAATGTATTTCTCACACTTTTTGTTTGTACAGCATGACGTATGAGTAACATGGCAAATGCATTAATATCACGTTAAATTATACATGTTATGACAATTTAAAGAAAATTCAAATTTCTTCAGGTACTTATTATTTTTATACAATAACTGAAAATAATAAAAAAATAATAAATCTAACTACAGTTATATTTTAAACCAGCACCTTTTTGACTATATAAACATATAAGAAAATGCTAATTAAACTCCCCTAAATTATGCTGCTTTGTACAAATAGTTTTTGCACCATTCGATTATAGTGCTCTTTATAACCCTGCTTATTAGTTTAATTAGTTCCGAAAGAAAAAATACCCTCAAATGTGCTACCACTAAAACAAAGATTTTTGAATAATTGCGTTGATCATTTAAAAGAGCCTCTGATTTTCTACTGCTGCGCATATTAAGTAGTCAACGAATAGAAAATTATTTAGTATGCGGCACAAGCACATTAAATAAGGAATAAATTAACTATACTTCGAAACATTTAACAGCACATAATACATAGTGGCATTGATAAATATGTAGATATGTGCTAACAATTATTCACTGTCACGAGCTAATGTTGCCAACGCCTTGAGAGGGGCAAGAGCCAAAAGTATTAATTAATTCACAGGAAAAAGATTTATTTACGTAAAGTAAATCTAAATGAAATTGATTCAAAGAAAAGGAGTAAAATTGAATAATTTCTCGTTTTTCCACATGAAATATCAGAAATTGAATATTGAGTCATTTGTTTTTTTTTTATTTAAATAAGTAGTTGGTAAGACACGTTTTTAATTGAAAATTGCAATTATTTCGAACTCAGTTTTCTTGATTTAACTGATCTTTTTATTATTATAATTTTTATTATTGAAAAAATGTGAAATTCTATATATACTTTCGATTTTCCTTTACTTATATCTGTACACATACTTTAAATTTGAAATATTTTACTGTATACAAAAGTCATTGCGATATTTGTTTTTATTTAGGTTTTCTGTATATAAAAGTTAATTTATTTGTTTTTGGTGATATTTGAAATGTTTTTTTTCTGATTTGTCTACAACCTTTATTTTGAACAATTTTGACTATATTTTAAAATAGAAATAACGTGGACAATAAGGGACACTCAGACGCGTCGCACATTTGAGCGAGGATGATTGATGTGTACAAAAGTCTTATATCGGTTATGAGACGTTTCAATAACACATGCTCGCAATTTCTTAGTATCCCTTTTCCTCGTCCAAGTATGCAAGGGTTTATAATTAGTAAATCTTTAACAATCTCGCCCACACTCTACTTGGCGATTAAAATGTAAAATATGATTTTTTCATCGATTTGTACTACTTCAGGTGTTAGAATTTTAAAAATGTTTATTATATGGCATGGTCAACGCCACGGACATGTCTGAACCGCTACATCAAAAGTTGAAGCAGCAGATGTCGTAGCAGTTGGAAGCATAAAAAGGGGCATAAATGGGAGTCCCGGAACATGTGATGCCTTAACGATGACGTGCTATTTTTGTGATGCATCTTTACTAGTGCGGTACATTTAACATTAATATATTTGAGACACGCGACAATGAGGACAGAATTTTGGTCTCGGCTTTAGTTTATACGCGATGTTTGTTTTTTAATTGTTTTGACAATTTTAATTTAAACACCGTGTTTATCAACCGGAAACGAGAAAAATCAATAAACGAATGACAAAAAAATATTAAAATTGAAAAATAAAAAATGAGATGAGTTTTGATACTTTCCTCACCTTGTTAAATACACCTTGATATCTCACAAACCAAATTATTTTCGCGTAAAAGCTTTACTTTTTAATACAGAAAAGATAATTTCATTATTGTCTTTGGTTAAAAAATTAAAAATAACGCAAGAACCAAACTATCAAAAAATAAAAAATCGGCTATATCTCAACTAGAGCGAATTAGGAAAAACTGATACCATTTTCGGAATAAGCGTAACAATCTTAATTAACAATTTCCATGACACTAATAAAGGGTTTTTCAACAGGGACGCTACAAAAGTATAGCGACAGGGACAGCAAACGACGCCATATTTCCTGCCGCTCTGTTGACATTTCTCTTCAGTAAGGTTAAATATGGCGTCGTTTGCTGTCCCTGTCGCTCTACTTTTGTAGCGTCCCTGTTAAATACTAGTCCCAGTATTCTTTATTATAAGGCTTACATATATATATATATATATATATATATATATATATATATATATATATATATATATATATATATATATATAAGAAATATATATATATATATATATATAAGAAATATATATATATATATATACGTGTTGAAGAATTTAATTTTTTGACGACCCATTTTTAAAGGCGTCTATTTTCTCCAAATTGTTTACTGGTTACAAGCAGGGACTAAAAATTCTTTGAAATATCGGATCCGGTTCTGGTTCTTATATTTTAAAATAGCAGTTTCGGTTCCAATCAAAAAAAAAGTAATATGCGTTCCAATTCCGGTTCAACACATTTTTCTAAATAAAGATTCTAAAAATCGAATCGATTCCGGTTGTTTGCGGTCCCTGACAGAGACAAAAAGATCAGTTCCGGTTCCAAGAAGTTAAAAACAGCGGTTCCGATTCTGGTTCCAACCAAAAAAAAAAAAAGTATATGAGTTCCGGATCCACAAAAATGTGAATTCCGATTCCACAATTTTTTGTTTAACAACGATGCTGGGCACTTGGTTTGTGCTTTGATTTTTTGAATTTCCGTTGTTAATCCGATTTGCTGGTATATGTTTTTTTTTAACTGTTATTTGTGTATTTTTTGCGCATTTTACTTCAGCTTTTACTTTTGCAGTCGCTTCGGCCAGAAGTCATGAGCCTTTAAAATGGCGAACTCGCATGTTATTTTTTTTTGTTATTGATTTTTTTTTACCTTTTTGTTTTTTACTTTTTGTCTCTTTGTTTCAAGTTTATTCAATTTCTATTTTATATTTCTTTTTTATATTTATATTTCTTTTTATACAAATTCTTTTTTCTATGACTGAAGTTACAAAATAATTTATTTTTGATATTTTCTCCTTAATAAGATTTTTAATTCTTAAATATTTCATTTTTAAAGCCTTAAAACCACCGTACCGCAATTAATCAAATTATATTAATAACACTCAAATTCACTACAATAAAACTCACCTAAGATAGAATATGTATTGTGGCAGTACACTTTTATTTTAAAGACACTGTCAGATGACCGCACAAAAACTTTACCCCCTTTAATACTTACTTCCCCTCCCCCTTTTAACAACTCACCATTAAGTCACAATTACACCCAGAAAAAAATACTATATAAATAATAGTTTTTTACTATTAAAAATATTCAATAGGATATATTATTATTTTAATCGGAAAATACCATTAAATACTAGAAAATACCATGACATTACCATTGAATTTATATGAAAAGATTTTTTTTTTATACTATTAAATCAATAGTTATCCTATTGACAAATTTTAATGGTATTTGAGGGATTTTTTATCTGGGTGTACTCATCTACTCCTTTTTCATAATTTGCAACTCAATTTTTTTAAATGGCTTATATTCCTTTCCTGTTTTTATAGTTCTTCTATAATGGGTGGTCCGCTTCAGGGTGCAAATATATTCATTTAATGATTTATTTATTTATTCGTTTATTCATTTATTCATTTATTCATTTATTCATTTATTCATTTATTCATTTATTCATTTATTCATTTATTCATTTATTCATTTATTCATTTATTCATTTATTCATTTATTCATTTATTCATTTATTCATGAATTCATTTATTCATTTATTCATTTATTAATTTATTAATTTATTCATTTATTCATTTATTCATTTATTCATTTATTCATTTATTCATTTATTCATTTATTCATTTATTCATTTATTCATTTATTCATTTATTCATTTATTCATTTATTCATTTATACATTATTTCATTTATTCATTTATTCATTTATTCATTTATGCATTTATTCATTTATTCATTTATTCATTTATTCATTTATTCATTTATTCATTTATTCATTTATTCATTTATTCATTTATTCATTTATTCATTTATTCATTTATTCATTTATTCATTTATTCATTTATTCATTTATTCATTTATTCATTTATTCATTTATTCATTTATTCATTTATTCATTTATTCATTTATTCATTTATTCATTTATTCATTTATTCATTTATTCATTTATTCATTTATTCATTTATTCATTTATTCATTTATTCATTTATTCATTTATTCATTTATTCATTTATTCATTTATTCATTTATTCATTTATTCATTTATTCATTTATTCATTTATTCATTTATTCATTTATTCATTTATTCATTTATTCATTTATTCATTTATTCATTTATTCATTTATTCATTTATTCATTTATTCATTTATTCATTTATTCATTTATTCATTTATTCGTTTATTCATTTATTCATTTATTCATTTATTCATTTATTCATTTATTCATTTATACATTTATTCATTTATTCATTTATTCATTTATTCATTTATTCATTCATTTATTCATTCATTTATTCATTTATTCATTTATTCATTTATTCATTTATTCATTTATTCATTTATTCATTTATTCATTTATTTATTAATTTATTCATTTATTCATTTATTCATTTATTCATTTATTCATTTATTCATTCATTCATTCATTCATTTATTTATTCATTTATTCATTTATTCATTTATTCATTTATTCATTCATTTATTCATTCATTTATTCATTTATTCATTTATTCATTTATTCATTTATTCATTTATTCATTTATTCATTTATTCATTTATTCATTTATTCATTTATTCATTTATTCATTTATTCATTTATTCATTTATTCATTTATTCATTTATTCATTTATTCATTTATTCATTTATTCATTTATTCATTTATTCATTTATTCATTTATTCATTTATTCATTTATTCATTTATTCATTTATTCATTTATTCATTTATTCATTTATTCATTTATTCATTTATTCATTTATTCATTTATTCATTTATTCATTTATTCATTTATTCATTTATTCATTTATTCATTTATTCATTTATTCATTTATTCATTTACTCATTTATTCATTTATTCATTTATTCATTTATTCATTTATTCATTTATTCATTTATTCATTTATTCATTTATTCATTTATTCATTTATTCATTTATTCATTTATTCATTTATTCATTTATTCATTTATTCATTTATTCATTTATTCATTTATTCATTTATACATTTATTCATTTATTCATTTATTCATTTATTCATTTATTCATTCATTTATTCATTCATTTATTCATTTATTCATTTATTCATTTATTCATTTATTTATTAATTTATTCATTTATTCATTTATTCATTCATTCATTCATTCATTCATTTATTCATTCATTTATTCATTTATTCATTTATTCATTTATTCATTCATTTATTCATTCATTTATTCATTCATTTATTCATTTATTCATTTATTCATTTATTCATTTATTCATTTATTCATTTATTCATTTATTCATTTATTCATTTATTCATTTATTCATTTATTCATTTATTCATTTATTCATTTATTCATTTATTCATTTATTCATTTATTCATTTATTCATTTATTCATTTATTCATTTATTCATTTATTCATTTATTCATTTATTCATTTATTCATTTATTCATTTATTCATTTATTCATTTATTCATTTACTCATTTATTCATTTATTCATTTATTCATTTATTCATTTATTCATTTATTCATTTATTCATTTATTCATTTATTCATTTATTCATTTATTCATTTATTCATTTATTCATTTATTCATTTATTCATTTATTCATTTATTCGTTTATTCATTTATTCATTTATTCATTTATTCATTTATTCATTTATTCATTTATTCATTTATTCATTTATTCATTTATACATTTATTCATTTATTCATTTATTCATTTATTCATTTATTCATTTATTCATTCATTTATTCATTCATTTATTCATTTATTCATTTATTCATTTATTCATTTATTCATTTATTCATTTATTCATTTATTCATTTATTTATTAATTTATTCATTTATTCATTTATTCATTTATTCATTCATTCATTCATTCATTCATTTATTCATTTATTTATTCATTTATTCATTTATTCATTTATTCATTTATTCATTTATTCATTTATTCATTTATTCATTTATTCATTTATTCATTCATTTATTCATTCATTTATTCATTTATTCATTTATTCATTTATTCATTTATTCATTTATTTATTTATTCATTTATTCATTTATTCATTTATTCATTTATTCATTTATTCATTTATTCATTTATTCATTTATTCATTTATTCATTTATTCATTTATTCGTTTATTCATTTATTCATTTATTCATTTATTCGTTTATTCATTTATTCATTTATGCATTTATTCATTTATTCGTTTATTCATTTATTCATTTATTCATTTATTCATTCATTTATTCATTTATTCATTTATTCATTTATTCATTTATTCATTTATTCATTTATTCATTTATTCATTTATTCATTTATTCATTTATTCATTTATTCATTTATTCATTTATTCATTTATTCATTTATTCATTTATTCATTTATTCATTTATTCATTTATTCATTTATTCATTTATTCATTTATTCATTTATTCATTTATTCATTTATTCATTTATTCATTTATTCATTTATTCATTTATTCATTTATTCATTTATTCATTTATTCATTTATTCATTTATTCATTTATTCATTTATTCATTTATTCATTTATTCATTTATTCATTTATTCATTTATTCATTTATTCATTTATTCATTTATTCATTTATTCATTTATTCATTTATTCATTTATTCATTTATTCGTTTATTCATTTATTCATTTATTCGTTTATTCATTTATTCATTTATTCATTTATTCATTTATTCATTTATTCATTTATTCATTTATACATTTATTCATTTATTCATTTATTCATTTATTCATTTATTCATTTATTCATTTATTCATTCATTTATTCATTCATTTATTCATTCATTTATTCATTTATTCATTTATTCATTTATTCATTTATTCATTTATTCATTTATTCATTTATTCATTTATTCATTTATTCATTTATTCATTTATTCATTTATTCATTTATTCATTTATTCATTTATTCATTTATTCGTTTATTCATTTATTCATTTATTCATTTATTCATTTATTCATTTATTCATTTATTCGTTTATTCATTTATTCATTTATTCATTTATTCATTTATTCATTCATTTATTCATTTATTCATTCATTTATTCATTTATTCATTTATTCATTTATTCATTTATTCATTTATTCATTTATTCATTTATTCATTTATTCATTTATTCATTTATTCATTCATTTATTCATTTATTCATTTATTCATTTATTCATTTATTCATTTATTCATTTATTCATTTATTCATTTATTCATTTATTCATTTATTCATTTATTCATTTATTCATTTATTCATTTATTCATTTATTCATTTATTCATTTATTCATTTATTCATTTATTCATTTATTCATTTATTCATTTATTCATTTATTCATTTATTCATTTATTCATTTATTCATTTATTCATTTATTCATTTATTCATTTATTCATTTATTCATTTATTCATTTATTCATTTATTCATTTATTCATTTATTCATTTATTCATTTATTCATTTATTCATTTATTCATTTATTCATTTATTCATTTATTCATTTATTCATTTATTCATTTATTCATTTATTCATTTATTCATTTATTCATTTATTCATTTATTCATTTATTCATTTATTCATTTATTCATTTATTCATTTATTCATTTATTCATTTATTCATTTATTCATTTATTCATTTATTCATTTATTCATTTATTCATTTATTCATTTATTCATTTATTCATTTATTCATTTATTCATTTATTCGTTTATTCATTTATTCATTTATTCATTTATTCATTTATTTATTTATTCATTTATTCATTTATTCATTTATTCATTTATTCATTTATTCATTTATTCATTTATTCATTTATTCATTTATTCATTTATTCATTTATTCATTTATTCATTTATTCATTTATTCATTTATTCATTTATTCATTTATTCATTTATTCATTTATTCATTTATTCATTTATTCATTTATTCATTTATTCATTTATTCATTTATTCATTTATTCATTTATTCATTTATTCATTTATTCATTTATTCATTTATTCATTTATTCATTTATTCATTTATTCATTTATTCATTTATTCATTTATTCATTTATTCATTTATTCATTTATTCATTTATTCATTTATTCATTTATTCATTTATTCATTTATTCATTTATTCATTTATTCATTTATTCATTTATTCATTTATTCATTTATTCATTTATTCATTTATTCATTTATTCATTTATTCATTTATTCATTTATTCATTTATTCATTTATTCATTTATTCATTTATTCATTTATTCATTTATTCATTTATTCATTTATTCATTTATTCATTTATTCATTTATTCATTTATTCATTTATTCATTTATTCATTTATTCATTTATTCATTTATTCATTTATTCATTTATTCATTTATTCATTTATTCATTTATTCATTTATTCATTTATTCATTTATTCATTTATTCATTTATTCATTTATTCATTTATTCATTTATTCATTTATTCATTTATTCATTTATTCATTTATTCATTTATTCATTTATTCATTTATTCATTTATTCATTTATTCATTTATTCATTTATTCATTTATTCAATTATTCATTTATTCATTTATTCATTTATTCTTTTATACATTTATTCATTTATTCATTTTTTTAATTTAAATTTATACATTTATTCATTCATTTACTCATTTATTCATTGTTCATTAATTTGTTTTTAAATTTAAACAAAAAAATTGTCGCTGACAACGATATGTTCAAATTAGCAAAGCATAAACATTTCAGGCAATAAATATAAATATTTCCAGTTTTTTTTGGTTTGCTAATTTGACACCGGAGGCATAACTTTGGCTTTAATTAAAAACTCAACCGCTGAACAATTAACGCAGCTGATTATTTTGTTGATTAGAATAATTTATAGCTCTATTGTAGTGTATAAATCTATGTGTGATTTTATAAATAATTAATTATGTCAAATTTTGAACTGTTTTCAACAGTTGTTAAAAATCTGTCATGACCACAAATTCACATAAGGTTACAGCTACCAAATAATTTTTACATATGTATAGAATAGATTTAATTTTTTATATTTTATGCCAATTTAAACAGTTTCAGTGTGTTTTGCATATTGAAACTATTTCACAAATGTATACTCAATAGGAAGCAATTCATTAGAATGCCTATCTATTGAGCAAACAAAGTAACCCAAAGAAAACAAACAATTTAAATTAATTGTACGCATTTTATTCAAATATATATGTTTTAAATTATAAAACATTTACAGAAAATGCCAGTGCAAATTAAAAGTACAACCAAATATTTGTTTATTTGCTTATAATATGATAAAACATCTGTTTTTTTTTTTTGTTTTATAAAAATCATAATATAAATAATGCTTTTTTAGCTTTTTCCATAATTTGCCAATATCACTAATAAATATACTGTCAATTTTTCAACAATTTGCGCAAACACAATATTATTTATTTAGATACTAATGAACATTTATTTGAAATAATATCATTTATAGCAATACTATGTATAAAGTGTATTTGAAGTTTATGAATTCTTATTATGAATTCTTTTTTGTTTTTAATATTTGAATTTCTTTCATGTCTGGAATTCGAGTATGGTTTATGTGCAAAATTATAAATATTGTACAATGGCATTTCTAAGAATTTAATTGGGAATTAAAGAGCTTGAGTTTCTAGTATTTTCTACAATATTATAATGTTTGTTTATTATATGTTTATTTAGAAAAAAGATAAGGCTACTTTGTTACGCACATTCAAACGTTTTAATCTAACCACGTTTTATTTAAATTTAAATTATAATTTATTATTGGAATATATTGCAAATTGTTATTTATATATATATATATATATATATATATATATATATATATATATATATATATATATATATATATATATATATATATATATATATATATCTATTAATAATTAAATATTTATAAAAAAAAACATTCTACAAGCTTTGGAATTCCGATGAGCCGGATTTCTGAAGTTTGCACAAACTTCTACACTCCTAGTGCTCATAAGATATCTCCATATGTTTTACACTCATATTCAGCGCATAGCCGTATTCTAGAAGTTTCTACAAACTTCTACACTTAACGAGGAACAATAATGATATTATTCATATTGTTACAGTATTAAAGTCTTTATAAAAAGGTTTTTTATGTTTTGCAAATCCGTTCAGCGCACTACCAAATTCTAGAAGTTTCCACAAACTTCTACTCTTAACGAGGATCCGTGATGCTATTTTCATCTCTTTCACACTCATGTGTGAATGTATCTTTCATCTTTTTCTAGCTCACTGACTCTGTGCGTTCTGTCATCTAGTACAAATTATCCTGTAAAAAATATAATTCTAATAAAATTCTGCTCTTTAATGAAAGTTCAAAGTTTTTTTTTATAAAGTATTTTTTTTTTTTATTATAAAAAAATTTCAATTTTCATAAAAAAAAACTTATATTCAGTCACAATCAGCACCCGAAAATTATAGAAATAATATACATGGGATGATTACATAAAAATATACTATTCAGTAATGTAATTTAAACATAAATGAACGAATTACATTTAGACTTTTCTTCCAAAATATAAAATTTAATTAAAGTAGACTTCATTGTACCTAAAATAATTCCCTAATCTTTCTCTTGGTCTAGTGTCTGTTTTAGTAAACTGTGAAAATAAATTTGTATTTATTTTAATTTTCTTATGTTGCTCTTTCTTACTTTTTTTACACTTAGCGAATGCAATTAACGCAAAAAAAAACTTTCCATGTCAATTAGGTACAACAAAAGGATAAGATTTAGTAGAAACTTTAGTTTGCAAAGTGAGACAAGTGAAAGTTGCAATAATTATGATGAAATGTACTTAATTTAGAATACTATTTAAAAAGTTTCTTAAATTTTGTGACTAATAAATGGTTGCACATGAATTAAATTAGTTGAAAATTGTTATATTTCATGTAAAATGTGACAAATACTTAAAATAGTATTTTAAAACATATTAATAATGAATGATATAATAAAATTAATTTTATAGTTCTATATGATTAAGTGTATAAATATAAAAATACTATAAAAATCACAATTTGTTGCAAAGAACCAAATCAATATCATCTTCCAAAACACATGTTCAAAATCAATGAATACTAAATGGACATTATCGAGATCAACAAATGATTGAGTTTTATCGTTGTATATGCAGATGATGAGTACAAAATGTGACAAAAACAGCGAATAGCGGAAGACGTTTGGATATTTGAAAAAACGAAATACGAGACAAACTAAGAATATTTCGCATTAACACCCACAAAGACTTTACATGTTTTTCCTATCGATAAAATTTTATATGACCAATAAAATCGGCAATAAAAAACGTTATATTAACCACAAAGTATGTAAAACAAAGTCTTAAAAAATACAGTTGTTACAAGGACAGTAAACACATTAAAAAGATAATACATAGTAATGAAAAAATAAAAAGTCACTTTGAAAATTCATTAATTGAGAACATTTTAAAGACGTTGTAAGAAACTAAATTCTAATTCGTGTTGAAATAATGAATAAAAGAAATTCTATAATATGTACATTAGTTTGATTCACTTTCGAAAGTCAATTGAACAATAACAATTCATCATATTAATGAAAAAATTAAACGGTTTAAACAAATATTAACATTAATTTAATTAAAATGCGTAAAATTGAGTTTAGTAAGAGACAAATTAACATGTCTATTACTAAACTCAATTTTACGCATCTTTATTAAATTAATGTTAATATTTGTTTAAACCATTGAATTTATTCATTAATATGATGAATTTTTCACCAAAAAAGAATCCTTCATCATATTGATGAACTTTTTATTGTTTATATTTACTATATACAGTCTTCATCATTATTATGAACCATTCATCATTATTATGAACCATTCATCAATATTTTGATTCATTCAGCAATATTATGAAGCATTCATCAATATTCATCAAAACAGAATTAAATTAGATTTTAGAATACAATATACAACCTTCATCATTATTATGAACCATTCATCAATATTTTCATTCATTCAGAAATATTATGAAGCATTCGTCAATATTCATCAAAATAGAATTAAATTAGATTTTAGAAAAATAACAATATTTAAATAATTTAATTTTTCGCTTATAACCGGTTATTATCATGTTGATAAACTGTTCACTGTTACTATGAAGAATGAATCATCAATATAATGAATCATATTAATGAACTTGTTTTTGTGTATATTTACTATATGAATTATTCATCAATATAATGAACCATTCTTTAATGTTTTGAATTTTTTTTAGTTATTTTGATACATTTTTGACCAATAAACGATCTTGCATCGTATTAATGAACTATTTTTTTAAAGAATTATTCATCAATATTATGAACTGAATCATGAAATTTTCATCAACATTTATGTCTGTATGAGAAACATTAGAATTAAATTAGATTTTATATTATGACAATTTGAAAATAATGATTATGAATTAATACTTTAATTTTTCGCCAATAATCGGTGACTCATCATGTTGATGAACTGTTCACTGTTACTATGAAGAATGAATCATCAATATATAAATCATGTTAATGAACTTGTTTTTGTGTATATTTACTATATGAATTATTCATCAATATAATGAACCATTCTTTAATGTTTTGCATTTTGTAGTTGTTTTGAAAAATTGTTCACCAATGAACGGTCTTTCATCGTATTAATGAACTATTTTTGTATGAATCATTCATCAGTATTATGAACTATTAATCAGTGTTATGAACCATTCATCAATATTATGAATTTTCATTAATATTATTAATTTTTAAACCAATGTAGTTTCATACATTATTTTGATATTCATTGTTTATATGAATCATTCATTAATATTATGAATTTAAATCATTTTTATAAAGTTTTGGTCAATAAACGATGTCATCATGTTGAAGATTTTTTTTATTATTTAAATAAAACTATATTTTGAATTTGAATTAATGATTTTTTTGACAATCAAAGATCATGCATTATATTGATGCACTGTATTATTGTTCATCAATATTATAAAAATCAATAATATGATTTTCTGTGTAAGTGTTCCCACTGGTTAAGTACTCCAAAACAAAAATATGTCCTCTAAAACTTTAGCTATTTCAGTTATATTTATTTCATTTACAGCTTAACCTACTGTATCTGTCAAATACCGACTGTTCTGTCAAAAGAACGAAATTGCCAAAGTTTCAGTTACCTACTAAAGTGGCAACAAAGCAAAGTATGGCACAAAAAGCAGGGCACAAAAAAAATCGACAAAAACAGACATTAAACTATGCTCTCTTCTCTCTAGGCTATAATGGTAGTGACAAAAAATAAACCATTTCAAGAGTCAACAAAATAGCGTAAAGGAATCCATAGGCAGCTGTGCCGATGGTTGCGAAGAAGGACACAGTGTTTGAATTAAAGGTTAAGGTTGTCCAAACAGCTTGTTGAATACAATACTCTAAAAAAAGAAAAACATAGAAAAATATATAAATTATAAAATTCTAAAAAAAAAAAATTAAAAAGATTTTAATATAAACTTTAAAATATATTTGAAATATAGAAAATTAAAGAAATCTTTATTTATATTTACAACTTTTAACATTTTCAACACCGGTATCCTTTGGTTGAATCAACCGCTTACATGCTTTGCTGTCCTTTCACACGTTAATCCTTTTCAGCAGCTGCACCTACCTTTGACTGTTTATCTTTTCATGCATATTGTCCTTTCAGTTCATGCATATTTAGTACTTGGCAAACACTGCTTGCTGAATGTCCTTAAAAATGTCTGTTTTCATGCAGTGTTTTTTTGTTATCCTTTATATTCTTTTCACATTTTTTATGCAGGCTTTTTATATATTTTTTGTTTTGTTTTTCATGTATTTTATTTAATATTGTGTTGCATAAAAATGTCACAGGTTGTAATTTAATTATTTTCTTTGTCTATTAACATTTATTGTAATTTAGTATTTTTTTTTTAATAATTTGAAATATTTAAATCACAGACCTACACTCATTTTGGTGCAGTAAAAGTTGCAGCAAATATTGAATACATTTGTGCCGCTGATTCCGAAATTGGCATCAGTTTTGTCAAATTGACTCTAGTTTTTGAGATATAGCCCATTTTTCTAATTTTAATTTATTTTGCTCTTCTTTTATTTTTAAAATTTCAACAAAGGATATTATTAAAAAAAAAAATCATTTTTAACATATTTGTCCACTAAGTAATAACGCATTTTATTCTCAAATTTTTAATTTTTCTAAAAAAAATATTCTTTTTTATTCTATGAAATATTAATTGTATTTCTTTTTTTTCATTTCAGGTATGTCATGGTTGTTTTAATATAAATAAAATAAAAAAGGGTTTGTATCGACTATGAATATTGATAAGTTTAGGGCTGTAGACTTGTATATCAAATTTTTATTATGGAAATATTGGGCTAAAAATCAAATCCGAAACAAAATGTATGTGAAATTTTGGCTAAATTTTCAACAATTATTCAAATAAACGAAAAGTTTGTAAAAAGTATATAACAAATTATCTTATATCGGGGAAATGACAAATTCCTAACATATTTCGCTGCCGAACAGAAAAGAGGTAGTTTTGAACAAACTTCATCATTGTCTGGAAGTATTGTTTCTAAACTTGATTGAACTGCCTACATTGTTTATTGTTTTTTTTTTTTTAATAAACCCTTGAATATCATTGCCATACTTATGGCCATTCCAACCCATGATGAGTTTCGGCCGCCGCAATTACGCCCTGCCAGTCGCTTCTGCGTTGTGGACGCCCTCACTCACGTTGACCACTACTGGGTACAAAATTAAATACCTTTTTCGCTGGATCGTTGTCAACTGTACACTCGATATGTCCAAGCCAACATAAGCACTGAATCTTAATGCGTCTGATTATGTCAATGTGGACGTTGCGTTCATACCGTTCATTGTTCCATCTGATTCTGTATTCGTTTCCAACGCACATCAGAATATAGATTTTCCAAAGAATCTTTTTCTTGAACGCTTCTAAAGCTCGCTCATCGGTGTTGGAAACCGTCTATGTCTCAGCGCCTTAGAGGAGAGGTTGATAAAGCTAATCTCTTGGTAGAATTATTTGCAAATAATTCAACACTCCCAGATAGTAATCAATCACCACTGCCTGTCTTCTGCAATGCCGGAGATTCATTTACGAACTCGTGCAGTTAAAAAGGTTTTAGCAAACCTCAACATTAACAAAGCCTCTGGGCCATATGGCATATCTGCCCATGTGTTGAAGAAGTGCGCGTCAACGCTAGCTTGGCCGTTGCGTAACCTTTTCAACATATCCTAGACTACACGAGTTTTTTCATCTTGTTGGAAGGTCGCCAATGTCCAACCAGTCCCGAAAAAGGGCCATGCTACGAACCCTGCCGATTACCGACCCATTGCAATATGCTCTGCATTTTCCAAGGTAATTAACTTCCACCTTGTGAACTATCTTGAGCACAACGATTTGCTCAGTGACCGCCAATATGGGTTCCGTAGGGCCAGATCCACAGGTGACTTGATGGCGGTCCTCTCTGGAATAATAGTGTTCACCTTTTCAGGAAGAGTAAGGCTCTCGATCATTCCAAGGCTTTTTATCGAGTGTGGCAAAAAGCCCTCGTTTCAAAACTAATTGCATTTGGTGTCGGTGAATCTTTTACTCGATGGATATCGAGTTTTCTCCAGGGTCGTTCTATACGAGTTGCGATGGATGGTGTTTTTTCAGAACAACATTCCATCAATTCTGGAGTTCCGCAGGGTTCCGTCCTGTCCCCGTCCCTATTTCTGAGATTTATCAATGACCTTCTGTCATTGACCCAGAACCTAATTCATTCCTTTGCAGATGACAGTAACATTTTTCATTCATACTCGTTCAACAAGCGCCCAAAATCTTTGGAGATTAAGAGTAAAAGACGCACTATGAATGACACGCTCAATAATGACCTTAAATCAATCTCCGAGTGGGATGTTGCAAATAGAGTAGATTTTAATGCCAGCAAGACCCAATGTTGACTGTTATCCCACAAAAGAATGGATTCACCCCTTCCACCCAACAATATGGGTGCTGTGGATATTGCGCAGTCAGCTGATCTTGACGTTCAATTCAATGTGACCTCCGTTGGAATGATCACATATTTGATGTGTCGAAAGAAGCGGTGCCTCGGTTTTTTAAAACGGTGTAAAACATACTTCACTCCTGCCGACCTACGCATTGTCTGCACTACCTATATACGGCTTAAAATGGAATTCAATTCGAACATTTGGGAAGGGGCCTCAAAATCCGCCTTGGAGTTCCTGGACCGAATCCAACAACGTGTGACATATTTAATAGGGGATGAAAATATTTCATCGTCTATTGGTTCTCTTGAGCACCGAAGGACAGACCCAACGGTCCTGTTTTATAGGTATTACAACAGCAAGTGTTCGAGGGAAATACATGGCCTGATTCCACCAGGTCTCGTTCTACTCGGGCATCAAACCAAGCACACCCCTTCGTAGTCCACTCGACTCTCAACAGAACCACGCATTATAGAAAGAATTCGTTCTTCAGTCGCACGACACGTTTGCGAAATAATCTCCCTGCGTCCGTTTTTCCCGACATTTTTGATATTGGCAAGTTCTAAACAAACATTCACTGACACTACTCCATCTTTCCCCCCTCCATTTAACCTATCATCCCTTCTTACGATCAACACTGTGCATTGCATGAATAGGGTGAATCCCCAGAGCATTGGTTAATTAAAAAAAAATGACTTATTCTTCGGCTAATCTCAAGACTGACATTGTTATCTTTGTTGATGCTGGTACATAAGTAGACGAATTCCTTTTTCGACTTCGAGGTTGTAAGTGACAATATTGAAGTACTGTCTATGACTCCGGGACTCTTTGTTGATACATACTTTGTTTTGTCTTCGTTCACCGTAAGACCCATTCGATGCGACTCCTTCTCTAAACTGGAGAATGCTGCACTGACTGCTTGTGTGCTCTACACAATGATATCGATATCATCAACATACCGGAGCAAAATGACACTTTTGTTGAAGATAGTGTCATTGTGATGGAGTTCGGTAGCTCTTATAATTTCTTCATTATCAGTTTGAAGAAGTCACACGAGTGGAAATCGGTTTGTCGGAAACCTCGTTCTGTATTAAACGTATCGGAGAGTAGGCTTACAATTCACACTGTGCAACGTTTGGTGCTCAGCGTCATCCTGCAAAGCCTTTTCCATTACGCAGGTATTGCGATCTGAGACATGATGGCATTTAGGTGACTGTCGAAGGCATCTTTGTAGTCAACTAAAAAGTGTTGGGTGTCGATCTGCATCTCTTTGGTCTTTTTCAGGATTTAGCGTAACGTGAAAACCTGATCTATTTTCGACTTGCCAGATTGAAAGCCGCACTGATAAGGACCAATCAGTCTGTTGACGATGGTCTTCAGTCTTCCACATAATACGCTCGATATATACTCGTCTTTGAGGAGACTTTTCTTGGTGCATGTTTTGGTTCCCCCTTCTTAGGAATAGGGCAGAGTACACTGAGATACCATTCTTCTTACCATATTCTGCTGATTAGCTGGAAGTTGAAGAATCAGGTTGATGCTCGTTTTGAGCTCATACTGTCGGTGTCAAATAACTCAACAGACAGACCAGTAGTGGCAGACCTCATTATGGTCAGACCTCATTGCGGTCAGACCTCATTACGTTCAGACCTCATTACGGTCAGACCTCATCACGACAGACCTCATCACGACAGACCTCATCACGACAGACCTCATCACGACAGACCTCATCACGGTCGGACTTCATTACGGTCAGACCTCATCACGGTCGGAATATCATAGCCTACCATTTTGTGTATTCGATGCATGAGTTAAACGAGAAAACACACCAACTCCTTTTATTTTAATATCTATAAAACATACTTAAACACTGTGACATGGTTTTATCAAAGGCTGAGGTAAAACTCAGCCGCTCCAGAGTTCGATGCAGGGATCCACAGACCCTCACCAAAAGAAATAACACGATGGTTTTAAAAGGCAATTATCTGTTTTTATATTTCGTTTTATTTCAATTTTATATCTTCTGTTCACACAATAATTTACAAGATTATTCTTCTTTAAAACTAAACAATGTTTTACTTAAATATAACACGGTTGTCTCTTACGTTCGAGAGCAAGCTTCGGGGTAAATCGGGTCCGAATACAAGTCTCGATGTAAGTCGGGTACGAAGATAAGCTTCGGTATAAATTGGGTTCGATTACAAGCTTCGGTGTAAATCGGGTCCGAATACAAGTCTCGATGTAAGTCGGGTACGAAGATAAGCTTCGGAATAAATCGGGTTCGATAACAAGCTTCGGTGTAAATCGGGTCCGATGTTTCGATGTAAATCGGTTTCGGTAGCAAGCTTCGGTGTAAATCGAGTCCGAAAGAAAGCCCCTATGTATTAAGTGACCGACGGTAAGCTTCGGGGTAAATCAGAGTCCGATAGCAAACTTACGCGCTTCAAAAATATGTGTCCGAAGATTAGTTCGGGGTATTCGTTGTTTCCGTTCGGAAACACAACGAGAGCAAGAAGAATGCTCCCGAATGCAAATTGGCAAGGCCTACTTACGTAGGTTCATGCATAAACCATGTAAGAATTATTATTAGAATATTAAGAATAGCCCAGTAGCGATGCAGTGTTGTGTAGTATGGGTAACATTGTAACAGATTGACGTTACGGTGGCGGTCCAGTATCCGCTACAATACTGTTGTAACGTCAATTGTAGCGGATTGACGTTACAACACCTAATGGTTTTTCGGTGTTCAAGTGAATAAACCCAGTCTGCCATGTCTCGGAGCTCTTCGATGATAGAAGTTTTCTCGAAAAACTGCGATAAAATATTAATCACATCTATATCGCATTTTTTTTCGAATTAATCTATAATTTCGATGCTCGATATCGCTGAATCTTTTTTTCTTATTTCGAATAAACTTAGTTTTCTTGTTACGATATCTGCGTACATATTAGAACGAATTGTAGTATAATATAGATACAAAATCGTAATCGAGATCGAATGAATTCCTCTCCATCTCTAAACAAATTCGAAGCGATTACGATTCGAATGCCGGACTGGGAAGTCACAGTTTGTCATTCGTTTCGATATTGAAACGAAAATTTTCCGAGTTCGAATTCGCAATTCTATCTCATATAATTTTAAAATATTTAGAGCATTGAAATTTAAGAACAATATAGAATATTTCAACATTTATCATATCGATATCGCAATATTTCTGAAGCAATTTCGAATTTAGATTATTTTTATCTACGATTTCGGTTCGATTTCTAAAAATTTCTCATACCGAATAAACTCCGAGAGAACTCATCGATATCTATTTACCATTGTGGTCCAATTTTATGCTCGATATCGTGTGTTTCACCATCTACTCGCATCGAAACAAAAGGCATACTGGATAGAATCTAATGAACATGATTTATGTTTATCCAGAGCATAGTCCAAAGTTGCCATCAAATTTACCACCTTTTTTTTGATCTCCATCATTTTCACCCCATTTGAATCCTTATCACCTCATATAAGATTTTATAAAATACCTACCTAATTGTACTGACTGTGTTAGATAGTTACACACTTAGACTCAATGAGTGTCGGTATTGTTTTCAACAGACTGGTTAAGTGCCAAGTACTCACATAACACGTACTTATTTGGCTCCCGGCCAACTCAATAACAGAATACTTATTTATGGAGACGACGATGTGTTCTTATCCATTACCACTTGTTTGTTGCAATTGCAAACAAGGATGCGAAGCAATTGTGGTAAACATAATGTTGAACCGCAAATTTCTCGTATAACAATAGGCAAAATATATATTAGTTAAAACCTCAAATAATAATAATAATTACGTTAATTACTCTTCTAATAGACAATGCAAAGTAATTAAAATTTTATGTTTGCCATAAACATTTCAAATATTTGCATACAAACTATCAATGGTCTAAAACAAAATAATGGGGGGGAGGGGATTATAAAGGATCGGAGTTGGGTGAATTGTGTATTTTGAACAGGATGAAAAGTGTTAAACTCACTGCATTTGCAAATGACAAAACACATTGTGCGGCAATTGCAGCACACGAATATGATGATGAATTTTAATTAAATTTCATAATTGAATTTTGTACAACGTACTGAATTCTACCACCGTACAGTACTGAATCAGGTCACCGCAGACGGCCGGTCGACGAATGTTCTGTTATTTGTTTTGATTTATTTGACACCAGACGGATACAATGCAATTAAATTATTTAAATATTTATAAAGTATAATAAATGTAATATAAAAACTAATTGGCAAAACTTCATTATTATGCAGTAGACTTTAAATAAATAATAAAGTACATTTTATGTTTACAATAATTGAGTACGACGCAATATTTTACGTTATCGGTCAACATAAATCTGTGATAGTGTTTGTATTTAGAGATGAATAGTAAAATTGTTAGAAGACCCTGTATCACATTCGATTTTACATCTCTCGTTATATATCGTATCTAATTTTTAAAATGTTTTGTATATAGTTGGCGAAAATGGTATAACAATGGTATACTACCCGAGACAAAATTTCTGGCATTTTTCAGGAATATTTCGGGAATATTTCGGGCAAACACACAGATAATTGAAATATTTTGGGAAGTGCACAGCAGGTTGTTAAAATTTGAGGAATATTATTGGCAAATTTACGGCATATTTTGGGTATGGACAGAAAACAGACAGCTTGTGATACAGACACTGCCTTTGTATGTTGAAAAAATGTTTCTAAACCACCTTGATGCTGTAAAAAACATATCTTCATTATATAGATTTTCATTTTGAAAGTTTTTCATAATCAATCTTTTTCTAAAGTTTTAAGATGCGAGGTAAGGAACAACTCTGCTGTAGATATAGCATCGATATCTCGATTCGATATATGCCCATCAGTATGAGAACTAATTCTATTGGCAAAATTCATCAGCATCATTGCTTTGGGAACTATTTTTCAACATTTTTCATAAATTTAAATACTATGGGTAAAATAAATAACAGCCAAGGACCAACATGTACTACAAAAATTAATTTCGTGAAGGTTGACTATTACTCTCTGAACACAAAATCCATCACTGCTATTTTTCTTATTATAAGAAAACTCTTATTATATGAGAACTTTTTTCTTGATGCTATTTCAAGTTAAATTTTCCTTATTATTCACAAACTGTTTTCTGAATTTGGTCAAATGCAAATTATAAAATATATAATTTTTTTAGTATATATTTAGAAACGTTTACTAGGCAGTGCAAATACTGCTAAGTTTCTCGTAGGATTTTGAATAGTATATACTCGCCAGTGAAAACTAGTCGAAACCTTGTCGGTTACTGGAGACCATTGAGTTGAACATCCTCGCTAGTGAAACTAGTCTTTTTTACTAGTTCTACTGGCATGGATCTACTTTTCAAATCCCTACTATTAACCGACCAGTTAAGGACTAGTGTTAATGGGGACAGACCAGTTTTTGACTATTTTTACAAGCAGGGTTCTACTCTTCAAATCTCTACCAGTAACCGGTAGAGATTTCAAGAGTTCTCTAGTTTTAGAACTGGTTCAAAACAATGTAGAATGAAGTCAGTTGGAAAGTAAACTCTGTATCAAAATGCTGGTCCAGAATAATAAAGAAGAGAGTCAGGTTACTGGCACAGATTTAAAGAGTAGAACCCTGCTAGTAAAAATAGTCAAAAACTGGTCTGTCCCCATTAAAACTAGTTCTTAACTGGTCGGTTAATAGTAGGGATTTTAAAAGTAGATCCATGCCAGTAGAACTAGTATAAAACTGTTCGGTTATTGGTAGGTATTTGAAGATTAGAACCCTGCTAATAATAATAATAGTCAAAAACTGGTCTGTCTCCATTAAAACTAGTCAAAAACAGCCCGGTTAATAGTAGAAAGTAGATCCATGCCAGTAGAATTAGTAAAAAACTGGTCGATTACTGGTAGGGATTGGAAAAGTAGATCCGTGCAGTAAAACCTGTAAAAAAACTCGTAGGGATTTGAAGAGTAGAACTCTGCTAATAAAACTAGTCAAAAACTGGTATGTCCTCATTAAAACTAGTCAAGAACTGGTCGGTTACTAGTCGAAACCTTGCCGGTCACTGGTAGACATTTGAAGAGTCTATCCCCGCCAGTAAAACTAGTCAAAAACTGGTAGGTTACTGGTAGAAATTTGAAGAGTAGAACCCTGCTAGTAAAAATAGTCAAAAACTGGTCTGTCCCCATTAAAACTAGTCAAAAACTGGTCGGTTAATAGTACGGATTTGAAAAGTAGATCGATATCAGTAGAACTAGTAAAAACTGTTCGGTTACTGGTAGGGATTAAAAGAGTAGAACCCTGCCAATAAAACTTGTCATGGACCCACATTAAAACTAGTCCATAACTGGTCGGTTACTGGTAGGGACTTGAAAAGTAGATCCGTGTCAGTAAAAACTAGTAAAAAAACTGGTAGGGATTTGAAGAGTAGAACATGGTCGGAAAGAGTTACTAGTCGAAACCTTGCCGGTCACTGGTAGACATTTGAAGAGTCAATCCCCGCCAGTAAAACTAGTCAAAAACTAGTAGGTTAATGGTAGAAATTTGAAGAGTAGAACTCTGCTAGTACAAATAGTCAAAAAATGATCTGTCCCCATTAAAACTAGTCAAAAACTGGTCGGTTAATAGTACGGATTTGAAAAGTAGATCCATATCAGTAGAACTAGTAAAAAACTGTTCGGTTACTGGTAGGGATTAAAAGCCAATAAAACTTGTCATGGACCCCCATTAAAACTAGTCCATAAATGGTCGGTTACTGGTAGGGACTTGAAAAATAGATCCGTGTCTGTAAAATTAGTAAAAAACTGGTAGGAATTTGAAAAGTAGAACATGGTCGGAAAGAGTTCTTGACAAGTGACTATTAAAATTGACTGAATACTGGAAGGTAGGTTATTGGAATTTACTTCTCATACTGTCCGACACACAAATTTCGAAGGCATTTAATATTTCCCACACAGCAAAATTTCCTTGGTTAAAAATTGACTTGGTAAAGAGATACCTCGAGGAAGCAATACCTCGTGGAAAATTTGTCGGTGAATAGCCCGGAAAAGAATTGTTTTAGAGAACATTGTCGGGAAAAATTTGTACGGAAAAGAATTAATTTATTACTTTTTTCCAAACAAACTATGTAATGCCTACACATTACATGATTTGTTACTGCAAGTATTGTCGTGGATAACATTCATTCAGGGGGGAGAATTTTCTCGGGAAAAAAAATTCACTCGGGGGATAATTTGTCAGTGAATTGTCCGGGAAAAAATGTGTCAAAGAATATTGTCATAAAAGAATTGTTTGGTAAAGAATTGCTCGGGGAAGAATTGCTCGGGAAAGAATTGCCCGGGGAAGATTTGTCCGTGGAAAAATTGTCCGAGGAAGAATTGACTCATTTCTTTTTTTTTATTACTTTTTACTCTTTGTAAAAATTACATAGTTTGTGGAAGATGTAGATTAATACTCAAACTGTCACAAATATATTTTTGAAGGCATTTCATAGCTTTGATCGGGAAACAGTTATCATGGGGAAAGAATTATTTTGTTGAAAATTTGTCAGTGCATTGAGCGGAGAATAATTGTCTCAAAGAACATTTCTGGGAATGAATTGAAGAATTGATATATTACATTTTTTTAAAATTATATTTCTTATTTTCCTTGGTGATGGCATTACATAGTTTGTTTTTGCAAGAATGGTAGTGGGTAAAATTGTCTCGGGGATGAATTATTTCAAGTATAATTTGTCGTTGATTTGTTCGGGAAAAAATTGTATCAAAGAACATTGTCGAAAACGAATTTTTCGGTGAAGAATTCTCCGAGAAAGAATTAATGTATTACTTATTTAATTTAATTACATTTTTATCGGTTCATAGTTTGTTTCTCCAAGAATTGTCGTGGTTAAAATTATTTCGGGAAAGCATTGTCACAGGTAAAAATTTGCTCGGGAAAGAATTGTCTCTGAGAAGAATTTTCGCGGGGAAGAATTTTTGCGGTGAAAATTTGTCTCGGGGAAGAATTATCTCAAGAATAATTTGTCGGTGAATTGCAAAGGAATGAATTGTCTCAAAGAAAATTGTCGGAAAAGAATTGTTCAGTGAAGAATTGCCCGATAAAGAATGAATGTATTACTTATTTAATTTAATTACTTTTTCATCGGTGCATCGTTTGTTTCTTTAATAATTGTCGTGGCGAAATATGTTTCCGGGGATGCATTGTCTCGGGAAATATAGACGCGGTGAAAAATTGTCTCGGGAAACATATTTCTTTGTTCAAGAAATATTTGTCTTAAAGAATATTGTCAGGAAACGTGCCATGTGAAACAAAAACAGTTTTAGTAGAATCAGAATTTCTGTTACACAATGAAAGGCTTTAATTATGCTCTTAAATATGCCGTAGTAAAAAAAAAACCTTAAAAAAAAACTTTTTTAATAATAACTATTGAGACATGTTTGGCAAATAAGTTTCTCAATTTTCTGTAACAAATATGTCCATAAAATATCAAACTACACAGAAAATAATATTCGACGTATATGTAACAATCGATATTAATTGCATTCATTAATCAATTCAGCAATGAAATTCACTAAATTAATGAAAACATTTGCTATATTTCGTTAAATCAGTAATTCTGTTTGCCATTATAAATATTTGTACGTCAATGCAGCAAATAATTTTGTCGGCGCAGTTTTTGCAAATATAGTTGCTGAAATTGCGTTAATTCAGCAAACGGAATTGCTGATTTAACGAAGAATACCAAATGTTTTCAATAAATTAGTGAATTGCATTGCTGCATTGATTAATGAATGCAATTAATATCGGTTGCAATATTTCCGTCGATTATTTTTTTATGTGTATACAAATGGTTTCTTAACAAGACAGGGTTGATTTAAAAAAAAAATTACACAGTTGTATAATATTAGTGAATTAAAAAGTCGAAATTAAAAAATGAGATTTTTGTATTTTCATTTTTGGGTCAGACCTCAGTGGGTAGATTAAACCATGTGAATCGTATTATGTGTATTAAAGCATGAAATGTAAACGAACTGTAAATTACAAAGACAAAAATAAAAAAAAACCCAACAAATGTCTAAAGACTTTGTTGATTCTGTCAACCCCAGGAGGTTTATATGTCCCAACAATTTTACCCATTTGACAGTCAACATAAACTGTGGACCATTTGCTACAATGTCCGCTGGAAACATTTATGAAAAATACAAAAAAAAATACAAATATTTTTAGTTAAACTTGACATAAATGCGCCATCAACAATGGCGTCAAATTGCACTCTGTATCTGTCATTGACTTCAGTTTTTGTAAGACTCTTTGTGATTTTTTTGTTCAAATTTTTGTGTCGCTCTGTTGTTTAATTTTTTTCATATCTTTTATTTCTTTAATTTTCTAGTACTTGATTTTTTATTTGTAATTTGTTAAGCTGTCTCTTTTTGATGTGATCCGTTTCAAGATTTTACTTATGCAGCTATTTTTGCTTTTTATGACTACTTAATCACAAAATGGTTTTTTACTAAAATAAGAGCTCGAATTGTTAAATATTCTAAATGAAATAATTTTCAACTTTAATGAGAATTATCATAAAATATACGAAATATATATGTATAAAACTGTTCTTTAATTTATGTAAATGAATAGCAAAAATTTTCTCTGAGCAAAACAATTTTGCATATATTAAGGTAAAAATGCTAAGTATTTCCAAATAAACTTGCAAAATTTGCTTTGGCAGGTGTCTCTACTTCAACATTAGTTGAATTGATAAAGGAAAAGAAAAAACTTTCTGTTGCTAATACGAACTCAACGAAGTTTTCCTCTTAAATAGTGCTGTCAACATGGAGAAACTTGAAATGGTTTGGGTCGCATATTTTAACAGAACGATTTTCTGTTGGACCTACAATTTTGATGCACAAAGTAGTAATTGGCATTTATGACAAATTATATATATATATACTTGATTTACGTCAACTCTATAACCAGTTTAACGATATCCGCATGTCTGTCTGTCCGTTTATAAGTATTTATATTAAAATCACGATTGCATTAAAACAGGACGTCAGAACTTAGATTACTTTTACTTCTACGCTGTCTGGTATTGAAAATAGGCGGTATTGAAAATGGGCGTGGATTAAAATGGCAGTTCGGCTTATGACCTGTGATTTGTCCACTTTTGGGCATGTACCTCTTATAAAACTAACACAGAAAAAAACGAGTTGGGAAAGTTAGGTCACATGGGTAAGTTCGGTCACATGGGGCGGATTTTTATAGTCGGTCGGGCCCGACTATGGAATACCCTACACCTTTGGTGGGGATATTAACCCTCAGAATATTATTCATATATCAGAAATTTACGTCTTATATCCCCATAATTTAAAAAATTTATATAAAGTATAAAAAACTAAAAAAAAAAAATTGAAAAATATAATTGGGCGGACCACGCCTATATTTAAAATTTTGAAAGGCTAATATTTCATACATTTGATTTTAATAATTTACGGATCAATTTTCCACTATGAAAACCCGGGAAATAATGAAAAAAAAAGTGGGCGGATCACGCCCATTTTTGGACCACATATTTTTAGGTGAATTATAACAATACGTTTTAAACTATACCTTGAATACTTTTCGATTTATTAGTTCGGAAAGAGTTATATAAAAGTGACTTGTATGGGAGGTGGGCGTGTCCGTTGACCGATTTGGCTCATTTTCAAACTCAGTTCCTACTTTTGGCTAAGATATATTGAGACGAAATTTCATCGCATTCTGATCAGTATTTCTCAAGTTATTCTGTATTCGGACAGCAAGACAGCAAGACGGACAGACAGACAGACAGACGGACATGGCTAAACGGACTCGGGTAGTGATGCTGATCAAGAATATATGTACTTTTCCATACCGGAAACGCCTCCTAAGGGGCGTTACAATATATGCACAAAGTTAATATACCCTGTACCTCATAGGTGTAGGGTATAATAAACGACGTAAATACAGCAATCAAAATTAATTGTACACCATTCATTAACCTAGCAATGACATTTTTACCATTTTCATGTATTGAGCAAATATACCAATAAATGATTTTGCTTAAGTAGCAAATTATTTAATTGGTATGGTCGATGTTTTAAAAGCATTTTTGTATTTTCACAGTATACTTTAATTCTTTTTTAGTTTATTTAAAAAGAATAATAAACATTCTTGTGAAAGTATATAACAAATATATTTTTCTGATGATGACACCAATAGAATATGATCAAACTCTATAAGAGTTTCTTTTGACATGAACCAAATGTGAACTGATATGCGCGCCAACTGCCAACTGCCAACTAAAATTTCTAATTCTGAGCGAATTCCACCAATTTCACGAATTCCACGAAATTCACCAGCGCTGTAAACGAGTACACGAACACACACCACGCACTCTTATAGCGACCACGCACTGTTATAACATCAACGCGGTATGCGAATACACATAAAGTTTTTTTCAACAGGGACGCTACAAAAGTAGAGCGACAGGGACAGCAAACGACGTCATACTTCTTGCCGCTCTTTTGACATTTCTCTTTAGTAAGGTTTGCCATTTCATGATGGAAAGATATACGAGCCAACAACGAGTCCAAATTATTAAAATTTACTACCGAAATTCGAATTCGTATATCTTTCCATCATGAAATGGCAAACCTTACTGAAGAGAAATGTCAAAAGAGCGGCAAGAAATATGGTGTCTTTTGCTGTCCCTGTCGCTCTACTTTTGTAGCGTCCCTGTTGAAAAACCCTTGAAAAAAACTTTTGTAGCGCTCTTATTGAAAAACCCTTTAGCTGTTGCCAGCAAATGCGATTGCTAATATGATGAATGTGTACGCTAATACAATTAATAATTTAGTCGGCGCAGTTTAAGCAATAATTTGATTGTTTTCATGTACCTTTTTGGCTATATTTACGAATTATTTTTTTCTGTGTAAATTAAAGGAGACACTTTTCTTTTACCGACCGAAATTAACATTATTTCTACTAGACGTGATACAACTGTTTTTTTTTTGTCACTTTAGAAACCCAGTCTGCCATGTTTCGATCTCGTTGCTACACCCAGAAAATAATTTCTCAAATCCCATTAAAATTGGCCAATAGGTCAATTATTAATTTAATAGTATACAAAAAAATAAAAATTTCATATAAAATCAATGAAAATGTCATGGTATTTTCGAGTATAATTTATCCTATTGACTATTTTTAATAGTAAAAAAACTATTATTTATATAGTATTTTTTTCTGAGTGTATATCACTTGTAAGTAGGGCTGTGCGATTAATCAATTAAACAAAATATTGATTAATCGATTACTCAATTAATCAAAATATTGATTAATCGATTACTGAATTCATCAAAATATTGATTAATCATAATTCTAATTAATTGATTAATCAATTAATCAGAAACCCTGATTAATCAAAACTCTAATTAATTGAATTATCAGAATTTTTATTAATTGAAAATGAAATAATTTTATTGTTCATCATTTGAACATTTCGTCAATGTAAATAAAGTGAAAGTAATTAAAAAAAAAAATGAAATGATTCAAATGTTCAAGAACCATATAGAAATTCTGATTAATCAGAATTCCAACGAATTGATTAAACAATGTTCTGATTAATCGAAAATTTTGATTAATCAATTAATCGAACATCTTGATTAATCAATTAATCAGAAATTTGATTAATCTACAAATGTTACTAATTGATTAATCGCACAGACCTACTTCTAAGTTTTAAAAACTCTCGTACATTCAAATTTTTCGACAACCCATTCTGCCATTTCTTTCGATACTGATGCGAGAACTATACGATATATCGGAAAATTCGTACGATATCGAATTGAATTTCGGTCTATTCGAAAATTCGGAAACGTGAATAAAAACGATTGTGGATCGATACCGATTGAATGATATCGAGATTTTCTCATTGACATTATAAACATTATAAAAAAAATTATATCTATTTTAACAATCATCTTAAGTAACTGTACCTCATCAGTCCATCTTCCGATATTGAATCGATTGCATTGACGAAACTCCTAACACAAACTCCCACATTTCCCACAAGAAAAAAAAATCTTGGATTCTTGTTGCCTATTGTCACCTGGATATTAGTTTGCTCCATACGCCATTTGTTGAGTGACTGAAGTTATGAATTCCATGTATATGATTTATATATCCTCTTTCTAATACCTTTATTCGTTTTTTAATATCTCGTATCATATCTGAGATAGCCCCACAAATATCTGAAATTATCGAAAATTCTCATTTCGCTTACCTCCCTACAACCAGAACCGCAGATAGATAGGCAGATAGATATAGATAGATAGATAGATAGATAGATAGATAGATAGATAGATAGATAGATAGATAGATAGATAGATAGATAGATAGATAGATAAATAGGTAAGCGTGGCAGTTGACCGATGATTAATGTTTGATTTTTAATCACAATATGTTTTTGCTCTAAATAAAGTTTCGTCGTTCAAATGTTTTCGTGATTTTCAACGACACACTTTTTGCTCCACGTGAAAGAAAACCTCTAATTTTGAGGCTGAACTGGAAATGTAGCACAACACAAAAATTCTAATTTTCTTAAAGGCTTAATAACTTTTTATCTAATGTCTGAAAATAAATGAAAATTTATATTTTTTTATAAAATACATCGCGTAATTCATTACTACGCACATAAGAAGAAATAGTTAGGGGAGATTTTTAGAAAAATTTTATGTCGTTTTTCTAAAAACCGAATCAATGTTGCATAGAGCATCTTAATACTCAGATGACGATATTACTTAAACAACACTAAATCTGTACTGCAACTAAAATACCTGTAATTAACTTATATTGGTTTTTCTGTTAACATCAATCAAGTGCAATAAATTGATTCAATAAAATGCCTTGATTGTATAAAGTTTAATTAGTTTTACCAAAGTCTTCACAGACTTCATTCTATTCGCAATAAATAGACTTTTTATGTACCTACCATAAAATATTGAAAATTGCAGCCAAATTAAAAGCAAACTCAAAGTAAATTGAAAATTTGTAGAAAATTGAAATTCATTATTTAAAACCATTTAAAATTGTGTAAATTAATAAGTTATATTTCATATTCTTGATTTAATGTAAGCTACAAAAAGACCAACTAAACTTAAATTTGTTTCTGGTGTTAATGGCAGCCGGATGTGGCGTTGAACTGTATGGCCACAAATTGCGAGGACGCGGCTTCGGTCGAGCGATAAATTACAAACCTTTCGAGCGTGCAGGCGACAGTATGATAAAATATCCGACGTACACAATATTCACCGAATGGTGAGCTTGACTGTGCCCCGACTCGACTATTAATTAAAAGGATTCTTTCTCCCTACGTTCATTTGTAGCACTTGAATTACTTTAGTTTTACTCACAGCTCATGCACAGTTTAAATGAAAAAATATACCTAAAATTAAATAGAAAATGTTTTATATATTACTAAATACAAATACTAAATACTTTAATACAAAAATATATTTTTTACTTTTATGTATTTATTTCCTTAATAATTATTAACTACAGATTGAAAATAAGTTATTATTTAATTAATTTAAATATACATATTGTACTAAATATCATAAAATTCACAAAAGTATACTTAACTCTGCACCAATTCCAAGACTATGATCAATTAAACAGTTACCTCCAAAAGTTAAATTGGAATAGATAGTTAAAGACATTTTTTAGGACGCTCCGTTTAGGAGTTATGGCCAATTAAAGAAATTTTTTAAAAATCGATTTTCCAAACCTTATTATTCCAGAACCCGCCGATCGAAATTTATGAAATTTACAGTGAAAAATTGGGCATTCAATGTCTATAAAAAGCGCCTACCTTCAACCCTCTAGGACGCTCCGTTTAGGAGTTATGGCCAATTAAAGAATTTTTTTTAAAATCGAATTCAAAACCTTATTATTCCAGAACCCGCCGATCGAAATTTATGAAACTTTCAACCCTCTAGGACGCTCCGTTTAGGAGTTATGGCCAATTAAATACATTTTTTAAAAATCGATTTTCAAAACCTTATTATTCCAGAACCCGCATTTCGAAATTTATGAAATTTCGAAATGCAAATTACAGAAATTTTTAAAAAAATCGATTTTAAAAACCTTATTATTCCAGAACCCGCCGATCGAAATTTATGAAATTAACAGTGAAAAATTGGGCATTCAATGTCTATAAAAAGCGCCTACTTTCAACCCTCTCGGACGCTCCGTTTAGGAGTTATGGCCAATTAAAGACATTTTTAAAAAAATCGATTTTCAAAACCTTATTATTCCAGAACCCGCCGATCGAAATTTATGAAATTTACAGTGAAAAATTGGGCATTCAATGTCTATAAAAAGCGCCTACCTTCAACCCTCTAGGACGCTCCGTTTAGGAGTTATGGCCAATTAAAGAATTTTTTTTAAAATCGAATTCAAAACCTTATTATTCCAGAACCCGCCGATCGAAATTTATGAAACTTTCAACCCTCTAGGACGCTCCGTTTAGGAGTTATGGCCAATTAAATACATTTTTTAAAAATCGATTTTCAAAACCTTATTATTCCAGAACCCGCATTTCGAAATTTATGAAATTTCGAAATGCAAATTACAGAAATTTTTAAAAAAATCGATTTTAAAAACCTTATTATTCCAGAACCCGCCGATCGAAATTTATGAAATTAACAGTGAAAAATTGGGCATTCAATGTCTATAAAAAGCGCCTACTTTCAACCCTCTCGGACGCTCCGTTTAGGAGTTATGGCCAATTAAAGACATTTTTAAAAAAATCGATTTTCAAAACCTTATTATTCCAGAACCCGCCGATCGAAATTTATGAAATTTACAGCGAAAAATTGGGCATTCAATGTCTATAAAAAGCGCCTACTTTCAACCCTCTAGGACGCTCCGTTTAGGAGTTATGGCCAATTAAAGAAATTTTTAAAAAAATCGATTTTCAAAACCTTATTATTCCAGAACCCGCCGATCGAAATTTATGAAATTTACAATAAAAAATCAGGCATTTAATGTCTATAAAAAGCGCCTATTTTCAACCCTCTAGGACGCTCCGTTATGGCCAATTAAAGAAATTTTTTAAAAATCGATTTTCAAAACCTTATTATTCCAGAACCCGCCGATCGAAATTTATGAAATTTACAGTGAAAAATCAGGCATTTAATGTCTATAAAAAGCGCCTACTTTCAACCCTCTAGGACGCTCCTTTTAGGAGTTATGGCCAATTAAAGAAATTTTTTAAAAATCGATTTTCAAAACCTTATTATTCCAGAACCCGCCGATCGAAATTTATGAAATTTACAGTGAAAAATCAGGCATTCAATGTCTATAAAATGTCAATGTCTTAATAATTATTAACTACAGATTGAAAATAAGTTATTATTTAATTAATTTAAATATACATATTGTACTAAATATCATAAAATTCACAAAAGTATACTTAACTCTGCACCAATTCCAAGACTATGATCAATTAAACAGTTACCTCCAAAAGTTAAATTGGAATAGATAGTTAAAGACATTTTTTAGGACGCTCCGTTTAGGAGTTATGGCCAATTAAAGAAATTTTTTAAAAATCGATTTTCCAAACCTTATTATTCCAGAACCCGCCGATCGAAATTTATGAAATTTACAGTGAAAAATTGGGCATTCAATGTCTATAAAAAGCGCCTACCTTCAACCCTCTAGGACGCTCCGTTTAGGAGTTATGGCCAATTAAAGAATTTTTTTAAAAATCGAATTCAAAACCTTATTATTCCAGAACCCGCCGATCGAAATTTATGAAACTTTCAACCCTCTAGGACGCTCCGTTTAGGAGTTATGGCCAATTAAATACATTTTTTAAAAATCGATTTTCAAAACCTTATTATTCCAGAACCCGCATTTCGAAATTTATGAAATTTCGAAATGCAAATTACAGAAATTTTTAAAAAAATCGATTTTAAAAACCTTATTATTCCAGAACCCGCCGATCGAAATTTATGAAATTAACAGTGAAAAATTGGGCATTCAATGTCTATAAAAAGCGCCTACTTTCAACCCTCTCGGACGCTCCGTTTAGGAGTTATGGCCAATTAAAGACATTTTTAAAAAAATCGATTTTCAAAACCTTATTATTCCAGAACCCGCCGATCGAAATTTATGAAATTTACAGTGAAAAATTGGGCATTCAATGTCTATAAAAAGCGCCTACCTTCAACCCTCTAGGACGCTCCGTTTAGGAGTTATGGCCAATTAAAGAATTTTTTTTAAAATCGAATTCAAAACCTTATTATTCCAGAACCCGCCGATCGAAATTTATGAAACTTTCAACCCTCTAGGACGCTCCGTTTAGGAGTTATGGCCAATTAAATACATTTTTTAAAAATCGATTTTCAAAACCTTATTATTCCAGAACCCGCATTTCGAAATTTATGAAATTTCGAAATGCAAATTACAGAAATTTTTAAAAAAATCGATTTTAAAAACCTTATTATTCCAGAACCCGCCGATCGAAATTTATGAAATTAACAGTGAAAAATTGGGCATTCAATGTCTATAAAAAGCGCCTACTTTCAACCCTCTCGGACGCTCCGTTTAGGAGTTATGGCCAATTAAAGACATTTTTAAAAAAATCGATTTTCAAAACCTTATTATTCCAGAACCCGCCGATCGAAATTTATGAAATTTACAGCGAAAAATTGGGCATTCAATGTCTATAAAAAGCGCCTACTTTCAACCCTCTAGGACGCTCCGTTTAGGAGTTATGGCCAATTAAAGAAATTTTTAAAAAAATCGATTTTCAAAACCTTATTATTCCAGAACCCGCCGATCGAAATTTATGAAATTTACAATAAAAAATCAGGCATTTAATGTCTATAAAAAGCGCCTATTTTCAACCCTCTAGGACGCTCCGTTATGGCCAATTAAAGAAATTTTTTAAAAATCGATTTTCAAAACCTTATTATTCCAGAACCCGCCGATCGAAATTTATGAAATTTACAGTGAAAAATCAGGCATTTAATGTCTATAAAAAGCGCCTACTTTCAACCCTCTAGGACGCTCCTTTTAGGAGTTATGGCCAATTAAAGAAATTTTTTAAAAATCGATTTTCAAAACCTTATTATTCCAGAACCCGCCGATCGAAATTTATGAAATTTACAGTGAAAAATCAGGCATTCAATGTCTATAAAAAGCGCCTACTTTCAACCCTCTAGGACGCTCCGTTTAGGAGTTATGGCCATTTAAAGGAATTTTTAAAAAAATCGATTTTCAAAACCTTATTATTCCAGAACCCGCCGATCGAAATTTATGAAATTTACAGTGAAAAATCAGGCATTCAATGTCTATAAAAAGCGCCTACTTTCAACCCTCTAGGACGCTCCGTTTAGGAGTTAAGGCCAATTAAAGGAATTTTTAAAAAAATCGATTTTCAAAACCTTATTATTGCAGAACCCGCCGATCGAAATATATGAAATTTACAGTGAAAAATCAGGCATTTAATGTCTATAAAAAGCGCCTACTTTCAACCCTCTAGGACGCTCCGTTTAGGAGTTATGGCCAATTAAAGAAATTTTTTAAAAATCGATTTTCAAAACCTTATAATTCCAGAACCCGCCGATCGAAATTTATGAAATTTACAGTGAAAAATCAGGCATTCAATGTCTATAAAAAGCCAATTAAAGAATTTTTTTAAAAAATCGATTTTCAAAACCTTATTATTCCAGAACCCGCCGATCGAAATTTATGAAATTTACAGTGAAAAATCAGGCATTCAATGTCTATAAAAAGCGCCTACTTTCAACCCTCTAGGACGCTCCGTTTAGGAGTTATGGCCAATTAAAGGCATTTTTAAAAAAATCGATTTTCAAAACCTTATTATTCCAGAACCCGCCGATCGAAATTTATGAAATTTACAGTGAAAAATCAGGCATTCAATGTCTATAAAAAGCGCCTACTTTCAACCCTCTAGGACGCTCCGTTTAGGAGTTATGGCCAATTAAAGGCATTTTTAAAAAAATCGATTTTCAAAACCTTATTATTCCAGAACCCGCCGATCGAAATTTATGAAATTTACAGTGAAAAATCAGGCATTTAATGTCTATAAAAAGCGCCTACTTTCAACCCTCTAGGACGCTCCGTTTAGGAGTTATGGCCAATTAAAGGAATTTTTAAAAAAATCGATTTTCAAAACCTTATTATTCTAGAACCCGCCGATCGAAATTGATGAAATTTACAGTGAAAAATCAGGCATTCAATGTCTATAAAAAGCGCCTACTTTCAACCCTCTAGGACGCTCCGTTTAGGAGTTATGGCCAATTAAAGAAATTTTTTAAAAATCGATTTTCAAAACCTTATTATTCCAGAACCCGCCGATCGAAATTTATGAAATTTACAGTGAAAAATCAGGCATTCAATGTCTATAAAAAGCCAATTAAAGAATTTTTTAAAAAAATCGATTTTCAAAACCTTATTATTCCAGAACCCGCCGATCGGATTTTATGAAATTTACAGTGAAAAATTGGGTATTCAATGTCTATAAAAAGCGCCTACTTTCAACCCTCTAGGACGCTCCGTTTAGGAGTTATGGCCAATTAAAGGCATTTTTAAAAAAATCGATTTCCAAAACCTTATTATTCCAGAACCCGCCGATCGAAATTTATGAAATTTACAGTGAAAAATCAGGCATTTAATGTCTATAAAAAGCGCCTACTTTCATCCCTCTAGGACGCTCCGTTTAGGAGTTATGGCCAATTAAAGGCATTTAAAAAAAAATCGATTTTCAAAACCTTATTATACCAGAACCCGCCGATCGAAATTTATGAAATTTACAGTCAAAAATCAGGCATGCAATGTCTATAAAAAGCGCCTACTTTCAACCCTCTAGGACGCTCCGTTTAGGAGTTATGGCCAATTAAAGGCATTTTAAAAAAAACCGATTTTCAAAACCTTATTATTCCAGAACCCGCCGATCGAAATTTATGAAATTTACAGTGAAAAATCAGGCATTTAATGTCTATAAAAAGCGCCTACTTTCAACCCTCTAGGACGCTCCGTTTAGGAGTTATGGCCAATTAAAGAAATTTTTTAAAAATCGATTTTCAAAACCTTATTATTCCAGAACCCGCCGATCGAAATTTATGAAATTTACAGTGAAAAATCAGGCATTCAATGTCTATAAAAAGCCAATTAAAGAATTTTTTAAAAAAATCGATTTTCAAAACCTTATTATTCCAGAACCCGCCGATCGAAATTTATGAAATTTACAGTGAAAAATCAGGCATTTAATGTCTATAAAAAGCGCCTACTTTCATCCCTCTAGGACGCTCCGTTTAGGAGTTATGGCCAATTAAAGGCATTTAAAAAAAAATCGATTTTCAAAACCTTATTATACCAGAACCCGCCGATCGAAATTTATGAAATTTACAGTCAAAAATCAGGCATTCAATGTCTATAAAAAGCGCCTACTTTCAACACTCTAGGACGCTCCGTTTAGGAGTTATGGCCAATTAAAGGCATTTTTAAAAAAATCGATTTTCAAAACCTTATTATTCCAGAACCCGCCGATCGAAATTTATGAAATTTACAGTGAAAAATCAGGCATTTAATGTCTATAAAAAGCGCCTACTTTCAACCCTCTAGGACGCTCCGTTTAGGAGTTATGGCCAATTAAAGGCATTTTTAAAAAAATCGATTTCCAAAACCTTATTATTCCAGAACCCGCCGATCGAAATTTATGAAATTTACAGTGAAAAATCAGGCATTTAATGTCTATAAAAAGCGCCTACTTTCATCCCTCTAGGACGCTCCGTTTAGGAGTTATGGCCAATTAAAGGCATTTAAAAAAAAATCGATTTTCAAAACCTTATTATACCAGAACCCGCCGATCGAAATTTATGAAATTTACAGTGAAAAATCAGGCATTCAATGTCTATAAAAAGCGCCTACTTTCAACCCTCTAGGACGCTCCGTTTAGGAGTTATGGCCAATTAAAGGCATTGTTAAAAAAATCGATTTTCAAAACCTTATTATTCCAGAACCCGCCGATCGAAATTTATGAAATTTACAGTGAAAAATCAGGCATTCAATGTCTATAAAAAGCGCCTACTTTCAACCCTCTAGGACGATCCGTTTAGGAGTTATGGCCAATTAAAGAAATTTTTTAAAAATCGATTTTCAAAACCTTATTATTCCAGAACCCGCCGATCGAAATTTATGAAATTTACAGTGAAAAATCAGGCATTTAATGTCTATAAAAAGCGCCTACTTTCAACCCTCTAGGACGCTCCGTTTAGGAGTTATGGCCAATTAAAGAAATTTTTTAAAAATCGATTTTCAAAACCTTATTATTCCAGAACCCGCCGATCGAAATTTATGAAATTTACAGTGAAAAATCAGGCATTCAATGTCTATAAAAAGCGCCTACTTTCAACCCTCTAGGACGCTCCGTTTAGGAGTTATGGCCATTTAAAGGAATTTTAAAAAAAATCGATTTTCAAAACCTTATTATTCCAGAACCCGCCGATCGAAATTTATGAAATTTACAGTGAAAAATCAGGCATTCAATGTCTATAAAAAGCGCCTACTTTCAACCCTCTAGGACGCTCCGTTTAGGAGTTAAGGCCAATTAAAGGAATTTTTAAAAAAATCGATTTTCAAAACCTTATTATTCTAGAACCCGCCGATCGAAATTTATGAAATTTACAGTGAAAACTCAGGCATTCAATGTCTATAAAAAGCGCCTACTTTCAACCCTCTAGGACGCTCCGTTTAGGAGTTATGGCCAATTAAAGAAATTTTTTAAAAATCGATTTTCAAAACCTTATTATTCCAGAACCCGCCGATCGAAATTTATGAAATTTACAGTGAAAAATCAGGCATTCAATGTCTATAAAAAGCGCCTACTTTCAACCCTCTAGGACGCTCCGTTTAGGAGTTATGGCCAATTAAAGACATTTTTTAAAAATCGATTTTCAAAACCTTATTATTCCAGAACCCGCCGATCGAAATTTATGAAATTTACAGTGAAAAATCAGGCATTTAATGTCTATAAAAAGTGCCTACTTTCAACCCTCTAGGACGCTCCGTTTAGGAGTTATGGCCAATTAAAGGAATTTTAAAAAAAATCGATTTTCAAAACCTTATTATTGCAGAACCCGCCGATCGAAATATATGAAATTTACAGTGAAAAATCAGGCATTTAATGTCTATAAAAAGCGCCTACTTTCAACCCTCTAGGACGCTCCGTTTAGGAGTTATGGCCAATTAAAGAAATTTTTTAAAAATCGATTTTCAAAACCTTATTATTCCAGAACCCGCCGATCGAAATTTATGAAATTTACAGTGAAAAATCAGGCATTCAATGTCTATAAAAAGCCAATTAAAGAATTTTTTAAAAAAATCGATTTTCAAAACCTTATTATTCCAGAACCCGCCGATCGGATTTTATGAAATTTACAGTGAAAAATTGGGTATTCAATGTCTATAAAAAGCGCCTACTTTCAACCCTCTAGGACGCTCCGTTTAGGAGTTATGGCCAATTAAAGGCATTTTTAAAAAAATCGATTTCCAAAACCTTATTATTCCAGAACCCGCCGATCGAAATTTATGAAATTTACAGTCAAAAATCAGGCATGCAATGTCTATAAAAAGCGCCTACTTTCAACCCTCTAGGACGCTCCGTTTAGGAGTTATGGCCAATTAAATGCATTTTAAAAAAAACCGATTTTCAAAACCTTATTATTCCAGAACCCGCCGATCGAAATTTATGAAATTTACAGTGAAAAATCAGGCATTTAATGTCTATAAAAAGCGCCTACTTTCAACCCTCTAGGACGCTCCGTTTAGGAGTTATGGCCAATTAAAGAAATTTTTTAAAAATCGATTTTCAAAACCTTATTATTCCAGAACCCGCCGATCGAAATTTATGAAATTTACAGTGAAAAATCAGGCATTCAATGTCTATAAAAAGCCAATTAAAGAATTTTTTAAAAAAATCGATTTTCAAAACCTTATTATTCCAGAACCCGCCGATCGAAATTTATGAAATTTACAGTGAAAAATCAGGCATTTAATGTCTATAAAAAGCGCCTACTTTCATCCCTCTAGGACGCTCCGTTTAGGAGTTATGGCCAATTAAAGGCATTTAAAAAAAAATCGATTTTCAAAACCTTATTATACCAGAACCCGCCGATCGAAATTTATGAAATTTACAGTCAAAAATCAGGCATTCAATGTCTATAAAAAGCGCCTACTTTCAACACTCTAGGACGCTCCGTTTAGGAGTTATGGCCAATTAAAGGCATTTTTAAAAAAATCGATTTTCAAAACCTTATTATTCCAGAACCCGCCGATCGAAATTTATGAAATTTACAGTGAAAAATCAGGCATTTAATGTCTATAAAAAGCGCCTACTTTCAACCCTCTAGGACGCTCCGTTTAGGAGTTATGGCCAATTAAAGGCATTTTTAAAAAAATCGATTTCCAAAACCTTATTATTCCAGAACCCGCCGATCGAAATTTATGAAATTTACAGTGAAAAATCAGGCATTTAATGTCTATAAAAAGCGCCTACTTTCATCCCTCTAGGACGCTCCGTTTAGGAGTTATGGCCAATTAAAGGCATTTAAAAAAAAATCGATTTTCAAAACCTTATTATACCAGAACCCGCCGATCGAAATTTATGAAATTTACAGTGAAAAATCAGGCATTCAATGTCTATAAAAAGCGCCTACTTTCAACCCTCTAGGACGCTCCGTTTAGGAGTTATGGCCAATTAAAGGCATTGTTAAAAAAATCGATTTTCAAAACCTTATTATTCCAGAACCCGCCGATCGAAATTTATGAAATTTACAGTGAAAAATCAGGCATTCAATGTCTATAAAAAGCGCCTACTTTCAACCCTCTAGGACGATCCGTTTAGGAGTTATGGCCAATTAAAGAAATTTTTTAAAAATCGATTTTCAAAACCTTATTATTCCAGAACCCGCCGATCGAAATTTATGAAATTTACAGTGAAAAATCAGGCATTTAATGTCTATAAAAAGCGCCTACTTTCAACCCTCTAGGACGCTCCGTTTAGGAGTTATGGCCAATTAAAGAAATTTTTTAAAAATCGATTTTCAAAACCTTATTATTCCAGAACCCGCCGATCGAAATTTATGAAATTTACAGTGAAAAATCAGGCATTCAATGTCTATAAAAAGCGCCTACTTTCAACCCTCTAGGACGCTCCGTTTAGGAGTTATGGCCATTTAAAGGAATTTTAAAAAAAATCGATTTTCAAAACCTTATTATTCCAGAACCCGCCGATCGAAATTTATGAAATTTACAGTGAAAAATCAGGCATTCAATGTCTATAAAAAGCGCCTACTTTCAACCCTCTAGGACGCTCCGTTTAGGAGTTAAGGCCAATTAAAGGAATTTTTAAAAAAATCGATTTTCAAAACCTTATTATTCCAGAACCCGCCGATCGAAATTTATGAAATTTACAGTGAAAACTCAGGCATTCAATGTCTATAAAAAGCGCCTACTTTCAACCCTCTAGGACGCTCCGTTTAGGAGTTATGGCCAATTAAAGAAATTTTTTAAAAATCGATTTTCAAAACCTTATTATTCCAGAACCCGCCGATCGAAATTTATGAAATTTACAGTGAAAAATCAGGCATTCAATGTCTATAAAAAGCCAATTAAAGAATTTTTTAAAAAAATCGATTTTCAAAACCTTATTATTCCAGAACCCGCCGATCGAAATTTATGAAATTTACAGTGAAAAATTGGGTATTCAATGTCTATAAAAAGCGCCTACTTTCAACCCTCTAGGACGCTCCGTTTAGGAGTTATGGCCAATTAAAGGCATTTTTAAAAAAATCGATTTCCAAAACCTTATTATTCCAGAACCCGCCGATCGAAATTTATGAAATTTACAGTGAAAAATCAGGCATTTAATGTCTATAAAAAGCGCCTACTTTCATCCCTCTAGGACGCTCCGTTTAGGAGTTATGGCCAATTAAAGGCATTTAAAAAAAAATCGATTTTCAAAACCTTATTATTCCAGAACCCGCCGATCGAAATTTATGAAATTTACAGTGAAAAATCAGGCATTTAATGTCTATAAAAAGCGCCTACTTTCAACCCTCTAGGACGCTCCGTTTAGGAGTTATGGCCAATTAAAGGCATTTTTAAAAAAATCGATTTTCAAAACCTTATTATTCCAGAACCCGCCGATCGAAATTTATGAAATTTACAGTGAAAAATCAGGCATTTAATGTCTATAAAAAGCGCCTACTTTCAACCCTCTAGGACGCTCCGTTTAGGAGTTATGGCCAATTAAAGGCATTTTTAAAAAAATCGATTTTCAAAACCTTATTATTCCAGAACCCGCCGATCGAAATTTATGAAATTTACAGTGAAAAATCAGGCATTTAATGTCTATAAAAAGCGCCTACTTTCAACCCTCTAGGACGCTCCGTTTAGGAGTTATGGCCAATTAAAGGCATTTTTAAAAAAATCGATTTTCAAAACCTTATTATTCCAGAACCCGCCGATCGAAATTTATGAAATTTACAGTGAAAAATCAGGCATTTAATGTCTATAAAAAGCGCCTACTTTCAACCCTCTAGGACGCTCCGTTTAGGAGTTATGGCCAATTAAAGGCATTTTTAAAAAAATCGATTTTCAAAACCTTATTATTCCAGAACCCGCCGATCGAAATTTATGAAATTTACAGTGAAAAATCAGGCATTTAATGTCTATAAAAAGCGCCTACTTTCAACCCTCTAGGACGCTCCGTTTAGGAGTTATGGCCAATTAAAGGCATTTTTAAAAAAATCGATTTCCAAAACCTTATTAGTCCAGAACCCGCCGATCGAAATTTATGAAATTTACAGTGAAAAATCAGGCATTTAATGTCTATAAAAAGCGCCTACTTTCAACCCTCTAGGACGCTCCGTTTAGGAGTTATGGCCAATTAAAGAAATTTTTAAAAAAATCGATTTTCAAAACCTTATTATTCCAGAACCCGCCGATCGAAATTTATGAAATTTACAATAAAAAATCAGGCATTTAATGTCTATAAAAAGCGCCTACTTTCAACCCTCTAGGACGCTCCGTTTAGGAGTTATGGCCAATTAAAGAAATTTTTAAAAAAATCGATTTTCAAAACCTTATTATTCCAGAACCCGCCGATCGAAATTTATGAAATTTACAATAAAAAATCAGGCATTTAATGTCTATAAAAAGCGCCTACTTTCAACCCTCTAGGACGCTCCGTTTAGGAGTTATGGCCAATTAAAGAAATTTTTAAAAAAATCGATTTTCAAAACCTTATTATTCCAGAACCCGCCGATCGAAGTTTATGAAATTTACAATAAAAAATCAGGCATTTAATGTCTATAAAAAGCGCCTACTTTCAACCCTCTAGGACGCTCCGTTTAGGAGTTATGGCCAATTAAAGAAATTTTTAAAAAAATCGATTTTCAAAACCTTATTTTTCCAGAACCCGCCGATCGAAGTTTATGAAATTTACAATAAAAAATCAGGCATTTAATGTCTATAAAAAGCGCCTACTTTCAACCCTCTAGGACGCTCCGTTTAGGAGTTATGGCCAATTAAAGAAATTTTTTTAAAATCGATTTTCAAAACCTTATTATTCCAGAACCCGCCGATCGAAATTTATGAAATTTACAGTGAAAAATCAGGCATTCAATGTCTATAAAAAGCGCCTACTTTCAACCCTCTAGGACGCTCCGTTTAGGAGTTATGGCCAATTAAAGAAATTTTTTAAAAATCAATTTTCAAAACCTTATTATTCCAGAACCCGCCGATCGAATTATATGAAATTTACAGTGAAAAATCAGACATTTAATGTCTATAAAAAGCGCCTACTTTCAACCCTCTAGGACGCTCCGTTTAGGAGTTATGGCCAATTAAAGAAATTTTTAAAAAAATCGATTTTCAAAACCTTATTATTCCAGAACCCGCCGATCGAAATTTATGAAATTTACAATAAAAATTCAGGCTTTTAATGTCTATAAAAAGCGCCTTCTTTCAACCCTCTAGGACGCTCCGTTTAGGAGTTATGGCCAATTAAAGAAATTTTTAAAAAAAATCGATTTTCAAAACCTTATTATTCCAGAACCCGCCGATCGAAATTTATGAAATTTACAATAAAAAATCAGGCATTTAATGTCTATAAAAAGCGCCTACTTTCAACCCTCTAGGACGCTCCGTTTAGGAGTTATGGCCAATTAAAGAAATTTTTAAAAAAATCGATTTTCAAAACCTTATTATTCCAGAACCCGCCGATCGAAATTTATGAAATTTACAATAAAAAATCAGGCATTTAATGTCTATAAAAAGCGCCTACTTTCAACCCTCTAGGACGCTCCGTTTAGGAGTTATGGCCAATTAAAGAAATTTTTAAAAAAATCGATTTTCAAAACCTTATTATTCCAGAACCCGCCGATCGAAGTTTATGAAATTTACAATAAAAAATCAGGCATTTAATGTCTATAAAAAGCGCCTACTTTCAACCCTCTAGGACGCTCCGTTTAGGAGTTATGGCCAATTAAAGAAATTTTTAAAAAAATCGATTTTCAAAACCTTATTTTTCCAGAACCCGCCGATCGAAGTTTATGAAATTTACAATAAAAAATCAGGCATTTAATGTCTATAAAAAGCGCCTACTTTCAACCCTCTAGGACGCTCCGTTTAGGAGTTATGGCCAATTAAAGAAATTTTTTTAAAATCGATTTTCAAAACCTTATTATTCCAGAACCCGCCGATCGAAATTTATGAAATTTACAGTGAAAAATCAGGCATTCAATGTCTATAAAAAGCGCCTACTTTCAACCCTCTAGGACGCTCCGTTTAGGAGTTATGGCCAATTAAAGAAATTTTTTAAAAATCAATTTTCAAAACCTTATTATTCCAGAACCCGCCGATCGAATTATATGAAATTTACAGTGAAAAATCAGACATTTAATGTCTATAAAAAGCGCCTACTTTCAACCCTCTAGGACGCTCCGTTTAGGAGTTATGGCCAATTAAAGAAATTTTTAAAAAAATCGATTTTCAAAACCTTATTATTCCAGAACCCGCCGATCGAAATTTATGAAATTTACAATAAAAAATCAGGCATTTAATGTCTATAAAAAGCGCCTACTTTCAACCCTCTAGGACGCTCCGTTTAGGAGTTATGGCCAATTAAAGAAATTTTTAAAAAAATCGATTTTCAAAACCTTATTATTCCAGAACCCGCCGATCGAAATTTATGAAATTTACAGTGAAAAATCAGGCATTTAATGTCTATAAAAAGCGCCTACTTTCAACCTTCTAGGACGCTCCGTTTAGGAGTTATGGCCAATTAAAGACATTTTTTTAAAATCGATTTTCAAAACCTTATTATTCCAGAACCCGCCGATCGAAATTTATGAAATTTACAATAAAAAATCAGGCATTTAATGTCTATAAAAAGCGCCTACTTTCAACCCTCTAGGACGCTCCGTTTAGGAGTTATGGCCAATTAAAGAAATTTTTTTAAAATCGATTTTCAAAACCTTATTATTCCAGAACCCGCCGATCGAAATTTATGAAATTTACAGTGAAAAATCAGGCATTCAATGTCTATAAAAAGCGCCTACTTTCAACCCTCTAGGACGCTCCGTTTAGGAGTTATGGCCAATTAAAGAAATTTTTTAAAAATCAATTTTCAAAACCTTATTATTCCAGAACCCGCCGATCGAATTATATGAAATTTACAGTGAAAAATCAGACATTTAATGTCTATAAAAAGCGCCTACTTTCAACCCTCTAGGACGCTCCGTTTAGGAGTTATGGCCAATTAAAGAAATTTTTAAAAAAATCGATTTTCAAAACCTTATTATTCCAGAACCCGCCGATCGAAATTTATGAAATTTACAGTGAAAAATCAGGCATTCAATGTCTATAAAAAGCGCCTACTTTCAACCCTCTAGGACGCTGCGTTTAGGAGTTGTGGCCAATTAAAGAAATTTTTTAAAAATCGATTTTCAAAACCTTGTTATTCCAGAACCCGCCGATCGAATTATATGAAATTTACAGTGAAAATCAGACATTTAATGTCTATAAAAAGCGCCTACTTTCAACCCTCTAGGACGCTCCGTTTAGGAGTTATGGCCAATTAAAGAAATTTTTTAAAAATCGATTTTCAAAACCTTGTTATTCCAGAACCCGCCGATCGAATTATATGAAATTTACAGTGAAAAATCAGACATTTAATGTCTATAAAAAGCGCCTACTTTCAACCCTCTAGGACGCTCCGTTTAGGAGTTATGGCCAATTAAAGAAATTTTTTAAAAATCGATTTTCAAAACCTTGTTATTCCAGAACCCGCCGATCGAATTATATGAAATTTACAGTGAAAAATCAGACATTTAATGTCTATAAAAAGCGCCTACTTTCAACCCTCTAGGACGCTCCGTTTAGGAGTTATGGCCAATTAAAGAAATTTTTTAAAAATCGATTTTTAAAACCTTATTATTCCAGAACCCGCCGATCGAAATTTATGAAATTTACAATAAAAAATCAGGCATTTAATGTCTATAAAAAGCGCCTACTTTCAACCCTCTAGGACGCTCCGTTTAGGAGTTATGGCCAATTAAAGAAATTTTTAAAAAAATCGATTTTCAAAACCTTATTATTCCAGAACCCGCCGATCGAAATTTATGAAATTTACAATAAAAATTCAGGCTTTTAATGTCTATAAAAAGCGCCTTCTTTCAACCCTCTAGGACGCTCCGTTTAGGAGTTATGGCCAATTAAAGAAATTTTTAAAAAAAATCGATTTTCAAAACCTTATTATTCCAGAACCCGCCGATCGAAATTTATGAAATTTACAATAAAAAATCAGGCATTTAATGTCTATAAAAAGCGCCTACTTTCAACCCTCTAGGACGCTCCGTTTAGGAGTTATGGCCAATTAAAGAAATTTTTAAAAAAATCGATTTTCAAAACCTTATTATTCCAGAACCCGCCGATCGAAATTTATGAAATTTACAATAAAAAATCAGGCATTTAATGTCTATAAAAAGCGCCTACTTTCAACCCTCTAGGACGCTCCGTTTAGGAGTTATGGCCAATTAAAGAAATTTTTAAAAAAATCGATTTTCAAAACCTTATTATTCCAGAACCCGCCGATCGAAGTTTATGAAATTTACAATAAAAAATCAGGCATTTAATGTCTATAAAAAGCGCCTACTTTCAACCCTCTAGGACGCTCCGTTTAGGAGTTATGGCCAATTAAAGAAATTTTTAAAAAATCGATTTTCAAAACCTTATTTTTCCAGAACCCGCCGATCGAAGTTTATGAAATTTACAATAAAAAATCAGGCATTTAATGTCTATAAAAAGCGCCTACTTTCAACCCTCTAGGACGCTCCGTTTAGGAGTTATGGCCAATTAAAGAAATTTTTTAAAATCGATTTTCAAAACCTTATTATTCCAGAACCCGCCGATCGAAATTTATGAAATTTACAGTGAAAAATCAGGCATTCAATGTCTATAAAAAGCGCCTACTTTCAACCCTCTAGGACGCTCCGTTTAGGAGTTATGGCCAATTAAAGAAATTTTTTAAAAATCAATTTTCAAAACCTTATTATTCCAGAACCCGCCGATCGAATTATATGAAATTTACAGTGAAAAATCAGACATTTAATGTCTATAAAAAGCGCCTACTTTCAACCCTCTAGGACGCTCCGTTTAGGAGTTATGGCCAATTAAAGAAATTTTTAAAAAAATCGATTTTCAAAACCTTATTATTCCAGAACCCGCCGATCGAAATTTATGAAATTTACAATAAAAAATCAGGCATTTAATGTCTATAAAAAGCGCCTACTTTCAACCCTCTAGGACGCTCCGTTTAGGAGTTATGGCCAATTAAAGAAATTTTTAAAAAAATCGATTTTCAAAACCTTATTATTCCAGAACCCGCCGATCGAAATTTATGAAATTTACAGTGAAAAATCAGGCATTTAATGTCTATAAAAAGCGCCTACTTTCAACCTTCTAGGACGCTCCGTTTAGGAGTTATGGCCAATTAAAGACATTTTTTTAAAATCGATTTTCAAAACCTTATTATTCCAGAACCCGCCGATCGAAATTTATGAAATTTACAATAAAAAATCAGGCATTTAATGTCTATAAAAAGCGCCTACTTTCAACCCTCTAGGACGCTCCGTTTAGGAGTTATGGCCAATTAAAGAAATTTTTTTAAAATCGATTTTCAAAACCTTATTATTCCAGAACCCGCCGATCGAAATTTATGAAATTTACAGTGAAAAATCAGGCATTCAATGTCTATAAAAAGCGCCTACTTTCAACCCTCTAGGACGCTCCGTTTAGGAGTTATGGCCAATTAAAGAAATTTTTTAAAAATCAATTTTCAAAACCTTATTATTCCAGAACCCGCCGATCGAATTATATGAAATTTACAGTGAAAAATCAGACATTTAATGTCTATAAAAAGCGCCTACTTTCAACCCTCTAGGACGCTCCGTTTAGGAGTTATGGCCAATTAAAGAAATTTTTAAAAAAATCGATTTTCAAAACCTTATTATTCCAGAACCCGCCGATCGAAATTTATGAAATTTACAGTGAAAAATCAGGCATTCAATGTCTATAAAAAGCGCCTACTTTCAACCCTCTAGGACGCTGCGTTTAGGAGTTGTGGCCAATTAAAGAAATTTTTTAAAAATCGATTTTCAAAACCTTGTTATTCCAGAACCCGCCGATCGAATTATATGAAATTTACAGTGAAAATCAGACATTTAATGTCTATAAAAAGCGCCTACTTTCAACCCTCTAGGACGCTCCGTTTAGGAGTTATGGCCAATTAAAGAAATTTTTTAAAAATCGATTTTCAAAACCTTGTTATTCCAGAACCCGCCGATCGAATTATATGAAATTTACAGTGAAAAATCAGACATTTAATGTCTATAAAAAGCGCCTACTTTCAACCCTCTAGGACGCTCCGTTTAGGAGTTATGGCCAATTAAAGAAATTTTTTAAAAATCGATTTTCAAAACCTTGTTATTCCAGAACCCGCCGATCGAATTATATGAAATTTACAGTGAAAAATCAGACATTTAATGTCTATAAAAAGCGCCTACTTTCAACCCTCTAGGACGCTCCGTTTAGGAGTTATGGCCAATTAAAGAAATTTTTTAAAAATCGATTTTTAAAACCTTATTATTCCAGAACCCGCCGATCGAAATTTATGAAATTTACAATAAAAAATCAGGCATTTAATGTCTATAAAAAGCGCCTACTTTCAACCCTCTAGGACGCTCCGTTTAGGAGTTATGGCCAATTAAAGGAATTTTAAAAAAAATCGATTTTCAAAACCTTCTTATTCCAGAACCCGCCGATCGAAATTTATGAAATTTACAATAAAAAATCAGGCATTTAATGTCTATAAAAAGCGCCTACTTTCAACCCTCTAGGACGCTCCGTTTAGGAGTTATGGCCAATTAAAGGAATTTTAAAAAAATCGATTTTCAAAACATTATTATTCCAGAACCCGCCGATCGAAATTTATGAAATTTACAGTGAAAAATCAGGCATTTAATGTCTATAAAAAGCGCCTACTTTCAACCCTCTAGGACGCTCCGTTTAGGAGTTATGGCCAATTAAAGGAATTTTTAAAAAAATCGATTTTCAAAACATTATTATTCCAGAACCCGCCGATCGAAATTTATGAAATTTACAGTGAAAAATCAGGCATTTAATGTCTATAAAAAGCGCCTACTTTCAACCCTCTAGGACGCTCCGTTTAGGAGTTATGGCCAATTAAAGGAATTTTAAAAAAAATCGATTTTCAAAACCTTATTATTCCAGAACCCGCCGATCGAAATTTATGAAATTTACAATAAAAAATCAGGCATTTAATGTCTATAAAAAGCGCCTACTTTCAACCCTCTAGGACGCTCCGTTTAGGAGTTATGGCCAATTAAAGAAATTTTTTAAAAATCGATTTTCAAAACCTTATTATTCCAGAACCCGCCGATCGAATTATATGAAATTTACAGTGAAAAATCAGGCATTCAATGTCTATAAACTACTTTCAACCCTACTTTCAACCCTCTAGGACGCTCCGTTTAGGAGTTATGGCCAATTAAAGGAATTTTTAAAAAAATCGATTTTCAATACATTATTATTCCAGAACCCGCCGATCGAAATTTATGAAATTTACAATAAAAAACTTAGGCATTTAATGTCTATAAAAAGCGCCTACTTTCAACCCTCTAGGACGCTCCGTTTAGGAGTTATGGCCAATTAAAGAAATTTTTTAAAAATCGATTTTCAAAACCTTATTATTCCAGAACCCGCCGATCGAATTATATGAAATTTACAGTGAAAAATCAGGCATTCAATGTCTATAAACTACTTTCAACCCTACTTTCAACCCTCTAGGACGCTCCGTTTAGGAGTTATGGCCAATTAAAGGAATTTTTAAAAAAATCGATTTTCAATACATTATTATTCCAGAACCCGCCGATCGAAATTTATGAAATTTACAGTGAAAAATCAGGCATTTAATGTCTATAAAAAGCGCCTACTTTCAACCCTCTAGGACGCTCCGTTTAGGAGTTATGGCCAATTAAAGGGATTTTTAAAAAAATCGATTTTCAAAACCTTATTATTCCAGAACCCGCCGATCGAATTATATGAAATTTACAGTGAAAAATCAGACATTTAATGTCTATAAAAAGCGCCTACTTTCAACCCTCTAGGACGCTCCGTTTAGGAGTTATGGCCAATTAAAGAAATTTTTTAAAAATCGATTTTCAAAACCTTGTTATTCCAGAACCCGCCGATCGAATTATATGAAATTTACAGTGAAAAATCAGACATTTAATGTCTATAAAAAGCGCCTACTTTCAACCCTCTAGGACGCTCCGTTTAGGAGTTATGGCCAATTAAAGAAATTTTTTAAAAATCGATTTTTAAAACCTTATTATTCCAGAACCCGCCGATCGAAATTTATGAAATTTACAATAAAAAATCAGGCATTTAATGTCTATAAAAAGCGCCTACTTTCAACCCTCTAGGACGCTCCGTTTAGGAGTTATGGCCAATTAAAGGAATTTTAAAAAAAATCGATTTTCAAAACCTTCTTATTCCAGAACCCGCCGATCGAAATTTATGAAATTTACAATAAAAAATCAGGCATTTAATGTCTATAAAAAGCGCCTACTTTCAACCCTCTAGGACGCTCCGTTTAGGAGTTATGGCCAATTAAAGGAATTTTAAAAAAAATCGATTTTCAAAACATTATTATTCCAGAACCCGCCGATCGAAATTTATGAAATTTACAGTGAAAAATCAGGCATTTAATGTCTATAAAAAGCGCCTACTTTCAACCCTCTAGGACGCTCCGTTTAGGAGTTATGGCCAATTAAAGGAATTTTTAAAAAAATCGATTTTCAAAACATTATTATTCCAGAACCCGCCGATCGAAATTTATGAAATTTACAGTGAAAAATCAGGCATTTAATGTCTATAAAAAGCGCCTACTTTCAACCCTCTAGGACGCTCCGTTTAGGAGTTATGGCCAATTAAAGGAATTTTAAAAAAAATCGATTTTCAAAACCTTATTATTCCAGAACCCGCCGATCGAAATTTATGAAATTTACAATAAAAAATCAGGCATTTAATGTCTATAAAAAGCGCCTACTTTCAACCCTCTAGGACGCTCCGTTTAGGAGTTATGGCCAATTAAAGAAATTTTTTAAAAATCGATTTTCAAAACCTTATTATTCCAGAACCCGCCGATCGAATTATATGAAATTTACAGTGAAAAATCAGGCATTCAATGTCTATAAACTACTTTCAACCCTACTTTCAACCCTCTAGGACGCTCCGTTTAGGAGTTATGGCCAATTAAAGGAATTTTTAAAAAAATCGATTTTCAATACATTATTATTCCAGAACCCGCCGATCGAAATTTATGAAATTTACAATAAAAAACTTAGGCATTTAATGTCTATAAAAAGCGCCTACTTTCAACCCTCTAGGACGCTCCGTTTAGGAGTTATGGCCAATTAAAGAAATTTTTTAAAAATCGATTTTCAAAACCTTATTATTCCAGAACCCGCCGATCGAATTATATGAAATTTACAGTGAAAAATCAGGCATTCAATGTCTATAAACTACTTTCAACCCTACTTTCAACCCTCTAGGACGCTCCGTTTAGGAGTTATGGCCAATTAAAGGAATTTTTAAAAAAATCGATTTTCAATACATTATTATTCCAGAACCCGCCGATCGAAATTTATGAAATTTACAGTGAAAAATCAGGCATTTAATGTCTATAAAAAGCGCCTACTTTCAACCCTCTAGGACGCTCCGTTTAGGAGTTATGGCCAATTAAAGGGATTTTTAAAAAAATCGATTTTCAAAACCTTATTATTCCAGAACCCGCCGATCGAAATTTATGAAATTTACAATAAAAAATCAGGCATTTAATGTCTATAAAAAGCGCCTACTTTCAACCCTCTAGGACGCTCCGTTTAGGAGTTATGGCCAATTAAAGAAATTTTTAAAAAAATCGATTTTCAAAACCTTATTATTCCAGAACCCGCCGATCGAAATTTATGAAATTTACAGTGAAAAATCAGGCATTCAATGTCTATAAAAAGCGCCTACTTTCAACCCTCTAGGACGCTCCGTTTAGGAGTTATGGCCAATTAAAGGAATTTTTAAAAAAATCGATTTTCAAAACCTTATTATTCCAGAACCCGCCGATCGAAATTTATGAAATTTACAGTGAAAAATTGGGCATTCAATGTCTAGGACGCTCCGTTTAGGAGTTATGGCCAATTAAAGGAATTTTTAAAAAAATCGATTTTCAAAACCTTATTATTCCAGAACCCGCCGATCGAAATTTATGAAATTTACAGTGAAAAATTGGGCATTCAATGTCTAGGACGCTCCGTTTAGGAGTTATGGCCAATTAAAGGAATTTTTAAAAAAATCGATTTTCAAAACCTTATTATTCCAGAACCCGCCGATCGAAATTTATGAAATTTACAGTGAAAAATTGGGCATTCAATGTCTAGGACGCTCCGTTTAGGAGTTATGGCCAATTAAAGAAATTTTTTAAAAATCGATTTTCAAAACCTTATTATTCCAGAACCCGCCGATCGAAATTTATGAAATTTACAGTGAAAAATTGGGCATTCAATGTCTAGGACGCTCCGTTTAGGAGTTATGGCCAATTAAAGGAATTTTTAAAAAAATCGATTTTCAAAACCTTATTATTCCAGAACCCGCCGATCGAAATTTATGAAATTTACAATAAAAAATCAGGCATTTAATGTCTATAAAAAGCGCCTACTTTCAACCCTCTAGGACGCTCCGTTTAGGAGTTATGGCCAATTAAAGAAATTTTTAAAAAAATCGATTTTCAAAACCTTATTATTCCAGAACCCGCCGATCGAAATTTATGAAATTTACAGTGAAAAATCAGGCATTCAATGTCTATAAAAAGCGCCTACTTTCAACCCTCTAGGACGCTCCGTTTAGGAGTTATGGCCAATTAAAGGAATTTTTAAAAAAATCGATTTTCAAAACCTTATTATTCCAGAACCCGCCGATCGAAATTTATGAAATTTACAGTGAAAAATTGGGCATTCAATGTCTAGGACGCTCCGTTTAGGAGTTATGGCCAATTAAAGGAATTTTTAAAAAAATCGATTTTCAAAACCTTATTATTCCAGAACCCGCCGATCGAAATTTATGAAATTTACAATAAAAAATCAGGCATTTAATGTCTATAAAAAGCGCCTACTTTCAACCCTCTAGGACGCTCCGTTTAGGAGTTATGGCCAATTAAAGGAATTTTTAAAAAAATCGATTTTCAAAACCTTATTATTCCAGAACCCGCCGATCGAAATTTATGAAATTTACAATAAAAAATCAGGCATTCAATGTCTATAAAAAGCGCCTACTTTCAACCCTCTAGGACGCTCCGTTTAGGAGTTATGGCCAATTAAAGGAATTTTTAAAAAAATCGATTTTCAAAACCTTATTATTCCAGAACCCGCCGATCGAAATTTATGAAATTTACAATAAAAAATCAGGCATTCAATGTCTATAAAAAGCGCCTACTTTCAACCCTCTAGGACGCTCCGTTTAGGAGTTATGGCCAATTAAAGGAATTTTTAAAAAAATCGATTTTCAAAACCTTATTATTCCAGAACCCGCCGATCGAAATTTATGAAATTTACAGTGAAAAATTGGGCATTCAATGTCTAGGACGCTCCGTTTAGGAGTTATGGCCAATTAAAGGAATTTTTAAAAAAATCGATTTTCAAAACCTTATTATTCCAGAACCCGCCGATCGAAATTTATGAAATTTACAATAAAAAATCAGGCATTTAATGTCTATAAAAAGCGCCTACTTTCAACCCTCTAGGACGCTCCGTTTAGGAGTTATGGCCAATTAAAGAAATTTTTTAAAAATCGATTTTCAAAACCTTATTATTCCAGAACCCGCCGATCGAAATTTATGAAATTTACAGTGAAAAATTGGGCATTCAATGTCTAGGACGCTCCGTTTAGGAGTTATGGCCAATTAAAGGAATTTTTAAAAAAATCGATTTTCAATACATTATTATTCCAGAACCCGCCGATCGAAATTTATGAAATTTACAGTGAAAAATCAGGCATTTAATGTCTATAAAAAGCGCCTACTTTCAACCCTCTAGGACGCTCCGTTTAGGAGTTATGGCCAATTAAAGGAATTTTTAAAAAAATCGATTTTCAAAACCTTATTATTCCAGAACCCGCCGATCGAAATTTATGAAATTTACAATAAAAAATCAGGCATTTAATGTCTATAAAAAGCGCCTACTTTCAACCCTCTAGGACGCTCCGTTTAGGAGTTATGGCCAATTAAAGAAATTTTTAAAAAAATCGATTTTCAAAACCTTATTATTCCAGAACCCGCCGATCGAAATTTATGAAATTTACAATAAAAAATCAGGCATTTAATGTCTATAAAACCCTCAACCCGCATTCAATGTCTATAAAAAGCGCCTACTTTCAACCCTCTAGGACGCTCCGTTTAGGAGTTATGGCCAATTAAAGAAATTTTTTAAAAATCGATTTTCAAAACCTTATTATTCCAGAACCCGCCGATCGAAATTTATGAAATTTACAGTGAAAAATCAGGCATTTAATGTCTATAAAAAGCGCCTACTTTCAACCCTCTAGGACGCTCCGTTTAGGAGTTATGGCCAATTAAAGGAATTTTTAAAAAAATCGATTTTCAAAACCTTATTATTCCAGAACCCGCCGATCGAAATTTATGAAATTTACAGTGAAAAATTGGGCATTCAATGTCTAGGACGCTCCGTTTAGGAGTTATGGCCAATTAAAGGAATTTTTTAAAAAATCGATTTTCAAAACCTTATTATTCCAGAACCCGCCGATCGAAATTTATGAAATTTACAGTGAAAAATCAGGCATTCAATGTCTATAAAAAGCGCCTACTTTCAACCCTCTAGGACGCTCCGTTTAGGAGTTATGGCCAATTAAAGAAATTTTTTAAAAATCGATTTTCAAAACCTTATTATTCCAGAACCCGCCGATCGAAATTTATGAAATTTACAGTGAAAAATCAGGCATTCAATGTCTATAAAAAGCGCCTACTTTCAACCCTCTAGGACGCTCCGTTTAGGAGTTATGGCCAATTAAAGGAATTTTTAAAAAAATCGATTTTCAAAACCTTATTATTCCAGAACCCGCCGATCGAAATTTATGAAATTTACAGTGAAAAATTGGGCATTCAATGTCTAGGACGCTCCGTTTAGGAGTTATGGCCAATTAAAGGAATTTTTAAAAAAATCGATTTTCAAAACCTTATTATTCCAGAACCCGCCGATCGAAATTTATGAAATTTACAATAAAAAATCAGGCATTTAATGTCTATAAAAAGCGCCTACTTTCAACCCTCTAGGACGCTCCGTTTAGGAGTTATGGCCAATTAAAGGAATTTTTAAAAAAATCGATTTTCAAAACCTTATTATTCCAGAACCCGCCGATCGAAATTTATGAAATTTACAATAAAAAATCAGGCATTTAATGTCTATAAAAAGCGCCTACTTTCAACCCTCTAGGACGCTCCGTTTAGGAGTTATGGCCAATTAAAGAAATTTTTTAAAAATCGATTTTCAAAACCTTATTATTCCAGAACCCGCCGATCGAAATTTATGAAATTTACAGTGGGCATTCAATGTCTATAAAAAGCGCCTACTTTCAACCCTCTAGGACGCTCCGTTTAGGAGTTATGGCCAATTAAAGAAATTTTCTAAAAATCGATTTTCAAAACCTTATTATTCCAGAACCCGCCGATCGAATTATATGAAATTTACAGTGAAAAATCAGGCATTTAATTTCTATAAAAAGCGCCTACTTTCAACCCTCTAGGACGCTCCGTTTAGGAGTTATGGCCAATTAAAGAAATTTTCTAAAAATCGATTTTCAAAACCTTATTATTCCAGAACCCGCCGATCGAATTATATGAAATTTACAGTGAAAAATCAGGCATTTAATGTCTATAAAAAGCGCCTACTTTCAACCCTCTAGGACGCTCCGTTTAGGAGTTATGGCCAATTAAAGAAATTTTTTAAAAATCGATTTTCAAAACCTTATTATTCCAGAACCCGCCTATCGAAATTTGTGAAATTTACAGTGACAAATCAGGCATTTAATGTCTATAAAAGGCGCCTACTTTCAACCCTCTAGGACGCTCCGTTTAGGAGTTATGGCCAATTAAAGAAATTTTTTAAAAATCGATTTTCAAAACCTTATTATTCCAGAACCCGCCGATCGAATTATATGAAATTTACAGTGAAAAATTGGGCATTCAATGTCTATAAAAAGTGCCTACTTTCAACCCTCTAGGCCGCTCCCTTTAGGAGTTATGGCCAATTAAAGAAATTTTTTAAAAATCGATTTTCAAAACCTTATTATTCCAGAACCCGCCTATCGAAATTTGTGAAATTTACAGTGAAAAATCAGGCATTTAATTAAAGCGCCTACTTTCAACCCTCTAGGACGCTCCGTTTAGGAGTTATGGCCAATTAAAGAAATTTTTTAAAAATCGATTTTCAAAACCTTATTATTCCAGAACCCGCCGATCGAAATTTATGAAATTTACAGTGGGCATTCAATGTCTATAAAAAGCGCCTACTTCCAACCCTCTAGGACGCTCCGTTTAGGAGTTATGGCCAATTAAAGAAATTTTTTAAAAATCGATTTTCAAAAACTTATTATTCCAGAACCCGCCGATCAAAATTTATGAAATTTACAGTGAAAAATTGGGCATTCAATGTCTATAAAAAGCGCCTACTTCCAACCCTCTAGGACGCTCCGTTTAGGAGTTATGGCCAATTAAAGAAATTTATTAAAAATCGATTTTCAAAACCTTATTATTCCAGAACCCGCCGATCGAAATTTATAAAATTTACAGTGGGCATTCATTGTCTATAAAAAGCGCCTACTTCCAACCCTCTAGGACGCTCCGTTTAGGAGTTATGGCCAATTAAAGAAATTTTTTAAAAATCGATTTTCAAAAACTTATTATTCCAGAACCCGCCGATCGAATTATATGAAATTTACAATAAAAAATCAGGCATTTAATGTCTATAAAAAGCGCCTACTTTCAACCCTCTAGGACGCTCCGTTTAGGAGTTATGGCCAATTAAAGACATTTTTTAAAAATCGATTTTCAAAACCTTATTATTCCAGAACCCGCCGATCGAATTATATGAAATTTGTAGTGAAAAATCAGGCATTTAATGTCTATAAAAAGCGCCTACTTTCAACCCTCTAGGACGCTCCGTTTAGGAGTTATGGCCAATTAAAGAAATTTTTTAAAAATCGATTTTCAAAACCTTATTATTCCAGAACCCGCCGATCGAAATTTATGAAATTTACAGTGGGCATTCAATGTCTATAAAAAGCGCCTACTTTCAACCCTCTAGGACGCTCCGTTTAGGAGTTATGGCCAATTAAAGAAATTTTTTAAAAATCGATTTTCAAAACCTTATTATTCCAGAACCCGCCGATCGAATTATATGAAATTTACAATAAAAAATCAGGCATTTAATGTCTATAAAAAGCGCCTACTTTCAACCCTCTAGGACGCTCCGTTTAGGAGTTATGGCCAATTAAAGACATTTTTTAAAAATCGATTTTCAAAACCTTATTATTCCAGAACCCGCCGATCGAATTATATGAAATTTACAGTGAAAAATTGGGCATTCAATGTCTATAAAAAGCGCCTACTTCCAACCCTCTAGGACGCTCCGTTTAGGAGTTATGGCCAATTAAAGAAATTTATTAAAAATCGATTTTCAAAACCTTATTATTCCAGAACCCGCCGATCGAAATTTATAAAATTTACAGTGGGCATTCATTGTCTATAAAAAGCGCCTACTTTCAACCCTCTAGGACGCTCCGTTTAGGAGTTATGGCCAATTAAAGAAATTTTTTAAAAATCGATTTTCAAAACCTTATTATTCCAGAACCCGCCGATCGAATTATATGAAATTTACAATAAAAAATCAGGCATTTAATGTCTATAAAAAGCGCCTACTTTCAACCCTCTAGGACGCTCCGTTTAGGAGTTATGGCCAATTAAAGACATTTTTTAAAAATCGATTTTCAAAACCTTATTATTCCAGAACCCGCCGATCGAATTATATGAAATTTGTAGTGAAAAATCAGGCATTTAATGTCTATAAAAAGCGCCTACTTTCAACCCTCTAGGACGCTCCGTTTAGGAGTTATGGCCAATTAAAGAAATTTTTTAAAAATCGATTTTCAAAACCTTATTATTCCAGAACCCGCCGATCGAAATTTATGAAATTTACAGTGGGCATTCAATGTCTATAAAAAGCGCCTACTTTCAACCCTCTAGGACGCTCCGTTTAGGAGTTATGGCCAATTAAAGAAATTTTTTAAAAATCGATTTTCAAAACCTTATTATTCCAGAACCCGCCGATCGAAATTTATGAAATTTACAGTGGGCATTCAATGTCTATAAAAAGCGCCTACTTTCAACCCTCTAGGACGCTCCGTTTAGGAGTTATGGCCAATTAAAAAAAATTTTTAAAAATCGATTTTCAAAACCTTATTATTTCAGAACCCGCCGATCGAAATTTATGAAATTTACAGTGAAAAATTGGGCATTCAATGTCTATAAAAAGCGCCTACTTTCAACCCTCTAGGACGCTCCGTTTAGGAGTTATGGCCAATTAAAGAAATTTTTTAAAAATCGATTTTCAAAACCTTATTATTCCAGAACCCGCCGATCGAATTATATGAAATTTACAGTGAAAAATCAGGCATTTAATGTCTATAAAAAGCGCTTAAATTTACAGTGGGCATTCAATGTCTATAAAAAGTGCCTACTTTCAACCCTCTAGGACGCTCCGTTTAGGAGTTATGGCCAATTAAAGAAATTTTTTAAAAATCGATTTTCAAAACCTTATTATTCCAGAACCCGCCGATCGAATTATATGAAATTTACAGTGAAAAATCAGGCATTTAATGTCTATAAAAAGCGCCTACTTTTAACCCTCTAGGATGCTCCGTTTAGAAGTTATGGCCAATTAAAGAAATTTTTTAAAAATCGATTTTCAAAACCTTATTATTCCAGAACCCGCCGATCGAAATTTATGAAATTTACAGTGGGCATTCAATGTCTATAAAAAGTGCCTACTTTCAACCCTCTAGGACGCTCCGTTTAGGAGTTATGGCCAATTAAAGAAATTTTTTAAAAATCGATTTTCAAAACCTTATTATTCCAGAACCCGCCTATCGAAATTTGTGAAATTTACAGTGAAAAATCAGGCATTTAATGTCTATAAAAGGCGCCTACTTTCAATCCTCTAGGACGCTCCGTTAAGGAGTAATGGCCAATTAAAGAAATTTTTTAAAAATCGATTTTCAAAACGTTATTATTCCAGAACCCGCCGATCGAAATTTGTGAAATTTACAGTGAAAAATCAGGCATTTAATGTCTATAAAAAGCGCCTACTTCCAACCCTCTAGGACGCTCCGTTTAGGAGTTATGGCCAATTAAAGAAATTTTTTAAAAATCGATTTTCAAAACCTTATTATTCCAGAACCCGCCTATCGAAATTTGTGAAATTTACAGTGAAAAATCAGGCATTTAATGTCTATAAAAGGCGCCTACTTTCAACCCTCTAGGACGCTCCGTTAAGGAGTAATGGCCAATTAAAGAAATTTTTTAAAAATCGATTTTCAAAACCTTATTATTCCAGAACCCGCCGATCGAAATTTATGAAATTTACAGTGAAAAATTGGGCATTCAATGTCTATAAATAGCGCCTACTTTCAACCCTCTAGGACGCTCCGTTTATGAGTTATGGCCAATTAAAGATTTTTTTTTAAAAATCGATTTTCAAAACCTTATTATTCCAGAACCCGCCGATCGAAATTTATGAAATTTACAGTGAAAAATTGGGCATTCAATGTCTATAAAAAGTGCCTACTTTCAACCATCTAGGACGCTCCGTTTAGGAGTTATGGCCAATTAAAGAAATTTTTTAAAAATCTATTTTCAAAACCTTATTATTCCAGAACCCGCCGATCAAAATTTATGAAATATAAAAAGCGCCTACTTTCAACCCTCTAGGACGCTCCGTTTAGGAGTTATGGCCAATTAAAGAAATTTTTTAAAAATCGATTTTCAAAACCTTATTATTCCAGAACCCGCCGATCGAATTATATGAAATTTACAGTGAAAAATCAGGCATTTAATGTCTATAAAAAGCGCCTACTTTTAACCCTCTAGGACGCTCCGTTTAGGAGTTATGGCCAATTAAAGAAATTTTTTAAAAATCGATTTTCAAAACCTTATTATTCCAGAACCCGCCGATCGAATTATATGAAATTTACAGTGAAAAATCAGGCATTTAATGTCTATAAAAAGCGCCTACTTTTAACCCTCTAGGATGCTCCGTTTAGGAGTTATGGCCAATTAAAGAAATTTATTAAAAATCGATTTTCAAAACCTTATTATTCCAGAACCCGCCGATCGAATTATATGAAATTTACAGTGAAAAATTGGGCATTCAATGTCTATAAAAAGTGCCTACTTTCAACCCTCTAGGACGCTCCGTTAAGGAGTAATGGCCAATTAAAGAAATTTTTTAAAAATCGATTTTCAAAACGTTATTATTCCAGAACCCGCCGATCGAAATTTGTGAAATTTACAGTGAAAAATCAGGCATTTAATGTCTATAAAAAGCGCCTACTTCCAACCCTCTAGGACGCTCCGTTTAGGAGTTATGGCCAATTAAAGACATTTTTTAAAAATCGATTTTCAAAACCTTATTATTCCAGAACCCGCCGATCGAATTATATGAAATTTACAGTGAAAAATCAGGCATTTAATGTCTATAAAAAGCGCCTACTTTCAACCCTCTAGGACGCTCCGTTTAGGAGTTATGGCCAATTAAAGAAATTTTTTAAAAATCGATTTTCAAAACCTTATTATTCCAGAACCCGCCGATCGAAATTTATGAAATTTACAGTGGGCATTCAATGTCTATAAAAAGCGCCTACTTTCAACCCTCTAGGATGCTCCGTTTAGGAGTTGTGGCCAATTAAAGAAATTTATTAAAAATCGATTTTCAAAACCTTATTATTCCAGAACCCGCCGATCGAATTATATGAAATTTACAGTGAAAAATTGGGCATTCAATGTCTATAAAAAGTGCCTACTTTCAACCCTCTAGGACGCTCCGTTTAGGAGTTATGGCCAATTAAAGAAATTTTTTAAAAATCGATTTTCAAAACCTTATTATTCCAGAACCCGCCTATCGAAATTTGTGAAATTTACAGTGAAAAATCAGGCATTTAATGTCTATAAAAGGCGCCTACTTTCAACCCTCTAGGACGCTCCGTTAAGGAGTAATGGCCAATTAAAGAAATTTTTTAAAAATCGATTTTCAAAACCTTATTATTCCAGAACCCGCCGATCGAAATTTATGAAATTTACAGTGAAAAATTGGGCATTCAATGTCTATAAATAGCGCCTACTTTCAACCCTCTAGGACGCTCCGTTTAGGAGTTATGGCCAATTAAAGAAATTTTTTAAAAATCTATTTTCAAAACCTTATTATTCCAGAACCCGCCGATCAAAATTTATGAAATATAAAAAGCGCCTACTTTCAACCCTCTAGGACGCTCCGTTTAGGAGTTATGGCCAATTAAAGAAATTTTTTAAAAATCGATTTTCAAAACCTTATTATTCCAGAACCCGCCGATGGAAATTTATGAAATTTAGAGTGAAAAATCAGGCATTTAACCCTTTCAACCCTCTAGGACGCTCCGTTTAGGAGTTATGGCCAATTAAAGAAATTTTTTAAAAATCGATTTTCAAAACCTTATTATTCCAGAACCCGCCGATCGAAATTTATGAAATTTAGAGTGAAAAATTGGGCATTCAATGTCTATAAAAAGCGCCGACTTTCAACCCTCTAGGACGCTCCGTTTAGGAGTTATGGCCAATTAAAGAAATTTTTTAAAAATCGATTTTCAAAACCTTATTATTCCAGAACCCGCCGATCGAAATTTATGAAATTTAGAGTGAAAAATTGGGCATTCAATGTCTATAAAAAGCGCCGACTTTCAACCCTCTAGGACGCTCCGTTTAGGAGTTATGGCCAATTAAAGAAATTTTTTAAAAATCGATTTTCAAAACCTTATTATTCCAGAACCCGCCGATCGAAATTTATGAAATTTAGAGTGAAAAATTGGGCATTCAATGTCTATAAAAAGCGCCGACTTTCAACCCTCTAGGACGCTCCGTTTAGGAGTTATGGCCAATTAAAGAAATTTTTAAAAAAATCGATTTTCAAAACCTTATTATTCCAGAACCCGCCGATCGAAATTTATGAAATTTAGAGTGAAAAATTGGGCATTCAATGTCTATAAAAAGCGCCGACTTTCAACCCTCTAGGACGCTCCGTTTAGGAGTTATGGCCAATTAAAGAAATTTTTTAAAAATCTATTTTCAAAACCTTATTATTCCAGAACCCGCCGATCGAATTATATGAAATTTACAGTGAAAAATTGGGCATTCAATGTCTATAAAAAGCGCCTACTTTCAACCCTCTAGGACGCTCCGTTTAGGAGTTACGGCCAATTAAAGAAATTTTTAAAAAAATCAATTTTCAAAACCTTATTATTCCAGAACCCGCCGATCGAAATTTATGAAATTTAGAGTGAAAAATTGGGCATTCAATGTCTATAAAATGGGCATTCAATATCAACCCTCTAGGACGCTCCGTTTAGGAGTTATGGCCAATTAAAGACATTTTAAAAAAAAAATCGATTTTCAAAAACTTATTATTCCAGAACCCGCCGATCGAAACTTATGAAATTTACAGTAAAAAATCAGGCATTTAATGTCTATAAAAAGCGCCTACTTTCAACCCTCTAGGACGCTCCGTTTAGGAGTTATGGCCAATTAAAGAAATTTTTAAAAAAATCGATTTTCAAAACCTTATTATTCCAGAACCCGCCGAGCGAAATTTATGAAATTTACAGTGAAAAATCAGGCATTTAATGTCTATAAAAAGCGCCCACTTTCAACCCTCTAGGACGCTCCGTTTAGGAGTTATGGCCAATTAAAGACATTTTTTAAAAATCGATTTTCAAAACCTTATTATTCCAGAACCCGCCGATCGAAATTTATGAAATTTACAGTGAAAAATTGGGCATTCAATGTCTATAAAAAGCGCCTACTTTCAACCCTCTAGGACGCTCCGTTTAGGAGTTATGGCCAATTAAAGAAATTTTTAAAAAAATCGATTTTCAAAACCTTATTATTCCAGAACCCGCCGAGCGAAATTTATGAAATTTACAGTGAAAAATCAGGCATTTAATGTCTATAAAAAGCGCCCACTTTCAACCCTCTAGGACGCTCCGTTTAGGAGTTATGGCCAATTAAAGACATTTTTTAAAAATCGATTTTCAAAACCTTATTATTCCAGAACCCGCCGATCGAAACTTATGAAATTTACAGTAAAAAATCAGGCATTTAATGTCTATAAAAAGCGCCTACTTTCAACCCTCTAGGACGCTCCGTTTAGGAGTTATGGCCAATTAAAGAAATTTTTAAAAAAATCGATTTTCAAAACCTTATTATTCCAGAACCCGCCGAGCGAAATTTATGAAATTTACAGTGAAAAATCAGGCATTTAATGTCTATAAAAAGCGCCCACTTTCAACCCTCTAGGACGCTCCGTTTAGGAGTTATGGCCAATTAAAGACATTTTTTAAAAATCGATTTTCAAAACCTTATTATTCCAGAACCCGCCGATCGAAATTTATGAAATTTACAGTGAAAAATTGGGCATTCAATGTCTATAAAAAGCGCCTACTTTCAACCCTCTAGGACGCTCCGTTTAGGAGTTATGGCCAATTAAAGGAATTTTTTAAAAATCGATTTTCAAAATCTTATTATTCCAGAACCCGCCGATCGAAATTTATGAAATTTACAATAAAAAATCAGGCATTTAATGTCTATAAAAAGCGCCTACTTTCAACCCTCTAGGACGCTCCGTTTAGGAGTTATGGCCAATTAAACAAATTTTTTAAAAAATCGATTTTCAAAACCTTATTATTCCAGAACCCGCCGATCGAAATTTATGAAATTTACAATAAAAAATCAGGCATTTAATGTCTATAAAAAGCGCCTACTTTCAACCCTCTAGGACGCACCGTTTAGGAGTTATGGCCAATTAAAGAAATGTTTTAAAAATCGATTTTTAAAACCTTATTATTCCAGAACCCGCCGATCGAAATTTATGAAATTTACAGTGAAAAATCAGGCATTTAATGTCTATAAAAAGCGCCTACTTTCAACCCTCTAGGACGCACCGTTTAGGAGTTATGGCCAATTAAAGAAATGTTTAAAAAATCGATTTTCAAAACCTTATTATTCCAGAACCCGCCGATCGAAATTTATGAAATTTACAGTGAAAAATCAGGCATTCAATGTCTATAAAAAGCGCCTACTTTCAACCCTCTAGGACGCTCCGTTTAGGAGTTATGGCCAATTAAAGAAATGTTTAAAAAATCGATTTTCAAAACCTTATTATTCCAGAACCCGCCGATCGAAATTTATGAAATGTACAGTGAAAAATCAGGCATTCAATGTCTATAAAAAGCGCCTACTTTCAACCCTCTAGGACGCTCCGTTTAGGAGTTATGGCCAATTAAAGAAATGTTTAAAAAATCGATTTTCAAAACCTTATTATTCCAGAACCCGCCGATCGAAATTTATGAAATTTACAGTGAAAAATCAGGCATTCAATGTCTATAAAAAGCGCCTACTTTCAACCCTCTAGGACGCTCCGTTTAGGAGTTATGGCCAATTAAAGAAATGTTTAAAAAATCGATTTTCAAAACCTTATTATTCCAGAACCCGCCGATCGAAATTTATGAAATTTACAGTGAAAAATCAGGCATTCAATGTCTATAAAAAGCGCCTACTTTCAACCCTCTAGGACGCTCCGTTTAGGAGTTATGGCCAATTAAAGAAATGTTAAAAAAATCGATTTTCAAAACCTTATTATTTTAGAACTCGCCGATCGAAATTTATGAAATTTACAGTGAAAAATCAGGCATTTAATGTCTATAAAAAGCGCCTACTTTCAACCCTCTAGGACGCTCCGTTTAGGAGTTATGGCCAATTAAAGAAATGTTTAAAAAATCGATTTTCAAAACCTTATTATTCCAGAACCCGCCGATCGAAATTTATGAAATTTACAGTGAAAAATCAGGCATTCAATGTCTATAAAAAGCGCCTACTTTCAACCCTCTAGGACGCTCCGTTTAGGAGTTATGGCCAATTAAAGAAATGTTTAAAAAATCGATTTTCAAAACCTTATTATTCCAGAACCCGCCGATCGATTTATGAAATTTACAATAAAAAATCAGGCATTTAATGTCTATAAAAAGCGCCTACTTTCAACCCTCTAGGACGCACCGTTTAGGAGTTATGGCCAATTAAAGAAATGTTTAAAAAATCGATTTTCAAAACCTTATTATTCCAGAACCCGCCGATCGAAATTTATGAAATTTACAGTGAAAAATCAGGCATTCAATGTCTATAAAAAGCGCCTACTTTCAACCCTCTAGGACGCTCCGTTTAAGAGTTATGGCCAATTAAAGAAATGTTTAAAAAATCGATTTTCAAAACCTTATTATTCCAGTACCCGCCTATCGAAATTTATGAAATTTACAATAAAAAATCAGGCATTTAATGTCTATAAAAAGCGCCTACTTTCAACCCTCTAGGACGCTCCGCCTACTTTCAACCCTCTAGGACGCACCGTTTAGGAGTTATGGCCAATTAAAGAAATGTTTAAAAAATCGATTTTCAAAACCTTATTATTCCAGAACCCGCCGATCGAAATTTATGAAATTTACAGTGAAAAATCAGGCATTCAATGTCTATAAAAAGCGCCTACTTTCAACCCTCTAGGACGCTCCGTTTAGGAGTTATGGCCAATTAAAAAAATGTTTAAAAAATCGATTTTCAAAACCTTATTATTTTAGAACTCGCCGATCGAAATTTATGAAATTTACAGTGAAAAATCAAGAAAAGCGCCTACTTTCAACCCTCTAGGACGCTCCGTTTAGGAGTTATGGCCAATTAAAGAAATTTATAAAAATTTACAGTGAAAAATCAGGCATTCAATGTCTATAAAAAGCGCCTACTTTCAACCCTCTAGGACGCTCCGTTTAGGAGTTATGGCCAATTAAAGAAATGTTAAAAAAATCGATTTTCAAAACCTTATTATTTTAGAACTCGCCGATCGAAATTTATGAAATTTACAGTGAAAAATCAGGCATTTAATGTCTATAAAAAGCGCCTACTTTCAACCCTCTAGGACGCTCCGTTTAGGAGTTATGGCCAATTAAAGAAATGTTTAAAAAATCGATTTTCAAAACCTTATTATTCCAGAACCCGCCGATCGAAATTTATGAAATTTACAGTGAAAAATCAGGCATTCAATGTCTATAAAAAGCGCCTACTTTCAACCCTCTAGGACGCTCCGTTTAGGAGTTATGGCCAATTAAAGAAATGTTTAAAAAATCGATTTTCAAAACCTTATTATTCCAGAACCCGCCGATCGATTTATGAAATTTACAATAAAAAATCAGGCATTTAATGTCTATAAAAAGCGCCTACTTTCAACCCTCTAGGACGCACCGTTTAGGAGTTATGGCCAATTAAAGAAATGTTTAAAAAATCGATTTTCAAAACCTTATTATTCCAGAACCCGCCGATCGAAATTTATGAAATTTACAGTGAAAAATCAGGCATTCAATGTCTATAAAAAGCGCCTACTTTCAACCCTCTAGGACGCTCCGTTTAGGAGTTATGGCCAATTAAAGAAATGTTTAAAAAATCGATTTTCAAAACCTTATTATTCCAGAACCCGCCGATCGAAATTTATGAAATTTACAGTGAAAAATCAGGCATTCAATGTCTATAAAAAGCGCCTACTTTCAACCCTCTAGGACGCTCCGTTTAGGAGTTATGGCCAATTAAAGAAATGTTTAAAAAATCGATTTTCAAAACCTTATTATTCCAGAATCCGCCGATCGAAATTTATGAAATTTACAGTGAAAAATCAGGCATTTAATGTCTATAAAAAGCGCCTACTTTCAACCCTCTAGGACGCTCCGTTTAAGAGTTATGGCCAATTAAAGAAATGTTTAAAAAATCGATTTTCAAAACCTTATTATTCCAGTACCCGCCTATCGAAATTTATGAAATTTACAATAAAAAATCAGGCATTTAATGTCTATAAAAAGCGCCTACTTTCAACCCTCTAGGACGCTCCGCCTACTTTCAACCCTCTAGGACGCACCGTTTAGGAGTTATGGCCAATTAAAGAAATGTTTAAAAAATCGATTTTCAAAACCTTATTATTCCAGAACCCGCCGATCGAAATTTATGAAATTTACAGTGAAAAATCAGGCATTCAATGTCTATAAAAAGCGCCTACTTTCAACCCTCTAGGACGCTCCGTTTAGGAGTTATGGCCAATTAAAAAAATGTTTAAAAAATCGATTTTCAAAACCTTATTATTTTAGAACTCGCCGATCGAAATTTATGAAATTTACAGTGAAAAATCAAGAAAAGCGCCTACTTTCAACCCTCTAGGACGCTCCGTTTAGGAGTTATGGCCAATTAAAGAAATTTATAAAAAATCAGGCATTTAGTCTATAAAAAGCGCCTACTTTCAACCCTCTAGGACGCTCCGTTTAGGAGTTATGGCCAATTAAAAAAATGTTTAAAAAATCGATTTTCAAAACCTTATTATTTTAGAACTCGCCGATCGAAATTTATGAAATTTACAGTGAAAAATCAGGCATTTAATGTCTATAAAAAGCGCCTACTTTCAACCCTCTAGGACGCTCCGTTTAGGAGTTATGGCCAATTAAAGAAATGTTTAAAAAATCGATTTTCAAAACCTTATTATTCCAGAACCCGCCGATCGAAATTTATGAAATTTACAGTGAAAAATCAGGCATTTAATGTCTATAAAAAGCGCCTACTTTCAACCCTCTAGGACGCACCGTTTAGGAGTTATGGCCAATTAAAGAAATGTTTAAAAAATCGATTTTCAAAACCTTATTATTCCAGTACCCGCCTATCGAAATTTATGAAATTTACAATAAAAAATCAGGCATTTAATGTCTATAAAAAGCGCCTACTTTCAACCCTCTAGGACGCACCGTTTAGGAGTTATGGCCAATTAAAGAAATGTTTAAAAAATCGATTTTCAAAACCTTATTATTCCAGAATCCGCCGATCGAAATTTATGAAATTTACAGTGAAAAATCAGGCATTTAATGTCTATAAAAAGCGCCTACTTTCAACCCTCTAGGACGCTCCGTTTAGGAGTTATGGCCAATTAAAGAAATGTTTAAAAAATCGATTTTCAAAACCTTATTATTCCAGAATCCGCCGATCGAAATTTATGAAATTTACAGTGAAAAATCGATTTTCAAAACCTTATTATTTTAGAACTCGCCGATCGAAATTTATGAAATTTACAGTGAAAAATCAGGCATTTAATGTCTATAAAAAGCGCCTACTTTCAACCCTCTAGGACGCTCCGTTTAGGAGTTATGGCCAATTAAAGAAATGTTTAAAAAATCGATTTTCAAAACCTTATTATTCCAGAACCCGCCGATCGAAATTTATGAAATTTACAGTGAAAAATCAGGCATTCAATGTCTATAAAAAGCGCCTACTTTCAACCCTCTAGGACGCTCCGTTTAGGAGTTATGGCCAATTAAAGAAATGTTTAAAAAATCGATTTTCAAAACCTTATTATTCCAGAATCCGCCGATCGAAATTTATGAAATTTACAGTGAAAAATCAGGCATTTAATGTCTATAAAAAGCGCCTACTTTCAACCCTCTAGGACGCTCCGTTTAGGAGTTATGGCCAATTAAAGAAATGTTTAAAAAATCGATTTTCAAAACCTTATTATTCCAGAATCCGCCGATCGAAATTTATGAAATTTACAGTGAAAAATCAGGCATTTAATGTCTATAAAAAGCGCCTACTTTCAACCCTCTAGGACGCTCCGTTTAAGAGTTATGGCCAATTAAAGAAATGTTTAAAAAATCGATTTTCAAAACCTTATTATTCCAGTACCCGCCGATCGAAATTTATGAAATTTACAATAAAAAATCAGGCATTTAATGTCTATAAAAAGCGCCTACTTTCAACCCTCTAGGACGCTCCGTTTAGGAGTTATGGCCAATTAAAGAAATTTTTTAAAAATCGATTTTCAAAACCTTATTATTTTAGAACTCGCCGATCGAAATTTATGAAATTTACAGTGAAAAATCAGGCATTTAATGTCTATAAAAAGCGCCTACTTTCAACCCTCTAGGACGCTCCGTTTAGGAGTTATGGCCAATTAAAGAAATGTTTAAAAAATCGATTTTCAAAACCTTATTATTTTAGAACTCGCCGATCGAAATTTATGAAATTTACAGTGAAAAATCAGGCATTTAATGTCTATAAAAAGCGCCTACTTTCAACCCTCTAGGACGCTCCGTTTAGGAGTTATGGCCAATTAAAGAAATTTATAAAAAAACCCGCCGATCGAAATTTATGAAATTTACAGTGAAAAATCAGGCATTCAATGTCTATAAAAAGCGCCTACTTTCAACCCTCTAGGACGCTCCGTTTAGGAGTTATGGCCAATTAAAGAAATGTTTAAAAAATCGATTTTCAAAACCTTATTATTCCAGAACCCGCCGATCGAAATTTATGAAATTTACAGTGAAAAATCAGGCATTCAATGCCTATAAAAAGCGCCTACTTTCAACCCTCTAGGACGCTCCGTTTAGGAGTTATGGCCAATTAAAGAAATGTTTAAAAAATCGATTTTCAAAACCTTATTATTCCAGAACCCGCCGATCGAAATTTATGAAATTTACAGTGAAAAATCAGGCATTCAATGTCTATAAAAAGCGCCTACTTTCAACCCTCTAGGACGCTCCGCCTACTTTCAACCCTCTAGGACGCTCCGTTTAAGAGTTATGGCCAATTAAAGAAATTTTTTAAAAATCGATTTTCAAAACCTTATTATTCCAGAACTCGCCGATCGAAATTTATGAAATTTACAGTGAAAAATCAGGCATTCAATGTCTATAAAAAGCGCCTACTTTCAACCCTCTAGGACGCTCCGTTTAGGAGTTATGGCCAATTAAAAAAAATTTTTAAAAATCGATTTTCAAAACCTTATTATTCCAGAACCCGCCGATCGAAGTTTAAAAAATCGATTTTCAAAACCTTATTAATCCAGAATCCGCCGATCGAAATTTATGAAATTTACAGTGAAAAATCAGGCATTCAATGTCTATAAAAAGCGCCTACTTTCAACCCTCTAGGACGCTCCGTTTAGGAGTTATGGCCAATTAAAGAAATGTTTAAAAAATCGATTTTCAAAACCTTATTATTCCAGAATCCGCCGATCGAAATTTATGAAATTTACAGTGAAAAATCAGGCATTTAATGTCTATAAAAAGCGCCTACTTTCAACCCTCTAGGACGCACCGTTTAGGAGTTATGGCCAATTAAAGAAATGTTTATAAAATCGATTTTCAAAACCTTATTATTCCAGTACCCGCCTATCGAAATTTATGAAATTTACAATAAAAAATCAGGCATTTAATGTCTATAAAAAGCGCCTACTTTCAACCCTCTAGGACGCTCCGCCTACTTTCAACCCTCTAGGACGCTCCGTTTAGAAGTTATGGCCAATTAAAGAAATTTTTTAAAAATCGATTTTCAAAACCTTATTATTTTAGAACTCGCCGATCGAAATTTATGAAATTTACAGTGAAAAATCAGGCATTCAATGTCTATAAAAAGCGCCTACTTTCAACCCTCTAGGACGCTCCGTTTAGGAGTTATGGCCAATTAAAAAAAATTTTTAAAAATCGATTTTCAAAACCTTATTATTCCAGAACCCGCCGATCGAAATTTATGAAATTTACAGTGAAAAATCAGGCATTCAATGTCTATAAAAAGCGCCTACTTTCAACCCTCTAGTACGCTCCGTTTAGGAGTTATGGCCAATTAAAGAAATGTTTAAAAAATCGATTTTCAAAACCTTATTATTCCAGAACCCGCCGATCGAAATTTATGAAATTTACAGTGAAAAATCAGGCATTTAATGTCTATAAAAAGCGCCTACTTTCAACCCTCTAGGACGCTCCGTTTAGGAGTTATGGCCAATTAAAGAAATTTTTTAAAAATCGATTTTCAAAACCTTATTATTTTAGAACTCGCCGATCAAAATTTATGAAATTTACAGTGAAAAATCAGGCATTTAATGTCTATAAAAAGCGCCTACTTTCAACCCTCTAGGACGCTCCGTTTAGGAGTTATGGCCAATTAAAGAAATGTTTAAAAAATCGATTTTCAAAACCTTATTATTCCAGAACCCGCCGATCGAAATTTATGAAATTTACAGTGAAAAATCAGGCATTCAATGTCTATAAAAAGCGCCTACTTTCAACCCTCTAGGACGCTCCGTTTAGGAGTTATGGCCAATTAAAGAAATTTTTTAAAAATCGATTTTCAAAACCTTATTATTCCAGAACCCGCCGATCGAAATTTATGAAATTTACAGTGAAAAATCAGGCATTCAATGTCTATAAAAAGCGCCTACTTTCAACCCTCTAGGACGCTCCGTTTAGGAGTTATGGCCAATTAAAGAAATGTTTAAAAAATCGATTTTCAAAACCTTATTATTCCAGAATCCGCCGATCGAAATTTATGAAATTTACAGTGAAAAATCAGGCATTTAATGTCTATAAAAAGCGCCTACTTTCAACCCTCTAGGACGCACCGTTTAGGAGTTATGGCCAATTAAAGAAATGTTTAAAAAATCGATTTTCAAAACCTTATTATTCCAGTACCCGCCGATCGAAATTTATGAAATTTACAATAAAAAATCAGGCATTTAATGTCTATAAAAAGCGCCTACTTTCAACCCTCTAGGACGCTCCGTTTAGGAGTTATGGCCAATTAAAGAAATGTTTAAAAAATCGATTTTCAAAACCTTATTATTCCAGAATCCGCCGATCGAAATTTATGAAATTTACAGTGAAAAATCAGGCATTTAATGTCTATAAAAAGCGCCTACTTTCAACCCTCTAGGACGCACCGTTTAGGAGTTATGGCCAATTAAAGAAATGTTTAAAAAATCGATTTTCAAAACCTTATTATTCCAGTACCCGCCGATCGAAATTTATGAAATTTACAATAAAAAATCAGGCATTTAATGTCTATAAAAAGCGCCTACTTTCAACCCTCTAGGACGCTCCGTTTAGGAGTTATGGCCAATTAAAGAAATTTTTTAAAAATCGATTTTCAAAACCTTATTATTCCAGAACCCGCCGATCGAAATTTATGAAATTTAAAATAAAAAGCACCTACTTTCAATCCTCTAGGACGCTCCGTTTAGGAGTAATGGCCAATTAAAGAAATTTTTTAAAAATCGATTTTCAAAACCTTATTATTCCAGAACCTGCCGATCGAAATTTATGAAATTTACAGTGAAAAATTGGGCATTCAATGTCTATAAAAAGCGCCTACTTTCAATCCTCTAGGACGCTCCGTTTAGGAGTTATGGCCAATTAAAGAAATTTTTTAAAAATCGATTTTCAAAATATTATTATTCCAGAACCCACCGATCGAAATTTATGAAATTTACAGTGAAAAATCAGGCATTTAATGTCTATAAAAAGCGCCTACTTTCAACCCTCTAGGACGCTCCGTTTAGAGGCCAATTAAAGAAATTTTTTAAAAATCGATTTTCAAAACCTTATTATTCCAGAACCCGCCGATCGAAATTTATGAAATTTACAATAAAAAATCAGGCATTTAATGTCTATTCAACCCTCTAGGACGCTCCGTTTAGGAGTTATGGCCAATTAAAGACATTTTTTAAAAATCGATTTTCAAAACCTTATTATTCCAGAACCTGCCGATCGAAATTTATGAAATTTACAGTGAAAAATTGGGCATTCAATGTCTATAAAAAGCGCCTACTTTCAATCCTCTAGGACGCTCCGTTTAGGAGTTATGGCCAATTAAAGAAATTTTTTAAAAATCGATTTTCAAAATATTATTATTCCAGAACCCGCCGATCGAAAATTATGAAATTTACAGTGAAAAATCAGGCATTTAATGTCTATAAAAAGCGCCTATTTTCAACCCCCTAGGACGCTCCGTTGAGGAGTTATGGCCAATTAAAGAAATTTTTAAAAAAATCGATTTTCAAAAC